>OZ030381.1:144796-481230 GCA_964023945.1 Ectemnius cavifrons
GAAAATTCACTTGATGCTGCCCGGATCAGCATACATAATAGATGCTCCAAGATATTGTGTACACAAGTACACGCGTACGCACGGACTGGATTCTGAGCACGCGCTGGAGATTTACTCGCCTTAGTACAATCACCTGCTACCAATAAACGTAATTAGACGCGATTAATCGACAAATGTTAATTGCTCAATTATATTTCCCAGCCTTTCAAGACTCGCAGTATCATTTTATGAGAAAATGCGGAACGGACAGGACTTGTACAAGTTATTAATTACTGCGTGAAACATTATTAGCAGATTTATAGCGTTATTAGATTATTAATTGAAAATTCTTAAAAATGACTGAAAGGGTGAATTGACGCGATGTTGTTATATTCATTTCGTTCATAGATTTATTGACACCTGTTTTTAAAGGTATGTCTTGAAATTATATTTGTCAAATTGGCTGCTATGATTTCTCGATAATGGATTACCTATTGGCTTCAAATTTCGTACATTTCTGAAATAAATGTCTCATGTTTATCTTCCGTACCAAAATTATGTTAGTATCGATGATAGTTTCTTTGGTAGTATAGTTTCGATTTTTCCAAATTCCATTCTTTTTTGTAGTTTTCGTGCGGACGATAAACGATCGTTTATTGTACATACAATAGTAAAGAACATTATAACATTGATGCTTTACAGTGAAAAGACAATGTTTCGATTAAATTCTAAAACAAAATAAAGACATTTATCTACTGTCGCGTGATGCTATTGTTATTTTTAATTGATAGGCAAGAAAAGTATTTAGGTACGATTAATCAATAGCTCTATTATTTGGCCAAGTTTTCAAGAATAATGTCACCCAGGTCTTGGTAATTCCTGGAATTTCTATGACCTCACATATGCTAAAAAAATGGCCGAAAAATTCGGGCAATTTTTATAATATTTAAATAGGAACACTGAGATGTGAGAGGGTCTCCGTAGATTATTACGGCATGAATATTTCTGGGACTTGGAATGACATCACAGGAACTGCAGGAATTTTTCCCGAATGGAAACTGAGAAAATATTCCGACGAGAACAAGGTGGGGTGCTCATTTCTAAACGAGGATAGATTATTCAATTTATTTGATTTATTTAACAAATTCATGAATGTTATACGATGCTATACATACAGTCGGGGACAAAATTAAGTTGATAATTAGTAGAATTGATTGCGCTGAAAGTTTACAGAGAATAATAGTATTGCTATAAACGTAAACTTTATGTCTTTATGTTTCTTTACGCTACATAAACTTATTAGTTAATAATGTTAATTGTAAATTCCATAGGTGTATACGTAAAGTACGTTTTGTGAATGAGTCAATCAATTATGCAGGGAGAAAAGAAGTGGAGATATTATTGCACAAGTAGTACACACAATTATTAGTTTCAATAATAAATAATTAATACTTAGTAATAATAATGAATATTGCTGAGAAACTTGAGCTATTTGTAAGTAGTTGATTGGCATTTATTGCCAAAGTAATATTGTTTTGTTGCGAAACGGCACGTTCTCAAAACTATAATGGCAATTCAGAGAACATACTATTAAATTGTATAATGTTAAAGTATGTAAATGTAAAATATGTAGTCTGAAATTCGCAAGGAACAAATAATTCCTGTTTAACTTTCGTGTGTATTTGTGTTGATTTATAATCTCAGCAGTGTAAGTGGAGAACTTGAAAATTCGAGGGAACGATGCTAAAGACATTAGCGGTTTACGGCCTCGTTTTTACTCTCGAAGAAAAGGAAATAGAATTTGGGTGCGGAAGAAGAAATCCGAGAAGAACTCCTTAAGGATTGCTAGAATTTCGACTAGGGAGAAATGAGGAGGTCGTGATTTTGAAGGGTTCGGTTGTGCCAGTGTTAATGAGGTTAGACGTTATGAGTCTTCGATTGGTGGCTGTCAGGCGTCGTCGTTAAATTCACCCGACGATTTTCACAGAATAAGTCGAGTCGGGTTTGCCGCTTCTCAACTAGGTGAATTTTCAAAAGCTTAATTAGAGCTGCGGATCCCTCGGCGCGATATCAAGTTCATCGTTTCCTCTTTCCGCCAATTTCTTCGTCGGGACGCGTCTCCAGCGGGGCTTTTGTCGGATGTCGACGAATTTCTGCGCCCAAACTCGCACAGACAAGTCGGCGCTCTGACACTTCTCAGGAGGTGTCTAGTGATGTCGTGCATTTACATAACGCAGTCATACAGTTTAAGCGAGTTCTCAGTTGCCGGATGCTTTGAGTCGTTTGGCTGATTGCCAGAGTCAAAGAGCTTGTTACAAAGCTAGCTGTTACAAATTTTGCTGGCAAAAAGCAAGACTGAACTTGTAGTAATACCTTGTGAAATGCGATGTTTATCGTATATGACTTGTACTACAATGTGGAGAATTTTGTTGATTCCGTTTCTTTAAAATTCGTCCACGGAATCAAATTGAACAATTGTAAAACTACGCGAGTATATTCACGACAGTTTTTCTCTCTCAGTCACAGAAGGACATTTTCATGATATCATTGCTATCCTTTGTTAACATGGCTGCCATTTTTCGAAAATTCATTGTCTTATAATTTTGGTACGGACGGGAAAGGGGCATCTATTCTGTAAGTATGTAAGTATGTAAAATTCATTTGAACCCGTTTGAAAAGATGAGCATCATAAAATATTATACTTTAAGGAAACGGAATGTGAAAAGGAGGATTGTTTGACATCTGAAAATGGGAGTGCATATTCATTCTCATCGGAGCAGTTGTCTTCTTATGCTCACACGTAGATTCAATAGTTATAACTCGCTAATCTCCAACATAGATTTTCCATCGGCATTTTTCGAGCCTTAAAACTGTGACTTGGACTCTTTCGATCCGTTTTATCTCAAGTCCATAAACGCATTCCTAGCAGGGGATCGTTGCGGCGTGTACTTAGCGTATCTCATTAATTCCTAGAAGCCGAGAATAGTGAAACTCCCGGCGCCTACATCTCCCACCTTTACCCCTTCTCACTGGATTTTTCGGGTATATAAACCCCTAATTTCTCGAGCTAAGGGGGCAAGGCTTTGTCATTCGAGCCAGTGAAGAACACCGTAGTAGATCGGAAACACTAGTCTCCTTCGAAGCATCGCGATCGTTAGGCAACTCACAGTTCTTTCGTTAGTTTCTCCCCCGTTCAATTCCTATCGTAAAACGAACTGATGCTAAATATTCTAACAACATCTCATAGCCACAGAAACTCTCATTTCTATTTTACATTGTTTTATTATTCAGAAAATAGTGAACATTATTGTTGTTTTCATTAAGAAAATCAATCGTGTACTTGATTATATGTTACTGTTTAGTCCAGCTGCGATTCAAATAATATACAAGATAAGGCAAAGAGTAATAAAAGACCGCACGAGGAGACATCTTTGCCGCTCGAAGTGTATCTGGCGAGCTACAGTCAGGTTTATCTTCAGCCTAGGGAATTCTTGTTGAAGGTTGATTCCTTATCCGCGTAGAAATTAGTGTAATACTTTTAGGAAACAGAAACTTTATTGACCTTTATCGTTTGAGGGTCTGTAGAAGAGTGAAAGACCAAAGCAACTTGCAAACATAGAAACAACATTACAAACAAACTGAACCTATCATAAAGAACCCCATAAAACAAAGTATGCAGTCTCGCGTGAATGCGCTTGCTATACGTATGTACATTTATAGATTACTTTAACAATTCTTTCAAGATCGATGAGCAGACTTGAGTCTGATTCAGGTGAAATAGCCCTTAGCACGATCTTAGAGCATATTTTAGGACTCGCGAGGCCTGGCTCGTAACACAGCTATAGCTATAGTATGTAAAACTAATATTCAATACATTATGCATGTAGTTTCATAAATTTACATTGCATGCAAATCAAGCTAACGCAAAAATCCTTGCGGTTTGTATCTAACATACAGCGTAAGTGTGTAGCCTGAACGAAGTGAAAAAAATGTTGAATGTTGGGAGATCGCAGAGGGCACAGTGATTGAAAGATTTCTACAGCTAAGAAGGAAAGTGTCAGACCTGTCAGGTCGAAATCTATGCCCATTATTTTTTACAAGTTTGTAAACCAATGTAGAAGACTTCTTCAAAAGCGCTTAAGAACTACGTAGATTAGATTTTCATGCACTTAAAAATATCTATAGCTGATTATGGCAGCTGATTTTTTCGGCAAGCATTCTACATTGATTTAAGAATTTGAACAAAAAAGGAGCACATGTTTCAACCTCGCAAGTCTGACGCACCCCTTTTTAAGTAAAAAGAAACATTGTTAAGTTTTTTTGTAACTTTCTTACTTTTGCTAATCGAACATTCCACAGCATCGTATCAAAAAATCATTGTGACACCCTAATTTCAATACGGATCGTCCTCTAAACATTGCCAACCAACAGGTGCTTGAAATTTGGCGTCAATAGAATTACGCGTGCGTCAGCGTGTGTGTTAACGGGAGTGAAAACTTCTGACGAATAATCTTCGCTAAATTCGCTCACACTAGTAATTTAACCTTTTGCTCTCGCATATTTTTTTCTACCAACTTGAACACACTGTCTATGAAATAATGAAAAACGAACTCCGTCGAATGAAATAGTATAGAGCTGAAACCAACTATTTTATTCGAATTATATTTGCCTTGGAATCTCGGAAAACTTATATATGTACAAAAATGAAACCAAGTACATCTTATATTTTTCTAACGTGTAATAACGCTTGAAACAATTACCCACAGATGGCACGGTATACCTATAGTTATTTAATATATTCGTCACAAACTTTCAATCGTTAGAAAAATATTTTGAACCTCTAATTTCGAGACTCTGGTAAAAAGCAACGACGCCCCTTGAGAGGGGAGAACCGGGTGCAAAGGGTTACTAATAAATTTACAGAAGAAACCTAACACCTTTAAATACTGGTAGGACAAATTTCATAGGACAATTGAATAATCTGACAGGAAGGGATGCTGATTGATGGATTCGCGGGAGATTTTGCCAGACGGAAATGGGCGGTTATTACAATTGGATTATAGGCAACAGATCGAATCTCGGGATTACGAGGAACATGGCAATATATTCAACGCGGATGCCTGTTTGTTTGGACGGAGAGGGAGGGAGTGCGCCTGCGCCACCGAGCGGAGACGCGCAGCCACTCTCCTTGTAGGAACTCCGCTCCGTTAAACTATCCGCTTCTGCATCTGACCACCTGACGCACCTTCTGAATTTACCGATCAAAGAAACTTCCCTCGATTCTGCCTCTGCTTCACTCTATCTACGTATTTATTTAATTGCAGCTTTCCAGCCATTTAATCGACTTGGTTTACAGATCTCATCCCTTTTCTAATCTTCTATCTATCTGCATATCTTGCTCATGATATCCCCTTTCCTTCCTATCAACTATGCTACTCTTCTGTTTTCTATTTTCTATTTCTGTCTTTTGTACGCTCGTCTTCTTTGTCTTTTTTAGTCTAGTCATTTCTATCAGGAACAAACAACGAAATCATTAACGATTAACTGTGAAAACGTATTCATTACGAATGAACATCTTCCTCATTATGAAAAAGGCGGCGACTTCTTAATATTGAATAGGCTAAAGACTGTTTAGGTTAAGAACTTTAAATCAACGACTCTTGTCAAACGATGCACAGACTTTGCTTTTCTTTACTATCCTGAGATGAGCATAGAACCATGGGATTGATAAGTTTCAAACCTATGATGTAAGAAGCTCGACTTCCGAGAACGCAAACCAAGTGTGGAAGTAGAGTGGTGCGAGGACTGAGAAGTGAGTATATATAAGAGATTTATGAGTGTGGCGGCCAGCCGTCAACATTCACCGTTCGACTGTTACGAGTCAGACTTCGCAAATCCTAAATATGCTCTGAAATCGTGCTACGGGCTATTTCACCTTAGCCAGACTCAAAGACTGTCCCTTAATTATGAGAGTGTACTAAGCTGAAGTTACACCTAACTATTGTAAGCAAGAACGGGAAAGTTGGAGTACTGATCTTCTCGTAAAGATGAAAAATAGTTGTTTATTAAGAAGCGTTAGGACATGACGCGCCGCGCTGCGCCGCATCGTCGCCCTCTCGACACAACAGGGCGCACTCCGAGCGTTCCGATGAGACTAATGAGACTGAGGCAGTGGGCGAACGTCCCCTCTAAAAAAGTCATCTTTTGTCTCGGGGCACCGAGCTCGGACTCAGTCGCGCTTCCCTATTCTGGCAAGTCCCCTAGACATAACATTGTACATATAAATATACAAGTGTCCCAAAAAGCTGCCGTTCGTTCAAAACTAAACTTTAGAAAATCAGCCCCATTGCACACAAACTTTAAGTGTCTACTTCCTGGAAGAAAATGCTTTCATCTGCGTTTCCGATACAAATTGTCTGACTTACAATGGGTAGAGTAGGTTGTGATTTATCAAAAAAGAAAACCAATCAATTTATAATATATGTTAAATCATGTACTTGTCCATATAATTTATAAACTTAAAGCAGACATGTTTTTTTTTGTTAATTTTCATGCTCCAGGTTTATGTACCGTACCCCCTTAACAGTTAAGATAACGTGGACTGAAAGTATCCGAGTCAGAGTGAGAGTGACAGTTTTAAGGCTCGAAAAATAGGCAGGAGAATTCTGTATTGGAAAAGCAATGCGCTAAAGTTATTGAGTCTATCCGTGAAGAAAAAAAGAAAAGTAGTCCAATAAGGATGAATATGTAAGAGGACAAGGGGATGCGGTCCGTTCAAGATAGAATTCCTAGAACGACTGGCGGCGGAGGAGGAAGGATGGTTGCGCGTGTAAATGAATGTACGCGGTATGAGAGCGAAGAGTAAGGGGTTGACAGAGCAGATCAGAGCAGATCAGAGCAGAGGTGAAATTTTGAGGAAAAGTCGAGGAGTGATCTGGGCGGATCGCTCAGCGGAGTTGTAAAAAAAACAGAATTTTGTTGCAATATGAAAAATGTATACGAAATATTACTAACATTAGCAAGGATCTTCTCTGTTAGAGTATAAATCTTACTATGGGGATTCATATTTATCCACACGTGTTTATGCAAATGAGTTAAAATTTTAGTTAATGCTAACAGTATTTCGCGTTCTCCCATTATTCCTCTTGTTTCTTAGATCCAATTAAAGAGAATCGAAAGCCAATGCAAAAAGGATCCGATCATAAAATTCTCTGTTCCAAGAAACTGCACAGTTCTGTTATTCCATCGGCTTCAAGAAGTTTCTATGGACAAAGTGCTACGCAATTCTGCCATTCAGTTGTAAATCTGGCGATTTGCACTCACTGCTAGAAAACACGACAACTTTCAATGATGTGTCGGATCGTAAGGCATCGAGGAACTTGTCGATATCGTGCCGAAAACATCCAAACTATTTTGCAAACTGTGTTTGCCTCGAGAGTACATATTTGTCGCGATTCGCGATGCTCCGGAATATAAGTTCTGAAGAGGGAAGGGGAGAAAATGCAGTTGTTGAAGGCTGCTTGTTGACAGGAGCTATGTACGCTTCATTTCTATCGGGCTAGTGAAACGCTACATATGGCCGATTCCACTCTAAGTCATCACAGTCTACACACAGTTCCTCCAAAAGGACCTTTCATTAAAAAAAAACTTCGACTCTACAATTATGAGAGGTATCGACAACGGAAAGTGTCGTATTACTCAGAAAGCATCAACGTCAAAACAAAATATTTCAACAGTGGCACAATAGTTGAAACCATATTAATTTCCCTACGTCAGGGAAATTGAAGTTCCTTTTTTTTGTAATACACGGTGGGTTCTGAAATCGATTTTCTCAAAGAAGTAAACCCTTTACTTTGAGAACATTTCATTTCTCTTGAAAACAAAGTTTTCTTCTTTAAGGAAATTTATTTTTACTGAGATAAACGCTTTCTTCTGCAATATAAAAATTTACTTGAAGAAAAGGGGTTCGTGTTAATACTTTTTGTATCCACTGTACCTATAAGCGAAAGGCGGAATATTCTTCGGAAAGGATAAAAGTTTTGGAAAAAAAACTATTTCAATGATCCAACAAGAATTGAAGTAATAATAATTTTAACACACAGTATTTATTTGCCAACATTTCTGCTATAGTCATACTTTTATTTTCCTGAAATTAATGTGATGGGTATACTAGGGTCCTCGCTAAAAATCCTTCAAAGTTTCTTTGGGTTATATCTGATTTCCCGAGTTATAAAATAATATTCACGAGTAGCTGCACTCAAGAGTTCGCGCGCCCTGATTTGCCTGCATACAAGTAGAACATAAAGCTACAAACTGTTCACATAATAGATCGAAAACAAAGGCAAATACAAAATGAAAGACTTTTGTGGGTCACTATTCATCATGTAGTTAATATAATAATAACTAAGTAAATGCAAAGAAAGAAATAACGTTCGAATAATCGACCATCTACCGTATAATTGAAATACCACATTGACTGTTGGTAATTGGTAACTTAACTCACCATGTTACTAATAACCGTGTAGATGATGTAACAATAAATAAGTAAATGCCATAAACCCAATAGCGTTCAAATAATCGACACCGACTATCGATCGTATAATTAAGTACGATAGTGAGTGTTTGACAACTTAGCCGTATATCGATTGCGAATCGGTGCCACGAAATTAAAGTGGGTCTGTCTCAAGGGCACCGGCAGTTCTGAGGGAACCGACGAGGTTCTGGATTCCCACGCATCCAATGCTGCACAACCTTTCCCAGTTTTATCGTTTGTCGAAGCCCGCACACGCCGTGTATTTGATCGATACCACCCAGCACATACTATGTATGCTTGGCCTCGTTCAAAGTTTGGAGCCGATAATTTGCCCGAGATTAGCTAATAACCGAGTAAGAGTACGGTGAGCGCTTATAGCTGAGCACCCATTATACTTTCTAATTACTATGGGTTCCAAAATCATTGTCGACTACGAGCGCATAAGACTTGCGACTTTTCGTGAAAAGCATCGGCTTATCGCTAACTTTGGAAAGGATTAAACTACATTCTGGATATTAAACTAATAACTAATGTATTTATCTAGATGAGTTGGAGGCTTTTGAAAATTCAAGTCCATCTAATTTGCATGAATATATGCAATTTAGTTTTGTTTGTTTAATTACGAAGATTCCTCGATTTGTGCAAAAGATTATTTCAATTTATGATACCATTAAAAACATGCCATTTTAAGGCTAGGAAACTAACTTTCAACCGACTTCGAAAAGAAAGAATTCTCAATTTGCTTGCATACTTTTTTTGTTTAAAGTTTCTTCGTCACAGCGAACACAATCGGATGCAGTCCACTTTGTCCATTATTAAAGAAACTCTCCTTTGAAGGAATTTTAATATCTGTATAGAATTATGATCGATGCAAATTATAGGCTATAAAATATACTTGCAAGGATTCTTCAAGACTGACGCAGAATATAAAAAAATGCTCGTTGAATTACAATCGTTAGAAGATATTTGCAGGAAAGATAGCTGCAACAACTTATTATTCTTTAAATTAAGTAATTGTTAACATGCACGCGAAATGTCACCTGGCTGAAGTCGAATAGGGTAGCTAATGTTAATATATGTATATAATATAATAATTGAACATACGAATGTATGCCTATTCCAGAAAGACTCCTATACCATTCAACATGCCGCACCAAGTCCAGCATGAGTATTCGTCGATACCTTAGCCCCTAAAACCTACCCCCTCTTAACTTAGGTTCGTTCAACTTTGTGTAATAACTCAAATAATCTGCTTTCAATAATTATATGGGGGAACGTGTGAGGAAATTAAACGCAATCACACTCGAAAGATTAGAATTTCTTAAAAAATAGTACCCTTACAAGTCTGAGCGTTAGGCGCACCGTTGGGCGCACCGTTAGGCGCACAACATGTCATCCGGATAAAATCGAGTAGGGCGGCTAATACGATATAATGGCTGGTTCGGGAGAAATTGACCCCTTAAGTTGATTCCCGCTATCACGTGCGAGTAATGATATCTACGAGAGATTAATAAAGATCTACATTTCTGTGAGATCTAGTGAACGGTTGGTTCATTATAGACGGCGCCGTTGTTCCCTTATCTTGCCTGCCCTAGGGCCTAATTGGTTTGGGTAAGCAATTATTTTAGCTTGTCAGCCGGCCATTTGTCTTTCCTATCAATCGGCATGCCTGTGCTGCGCGCGCGCTACATTGTCCTTTATCAGCCATTAGTTTAACCCGGTGGCATCCTTATTCAACCGCAGGACGCTGCAGGACTCCAGTGGCGCACCCAAAGCCGGATTTTCCGAGTTAGAATTCACCCCCATCCAACATTTTTAGTAACCCTCAGGACTATCATGTACGACAGACTATCGGTGGCCGACTATTTATAGCTTGGAGTCTTCAATATGTGTATTTGTGTAGTAACAATAAAAATCCATAGTGAACAATCTGAAATAAACGGTCGATAAAACGGTGTGCGGAGGTAGGCGTTAGCACTCCAAATGCTTTCTCAAGTTTCTTTCCAGTAATTCCCTACTATTTCAAGTGTTTTATTTGACATGTGCTTCGAAAGTTCATTGATTGATAGGAAGCAATTTCAACAATGTTTTTTCCCTTTTTTATTAATTATGATGAAAATAGCATTGGAACTTTGTTAAGGTATTTTGTTAATGGTACTCCTATTCCAAGTATTTCAAAACCATGACTGATAGTAAAGTCAAATGAAACGACAAATAATATACATACATTATATGATTGTACAGAATGAAACCCTAAGATTGAAAATTTGAATTTCGCATATTTCGTTTATTTTTTAATCGAAAACCTTAAGCGTATATTTTACGATCGTCGAAGACGGATACTGAGTTAATTCAGATCGAACTATATTCTAAAAGCGAGGAACAGACTGAAGTGACCATAATCCGCGTAACCATTGAAAAGTTCAGACAGGAAACGGTGAAAGGATAATAAAACATCGAATCACTCAAAAGCAGTAGCAAAAGGAAACTATAGGATATTCTGCACTTTATTTATACAATGAACCTTTCTGTTTAATTATATATGTTCGATCTTTAATATTTACTATTTATAAGTAATGAAAGATTGTTTTAAAATTGAGTTATAGGAGCGGCTCAATTTTCTCGAGTATCGCTGCGTAAAAATCGGCTTTTAAGTTCTCCCCCTGATAGAGTAATTTGAAATTCTAATTTTCGGTAAACATTGCAATGTATATCGCGGTGAATCGAGCTCTTTAAATTACCATAATAATGACGGCGCAGGCCGATGTCCCTGGATTATAAGATATCAACCTTCCGATACCTAACTGATACTAAATGTATTATTAACCGCGAGTAACTCGCTCCTATGAAAGTTCCGCCAGGTATTTTCACCGGCTGACATTTTTCACCTGGCGTGAGTGAAATGTACCCAACTAATTTTGTACAGATAATTCTTGCAAAAAAAGCCGTATGTTTGTACGTGCGAAATGCGGGGAATATTCGGAATTGGAAGCGTGGAAACCTATACCGACGGAGGCCAGAGCAGAACAATGCATAATTACGGTTTATTGTTTCATTCTGCGGACGCAGAATACGGGGGACACGATTAATGAGAGAGGGTGTGTGCAATGAAAGCATTTCGTCAGGAAGTTAGGTCCCAAAATCAGTCTATTAAGTGCACCCAGTGCTCCCTCGGGGCACATTATCAGCGAAATGAATTGCTCGTGGCAAGATTGGAATCCTGCACGCAGTTCCTTCATTCCCTAATAGAAAACGTTTCCCCTCGCTAAATGGTTGCGTTCCATTTCTTTCTGACATGATAAATATAGAAATAGTAATGAAACACTCCAGTCAGATATCTGGAGATATCTGGCGCCGTCTCCGAAAAATTGCAGTATATTTAGGCTTAATGGGGGAAGGTTGCCAAAGTCGCATATTATGACTGCAAATTTATGTAAGCATGAAAGCAACGAATTATTCTTTACTTTTCGGGGCATTTTTTGTGCTGCTTATTTTTCAGTTCTCAGCTCTTTTAATTTTTAGCTCTCTGGGATACTGTCACTTTTTCGAGGACGGTCAGATTCTTTTTATTTAATGCGTTTTAGTATAGGAAATGAATAGAATGAGGGTTCGCGGTCGAATGCCAGTTCTTGACGAAGAAATGCAGCCGAATTTGTTGAAGAATGAAAAGCTGGTGCATTCTGATGTTTATGGAAGAGGGTGTACCGCGAGACCTTCCCCTACAAATTAGTAAAAGTTTCATCCCTGTCGAACAAGCCGTCCCAAAACTATCGCCGGACAATCGAAAGTCCGGTGTTTATGCAATAACAGTTGATAATGTTAAAGAATTTTGGAAAAATTTTGAACGGAACCATTCTGGGAGCATCGTGTGTCAGATAAAAAAGGAAGGTTCCATCCCGATTGGTCCATCCGTCGCAGAGAGATCGCCGGACAAACGAAATATCAGTTTCTATGCAGTAACAATAGCTAGTGTTAAACAATTTCTAGCATTTTTGTAAGAGGACCATGCCGGGGGGAGTAGCCCCTATAAGATAGGCAAGGTTTCACCCCGATCGGCCCATCCATGTCAAAGATCTCGCCGGACAAACATTTAACAAAATAAGAAAAAATATATATAGCGCTCGAATTGAGTACCTGCTCCTTTTCGAAGTCGGTGAAATACAATATTCTTCTACTGGGTCCAAATTGACAATTTCAAAACTTGCGCCCATTCCAAGATGAAAACTCGGACTACCGTTTTCCTCCTAAACACTACAAACTACAAAATACAGGGAGATTCATTTGCTTTTGAGTTTGGACCGTCGTACCTTATTGTTTATTTAACATGTATGCAGTTACCTAGTTAAGTACATCCCTGATCTATACAGCGGACAAAAAAAGTACTCGCACAACCGAGAGTTTTTGGAAAGAATGTTCTTAAAGAGGAAATACTCTTCTCGCTAGATGTAAGTACATTTCCTGGTTGAAGAAAGTATCCTTCTTAAGAAAAAATAGTCTTACTTACGGGAGACTGTTTTTTTAAAAGACAATTAATTTGAAAAATACTGAGTGTGAAAAACACTATATGTTATATATGCAAAGTGAGCTGGCGGAGAGAATACTTTGGCAAGTATGAGCGACTTATTACTTAGCGACGACTTATTCGGAATGTGGAGCAGCGAGCTAAAGAAAGCAATTTTGGTTGTATTATATTATACATATATTATACATTACTCAGACAGTATAATGTTATATATCAGATACTTAGGCTGCTTAGGCTGGGGGAAAAATTTGGTAACGATTGATGTATAATGAAAATAACCGGATAATGGTGCCTGAAAGGCAAATGAATCACCCTGTACAGTGTACACCCACCTTCCTCATTCTGTGGCCCCTCAGAGCCGCATAGCCTGTTTAACAGAATCCTTTTTAAACCGGACGTTACTATCGCCGTATCGCCCTTGAGCTCGGATTCCCTTTTCATTATACCGGCGCCTGTAAATCGAGCCTGCCGCCCACTTAGAATAAGTCGTAAATCCGAGAATGGGGCTTACAAAAAATGTAATATCACCGTGAAGAAGTAGCCGGGAATTTCAATGAGAGTCAGTTTTCGCCACACTTTTTTTGCAGATCGTCTTGCAAGCTTCAGCTCGTCGGATGGGAGAGGCGAGAAGACAAGGGCGGCGGCGGTGGTGGAGGGGCCGGTGACGGTCGAAACACGATGAAATTGTACCAGCTGTCGACGCGGATTAAGAATGCAAAGTCCTCGTTTCATTATGAAGGAGCTTTTTGCTAGACGCTCGCAAGACGAGCATTGAAGTAATGCTGATTACGAGGGCCGAGGGTAAAAAGCTTAAGGTCTGATTAAGGGCTGAGGCTCGTACACGTGACGCGAGTCTTAATTAGCTTGCTCTACTGTGTTGCTTGCAATTCTCTAAATTAAAACCCTGCAAATTGCCTCGGTAGGATGAGTTACATGTGTACTTTGCAAGGAAGACGGCTCCATTTTATATTGAAATAAAACTCGAGTACTCTCCAGTGCTTTTCTATCGTTAAGTGAATTTAATTAAAAAGTCATTAGGACTTTTCATTATGTTGTAATGGCGATTAAATTATTCTGTCGTTCATTTAGCCAGGCATTGCGAATTAATAATACTGATTGTCAAGCAGTGAAAATGTTCTCGCGGAAATTGTTGAAAATTCGACAGAAAATTGCATACGAGTTCAATTACGATGACATTATAAGATCGTTAGCGCCTACTTTTATCCTTTTTGAAATTTGTTCTTTACTTAAGCGTTATTGCCATTTATCCAAAGACTTTGGCCAAAAGTTCTTATTATTTCAAATTGGTTCGACCTTGAATAAGGCGACGAAACTTATTAAGTACGCGTGGAATGCAAATTGCTGAAACGATTTCGGGCCTTTTTCCAGGAGGCGGCCAATATAAGTTAAAATGAGTTTGACACGGTTGACATCTAAAGGTGACGCGACCTCCCGCGAACGGAGCGAGGACGTCTGGAAAGAGGCCAAAGATTATCCGGCGACATCGACTTGCGGAAGTTCATAACCGACACGAGATAGTCTTCGGAGCACGACAGCACTTATTACGATGAAACCCTCATTTCGGTTACCCTCCATCTGCCATATTCGATAATGTTGGGGAAGCGGAATTGCCACGTCTTGAATACCTAATGTAACCCCCTTCGTTACAAAGTGGCTTCAGATAGGTTTCAGAGAGCAAAGCATTCTTTAGCACTACGATCACCTAACATTAACCACTTAACCCTTTAAGGGGCCACGCCTCCCTAGAAGCCTTGAAAATAGATGCATTTTCAGGATGTTTTTTTTTTTTCAAAAACATTACGTATGGATCGATCAGTATTTTTTTATTTCAAGGGGTGTCTTTTGCGGGAGTTTTAGTCATTTCGTATTTCACGTATGTATAATTAAAATTGTCAGAGCTACTAATTATTTCATTGCAACATCTTCTTTTAACATTATTTTGTGGTGACCACTGCTGCTCGAAGCTGGATTATGTAAAATAAGAAACTGATTCGTATTTGGATAGCGTATTAGATTACCTATAAAGAGCTTTATAGAGTCAGATTTTTGCACACAAAAAACTGCAACAGAGTGGCGATAGGTTTAATAGAATATATGGATTTTTCGTCAAGCAATTGCTGCTTTGCATTTAAAAAAACTGGAATATAGAACAAAATCTGCCTCTATAGGATCCCAGGTAATCTAATACGATATCCAAACACCTATAATTTTTTTGTTTTACATTGTCCAACTCCGCACAGCCGTGGTAGCAGCAAAAGAATGTTAAAAGAATACAGAAACTCTTACAATACAAAAATCAAATCCGCAACAACTTGTTGCATCTTATTGAAAATATTATTACACGTATATAAATATATACACGTGATCGCTTCATTTTAACCACGTAAGCAGATAGACATTTTCAAAAAAAGACCACTGTTAAAGGGTTAACACTCATTCCCGTGTCTGATACGGGCGACTTGTACATATTGTATGGAATGAAACTTTGCTTGATTGAACGATCATGGTATCGAACAGTGTGAATCACTTGCTTTTCAATTTGCACTGTGAGTAACTCAGCCAGAGGTAGTAATTACACTGTTGACTTTCAAATTTCTAAATAAAATATAATGGCGTAATGTATTGGTACTACCTTTGATCAATAAAAAGATAAGAACATCAATTTCAGTTTATATTTTCCTGTTGACCTCTCAACGGGACAGGAGATGCAAAAAAAGTATCTTATGCTACATTTACCAACGTCCGATAAAAAAAATCCATCATTTTTTACCACCAAATATGAAAAGAACGTGAACGTTAAGTGGTTAAAGCATGCAAATATACGTTAGAATTTTTTCATATCGATAAACTATGTGCTTAGATAAATTCATATACAGGGTGATGCGCGAATCGGGGAATCAGCTTTTTACCATCGAATTATCGGTAATACCGACAAGCGTAAACATATGTGTATAAATATGTAGGTGTAGATAGATTGATTTTTACGAATATATTTGATATACATTGTTATTAGAATTACGATCTATAAATGATAATGTGAACGATGTAGTCCAATAGGCTTCGTGTGCAACTGAAAGTTCCAATAGAAAAAAAGAATAGTTGTTGCATTATACTACTTTTTCCTCGGAATTGTTTGAAATTTGTATGGCGCATGGAGGCGATCATTGACTAAGCATTCATAAATTTTGAACTTGATTAACCATCTATAAAATAAGGTAAGTGCAAATGACACACTTTCAATTTTAACATCAACATTTCGGTAAAAACTACCGGTTTACGTGTCTAATTAAAAGTTGTAATTGCGAAACATGAGCAGGATAGTAATTTCTTGTGTTTGACGTTTGAGTAGTATACAATATAATAACTACCTTATAGCAATACATATAACTGTGAGTGCTCTCCATCTTGTAATAGTAAATCAGATCATTTTGGGAATTATCAGTGATTATTATGCTTACCCTGTTATTTGAATATAACAGTTTACAACTAAAAGGATAATTAGAAACTGAGTCCGAGTATTTGCCAATAATTACGAGCACATCATAATGTTATACGAAAAAGCCTAAAAAATATAACCATGTACTATTGCATAGACGCGGACAGAGCTGCAAGTATAATGAATAAGACAGAAAAATAAATAGAGAAACTAATTTTCGTCGGGGAATATTTAAATAAGATACTTGTAAGAATACATCAGAAGCAATTTTATACTTTTTCGAGCATTTTTGTGTTGTGTATTTTTTAAGTTGGGCAATGATTTTTTAAATATATTTTTAGCACCCTTTACTGCTGAAAAAAGTATTTGCAATTGAGATTGTGCAGGGAATCTGCTCTATAAAATGCAAAAGATTTCATTCCGATTGGTGCACCTAATTGTGTAAAAAAAAGTTATGTATGGGCAAACACAGATGAATTCATTGATCAATAGGTTTTGTGCAAGAACAATGTGTTAGTTGTTACAAAGAACTTTCAAACGAGATTTAGAAAAAATTAATGACTAGAGAATAAAGACACTGATAGAGCTGTTTACTGAATTGATTACTTGAATTTCTTCTTTACTAGTAGTGAAAACACTACTGATCGAAAGACAGGATGCTACAACTATTTGACGAGATCAAAGGCGAGATAAGTGAAGCGAGGTCACCAGATCCATCGCAATTATGTCACTCCAGTTCACCGCACTTTTACTTTTACGATACTATCGATCTCCCGCGAAATGTCTTTCTAAGAAGGAACTAAGGTAGCCACACTTGATGCCTGATATGTCAGCCCACTCGATGGCCTGGCCTACATTCTTCTATCGGAAGTCTCCTTACAGCTAACCAGTCATGCGAGTGACGATAATTACGTTTATATTACCAGCTGCGTCAATATTGTCGCCTAGAAGCACCCTTTTTACGAGAAATCGACATCTTTTTATATTCAAATAAAGAATGATAGTAAAGCTAATAAGAAATGTGAAAGAATTGGAAATGACGAGAAGGATTAGTCTTATATTAGAAAGCATTGAATTTGAGAATATAAAGAAGTTGGCATCGTATAATAATAATAATATTCATTAAATATTCCTGTAATAATTCTCGTCCATTATCAGGAACTTAAATCTGCTAAGTACAATAACTACGACTATACCGTGAAAATCTCAAACTGGTTGTATCTTGATTCGCACTTATCAATCACAATAATTCACAATTCGGTGTGTAGCGCAGCAGTGTGTAAAATTCAGATGCTCCCAAAGATGCCATGATGAGAATTAAAACTTAAAAATCCTGAACTTGTTGCCTCTTGATTCGCACTTAACCTATAACAACTCACATTACAATTAATTCGCGTTCATTTTAGCATTGTACTTAGTTATACAATTGACCATTGAATTTGAGCCAGACATTGCAACTTATCAATGCAACGACGAATTTCCCAAGAAACAGCCGTAGCATAGGTAGGAAGAAGTCAAAAAGAAAGAAAGTAAAAGCGGGTGAAAAAGTGGCCGAAGTGGTACGCTTGGAATAGCTGCGTAGACAAAGACGGATGTTGGATGGCTGGGAGCGTCGAGGCGACGCTACAATAGCCAAGTTCCTCATTAAGACTCAGATGCTCTCAAAGATGTCAGGAGGCCTTTTTTACTACTGGTTGCATTGACGATCTAACCTCCACTGAACACGCTACTGGTTCGAGCTCTGTTTACGCGCGGTTTCACGCTGATCACGGGTGTGTTTAACCGCGCTCGGGACTTAGGGGATGGAGAATTGCTCGAGGCTGTAGGTAGGCGCATCTCTCGGTGTCCCCAATTGCCGGCAGACAATGCCGCCACCGATCGCAGCGAGAGATTTCGCTGAAGAGTCAAGGTTAGAATACACAGTCGACATCTACACCAATTTCTTTTACGAATTTAACCGATACCGTCGCGAATCAATAGCTGTTAATAGGTTAAGTACCTTGGAAAATTTAACTAAAATGAATTTTTGTTTATAACCATGACATGCATTTTGAAATAAGATTATATCTATAGTTTAACGATACGTATGCTTTGAGTACCCATGAGAGTTTTGCGAGTATTTCCTTGAATAATATAATAGTACTAATTTCGAGAAAAATAGTGTTATTCCCAACTAAAATCAGCTAGTTCTAAGTGATTTAAGGTTTTTTCGAAATATTAATCGCGGCTTTTTCATTGTGGCAATAATCCGACTTTTGGTTATTTTTAACAATACGACGTTCTTTGAGTTACAAAGAACCTACCGACGGGACATTCCTATTTATATGCTTGTCGCTGTCTGTAAAGTGTGCTAGGTTATGTTTAATTAAAGCAATATCCATTTTACTTTAACAGACCGACGTTTATTACACGTAAACAATTCTAGTGTAATAAACGTTATAATTGGATGTTAGTGTTAATTTAACCCCAATCGATGATTAACGAAGCGTTAATCAAATATGATATATCAGCTAGATTGCATATGATATTTGTGTGATTGGCATGGCATGAAGTTAGTCGGAGTAGGCCACAAGTTCCTAATACTCAACAAATAAAAGGCTAAAACCGATGAAAGCAATTTTAACTCGGTGATCCATTGGCAGGCAGTAAATTTGCATGGAACGAATCGGTGCTCGAGCTCCAACGAGACACGCAATTACTCGCTCTGCTCTGCGCTAACATATCAGAATATTCTAGGAGCCAGCTGCGCTCCCATTGAACCGCATGATAGCCTCCCTTCCCATCGAGCTAAGAGAAGCAAGTGGGTGGTGGCGAGGTTCTACGATGGCGATGATTTAAAGAGCCACTAATGCCTCCGCAGCCAAGCGATAAATCTTTCGTTCGAAAGCGGCTTCCACTTCCCGGTTTATTCTCTTCAAACCGACTGCGAAATCCTAACTCTCACATACGTACTAGGCACTTTCCGATTCCTACAGCTCCGAATGCACCAAGAGCAAGAAAAACTTGTAGAACTTGACGATACCGAAACTTTCCCCAACTTATATATTGTCAGATGTACCGTAGGAAACAATGTGTAGCAAAATTATTGTAAAATAGAATAAACGAAAGAAAGTAACGCTCTCTACTTTCTGATTTGTTAATATCTGGTCTTGATGTTTCAGGACAAAGATTACCAATTGCGTTCGTACTACGTAGACATACACTCACTGAAAATAATATTGAAGTGTAAAAATTGCACGTCGAACTGTACTTGTCAAGAAGCACCCTCTTTCTAGGGGCAAAAGTGGTACGCAAGAGGAAATCGGATTACCTGTAACTTTTGTTTGAACACCTCCATTCTTTGAGCCAAAGATATTAAAAATTGCAGGAAAATCATATTACATGGCTTGTACTTGGGAATGGGCGGGAATGGACCCTTCAAAGGAATGCTGGATACACCTTGCTCGGTGATATGAGGTTTCAGAACTCTTATTGGAACATTCAGAGAACTTGGTCGGAAGATCCAACGTACATATACATATGTATGTATGGATAAAGGACTGGTTCTATATTGTACAACCTACTTGCTTCGAACGTAGTTCCTAAACCCTTGATTAAAAGTCAGATTGAAAATGGATAGATATATGGATCTAATACTAAGAATGCATTACTGGTATACGTTAAATGATCTTCGTATTATGGAACTAATAAATTCCTTTCCTTGGATTATCTTAATAAAGGTGAAGTCAACGAAAATAAACAATCTAACCTTTTGGGAGTAATACTACGTCCACTTAAATCCTTCAAGGACTTGATACTCCATTTAGAGTCACAAAGCTATCGAAAAACTGATTTCGATTGGATAAATATCCTGACTAATCAGCGGCTAATTGATCTTTTTAGTATCAACGGAACAATTGGTATCAATAAAGGGAACAGTTTCAAAGTATCAGAAAGTGCAATGGTACGAACGATGTCTAGTGATTGACGTTTTCAACGGGAATGCGTCTATTATTGGTTGGCCGATCTGCTTGACCTGCTAGCGTCCCTGGCCGTTTGACAGGAGTCCATTGTCTCAGGCGTGCCGACAGAGACCATTCCCATCACCATAGAGATAGAGACCCATTATGATCGCGTGCCAACGAGCATAGACGCCGGTGAGCGAGGGAGACAGCGAGTACCACGGCCCGATTCGGAGTGAGCCGGCTCGACATATCCTGCCGATCAAAATCACAGTGGCCTAATTACTCTGATTCATCGACGTTTCAATTAGTCGTGCCGTGGACGATGTGTTACGTGACTTCGTACACGGCTTCAACCGGATTAGCTTTATGGCTCGGCAATTTAAGCCCATTGTCGAGGCGCCACCATTGAAAGAAGGTCCCAGCCTGATGTGGATGATGTAGCTACCTCGATCATTCTTGTAATTTAAATTGACCGCATAAAGAAGTGCCAGAAGGAAAATGGCCTCCACCGATCACGAATTATGATCTAGTTAGCGAAAGCATGTAATTGAACTTGGATAAATCCACCCTTTTTCCTGCCTTTCTGCAGTTAATTCCAACACCTCTTGCATTATTTCAGAGTAAGATATTGTTATCAAGAAATTAAGTACAGAACCATGAAAATTTCCATGCATTTCCTTAGTCTTCAATATTCTTATAGCAGATCCGAAATACATTCAAGAAATATTAAAAAAATCTTGTACATTAGACACAAAGTGAAAGTTCAATATGTAATTTTGCGCTCATTAACATTGTGTGCTCAATAACGTCCTTTATCTCTCCGGTTTTTAGCTGTATAAAACTTCAAATTGTTTGTTACTTTCTGTAAAATATTGAGGTGAAGACCCAAAAATTCCTACATAATGATCCACATAAATCTTATAAGTTGTTTAAGTGTATGTATATGTATAAGCGAGCGACTCCCACATGGGACATACCTGAACGCGGCCCATCGGCGGCGACACCACCAGGAAGATCCTCATGGTGGCTTTGAGAAAATCATCCTGGTTGCGGTTGGTTTCCTGCAGAGTGGCTTCGGAAATGCTGGCGCTGCTCTGGGTGGTTTTCCGGCGTACCTTGCGCCGGATACTACCGACTAACCGTCGCCAATCTTGTCCGGTGACGCTGCTGCTACCACCGGGATTGGGACCGGCACCACCCCCGCCCCCCAGGATGGGGACATCCTGAACAGTCAGGGACTTTGACGGGCTTAGGTCACGGCTGGAACGTCGACTTAGGGTCCCGCGACCCGAAGGGGCCCCCGATGTGGACACCGTGATCCCGCTAGTCCCCACCACCGGCTGCTGCCCACTCGCGCAGCCACCAATAGGCCACCAACTTGAATATTCGCCCGCGCTTCCCCCGCCGCGGCCGCACAAGCCAATCGCACGACGCCCAGCCCCACCACTGCTACTCAACCGGCGCACCAAGCTGCGCAAGCCACTCGTTGGCGTCCACGGACTTTCGTTGACACGATCCCCCGGTGGTTCCACTCTACGGCTTGCTTCCTGGTCTTCCTCCTCCTCGCAGCTTGACTCACAATATTGATAGATAAAGGCGTTTTTTAGATTGAGCCAAATGTGGTTTATTGCGGAAGATTTCCGCTATCATAAAACGATGCCGACTTCTAGAGATGTGGTTCTTTCTTTCGAGATGTGCGGGCTTCCTAACTGCAACTGTGTAGACTGGTCTGGTCGTTACGTGTTTTGATGCTAAAGAATAGAGCATAGCCTTTTCAACACTTTCAGTGTTTGAGTGTTTTTATGCAACTTGGGGGTTCCGTGATGAGTCTTTGAAAGTTGTGGCTCTCGTTAGTTTTGGCGGCCTGTTTCTATGTTTGAAGTTGCACGTGCAGTTTAGCGTGCAATTACGAAGCTTCTAAGAGAATCTGTCTTTTAGGTCATCGGTTCCAAGGAAGGTGTTAGCTGTTAGCTGCCAACCCTATACCAATCAGACGGTGCGGGATATAACTTGTTGCTTCTTAAGCTCTGTTCCACTGGTTTTGTCTCTGCAGAACCATCCATCAACCCAAGCCAGAACCTTGTGCTTAGGGTCTTCAAACTACAAACTTCCAAGTCCTCCCAATTCCCCGTGGGTTTCAAGCTGTTCAAGGTAACCTTGTTCACACCTTCGAGGGGGTCGAAATACCGGTTAAACTGCCAAGTAAATCGCTACTTTTTGTAACCACGCAAACTTCTCACGTTAGGTTAGTGTGGTCAGCTGCTGTTCCGGTGGATCCTGGGTGACGGCCTGTGCGAATTGGAGCTGAAGGGCTACTGCGGCAAGTGCACATTTATTATCTTCCAGTGGCACCGTCTGCTTTCTTTCAGCATCTCCTTGACTCCTGGCGGGCCCTCGTTCTACTTTCGAGGTTACGGTCAACCTCTATCGGTATCTGCGCCACGTACTCCCACTCATAAGTCGATTTTGCGAGAGCTCAGGAACGGGGACCACAAATGGAAGGTTACATTAGGTGCACGTGACGGTTCGCTGCTTGCTTACATAGCCCTCTGTCGCCCGTGCTAGATCGATTCCTTCATTTCCTCAACTCTCCTCCTCTCCGCGACCTAGCGGACTTAATGAATCACTCTCACGGAATACAGGATTCCCTATTTTATTCTTATGACCTGCTCTCCCCGATCGATTCCCAAGAATGATAATCCACCGAAAAGGGGGATTATACTACCCTTCGCAATTCAGAACCCAATGAGAACCAGCTAATACGTCAGGATGTCGCTGCAATGAACTACCGGATGGAATTCTTGGTGGAACAATCGTCTGATCGATTCTCCGATACGTCTCACAAGTTCTGTAGAGTTCCCGAAGCGGCGACAGAAATTTCCCGCGTCAATGGCTATTCTCGCGTCCTCCAGCTCGTTACGTCCATAAGAGGCCCTTGTCCTTACTCCGGCAAAGTTCATCTGCCTGGAACGGTGGCGAGCTCCTCCGAGTTCCAGCAACTTTCAAAGGCTCCTCGCAACTCGAGCCTCCGTGACTTGGGGGGGGGGAAGCGACGTATCGATGCACATTCACCGACAGCCGAGGAATAATAACCTCCTTGCTTTCTTCTCCCCGCGGTCTCAACTGGAGCAACCTCGCTCCTCTTCGTAATATCACGATTACCGGACTATCGATTATCCTCGACACTTTGTGCTCCGGTGCGTTTCCAACATCAAAACTTCATGGTCCTTTCCACTTTTTACCAGGGATTTATTACTCCGGGCTTCCTTGACCCGCTCGCACTCTCCTATTCGTATCTCCTTTACCAGTACTCTCAGACTTCGTATTTTGGAGTTACAGTCTCGCGCATCGACGACTTAATTGTTACCGTCAGTGCACCGTAGTTTACGTTGCCTGGCATCTGTTTGATTAACAAATGACTATTGTAAGTAATTGGTTCTGGGTTACTAAATTGAGCCAAGAATTCAGTTGGAAAATCGAGTCTTTGTTCTGGTTTAAATGAAATTCAGATGGATTATTTCCAAGCATATTTTTCCACTACCTCTGGAACGCTATTATCAGGCCTGCCATAACGAACGTTGTTTTCCTAATTCAGTATTTCAGTTTAGTAATATAAATTTGTCACATCGCGGTCATTCATTACGTATTCCGGCCATATTCTTTGCCACGCAGAAGCAACATAATGAGATCATTAGAGATTCTTCGCACGTCCTTCCTACTTTTACCTGCGGCCTGTTTTCCTGGACAATCAAGTTCAAATTCAAGAGGCATCATTCGCTCGCGCAACTTTATTAAGCATTTTCACACTTATGACATTACACTTTACTATTTATTCGTACATTTTTTTACCGATCTTTAGATAGATCTTAATTATTACTAGTCGACAGGAGTAAGCCAGAGAGTCATTCGGTTTGGGATTAGCGACGTTGGTACAAGTTGAATTAATTATACATAATTAGTCATGCCCATGTGGCCTAAGGATTTTAAGAATTTTTTTAAATTTATGATAAGTGGATTAACTGTCGTAAAGTTGTACCATATGTATGTAATAGCAAGCGTATGCATGTAAGAACGTCGACGTTTTACCTGATCAAGAATGTTATCCCACTTTGCGGAAGTTCCCTTACGTACCATAGTCTAGAATCGACAGCGTCGGATAATAAATATTTCGATTTAAGAATTTATTCCTTATCGTAGGGCGCTCATCAACCCCATCCCTTACTCTTTCTGACAGTTGGTATTGCGAAGCTTGAAGGGTTTGAATTGAAATAATCTCGGGCTAACTCTGGAAATCCCACGGAGTATTGGTTAAAACCACAACAACCAAATCCGTCAAAGCGACAGGTTTCAGACTTCTTCCTCCTTGAAATTGCAGAAATCCCTCATTTTCTCCCTCTTGTCGGAATAAACAACACGTTTGTACGTACTAAGTTATTTACCGCGTACTAGTCCAATTTCAAAGTAACAGATGTAAGCGTTCTCTGTATAATACCTGAGTGCTTCTCATCAATTTAACCTGGTTACCGATTTATATGACTTAATAATTTAAGCAATTAAGCAAATAACATACGATATTGTAACTAAAGGACCAGTATTATATCGGGCAATTATGGTCGATGATTACGCCTGCAATGCTTGCAAGTGAATTAAGCTCAATTTTCTCAACATTTTTACTTTAATCCAGATATTTTCGACGTTTTGGATTTCAGCTAGTAAAATAATAGGGTATAATAAAAAATAATAGAAAATGAAAGAATATAATAGAATATAATAGAATACAATAATAGAATATAACGGAATGTAAGAGAATAACCTTCAACAATTCTTATCAGTACTATCTGTTGTGGAATCACGTGCAATTCACATTCAGCGGGACGCCTTTGAATTTGCCTGGGTAAACTCGACCGTTTGCTGCTTCCCAAGTACAGGGCCCTCGGTAGACGCCAGCGAGACCACAAATATTGTTTCGAAACCACGCGCACACCAAAGGACAAACCTGATAGAGCCACCGACTGACCATCATAGAAGCAATTCAACTCTAACTATTCGACAGCCGTTACCCAATTGTTGATAAAGCTAGGGCTGGCCGATTATTTGCGATATACCAAGAGTTCGATAGTCCCTTCATATAAATACATGTAGTATGCTAAGATTATAGAAAAAGAAGGTTTGAATGTGTGTGTCTGAGTTAATTTAGAAACTACCCGGTCAACTTAAATAATCTTTTCACCATTCGACAGAATATTTCTCCGAGATAACGATGGACTATTTTTTTAACTGACTTCGTAAAGTTGCAACGTATTTAGTATCGCGTCAAGGATCTACATTACCTATTTTAAATGTTGTTGCAAAGTTATATCATTATGTATCTAGAATCGATATTATTTCATACTTTTAACTGTATTCTTTCTGCCAGTTGAACATTTGCATAAATTCATAGAATAGGTATTATTGGTTTACGTTAGGACGCACTGTTTTGTATTGCCTGTTTTTCGACGCCGGTTCACATTTTTGTAAAAATATTTCTTATTACGCTTATTTCTCAGTGAATTAAAACTTGATGTTATCTTTAGAACCACTGAACGGATATTGATGTGATTCTCTCCTTTATACATACAGTTATGCTCCAGACAAATTATAGACTATAAAATATTACGTTTTTGTTATCTAGCGTGTTCCAAAAGTAATTTCTCTTTTCAAAAGAAATGGTATCGAGCTACACATCGTTAGGGGATTTTTACAACAAACTACTATTTTGTATATTACATCACAGGTAGTGTATTATACTTAATATAAGGAAAGAAGTATTTAATTGGATTTAACCAAAGTTTATTGATATATTAATTCAATCGAGATTGAACTATTAGTGGAGTGATGGTCCCCTTAAATTCCGTTGGTTATATTTGTTGTAATTTGAAAGCATATACGTTCTTTGATTTGTAACAGTGTATTTAAATTGCTCAATAGTCAATCCATTTTATACAATAAGTCCTCTGCTCTCAAGCTCTTATATGTATTGATTTAAACACCTCAAGCTTGTGAACATATCCGCTAGCAGATTACCTTTTGTTTAAGACTATAAACAACTGTCCGCTTCGTTAAAATAAAATTAAAATTATAACTAAATGAAGTGATTAATGTTAATGTTGGTATATACGCTAGAAAGTTAGCCGTATATAATTCATGGTATATAATTTAGACAGTTTTCTTTGTTTCACATCAGATATTACTCTTGTGCTTCAAACCACCTGGGCACGTTTTGTTGTTCTAATGTAGCTACTGATTGGATTTATAGCATTATGTCGTTTATAAAAGAATGAGAACGCAAATGGAGAAAATTAAAGAAGCGTGTTGAAAATAATTTTCAACAATACTTACTATTCCAATTATGGAAACCAACTCCGAATGAAATGATCCAATTTACATAATAAGTAGGCTTATTTCTGACAATGTAGTCTGATGATAATTGTTTACTGTCTTGGGAATATTAAAAGTAGAGTTCTTCTCGATACTGAATGCACACCAATCGCATTTAGAAGGAAGGCGCGGTACGACATACGCAAAGGTTCAAAGAGAATATTTAAACAAGAAAGAACGCCAGACATTTTTGATATTTTAAACTCTCAGTAACTCTAATACATGATTCCTAATAAGCTTTTAAGACAAACATCGTATAAAGTGGTTTGGTTGCGACGAGGCCGCTACTTCTGCCTGCGTTTCAACGGAGCTTGATTTTTATCGAAAAAGCTGTCAGCAATCATACAGTTATTTTATCGGAAAAGGCGAAAGCTGGGAGTAGTCGGCATCGGCTGCCTGTCACGAAGGCGGAGAGTTATATCACTATTAATAGAACATGAATCATTTTATGGATGTCTATGTCGATGCACAACACGTGCAACTCTCATGTATACCATGCGCGAGCAGCACATATTTTAGTTAATTATCCCCGACGCAACGTTTATTTAATAGATTTTCTATTAATTGAAAAACTGTCTTGTCGACTTATCGATTCCGCTATCAGTTTGATGTGATTCGTCGATGTATTCCAGGGGTTTCACACCGGAGTCAATGCCAAAGTTATCTTTGATGGTTTAGGAAAGGCAAAGAATGAATCAGTACTACGTCGGACGATTTGTATAATTGTGTAAATTCAGTGTTCAGATTTGTAGGTTTGGCACTAACCGTACCGGCTGTTTATACATGGTTATTTCTACCATAAACATTCGTAGCTAATTGTTAGTTTAATAGGAGAACAATTCTACGAAGTAACATCTAGATAATAGTAAAAAAAATAAATAAATTTACATGTTTAAACTAGTGCACCATAGAATCGAAGTTTAAAACCGACCAAGTTCGGACCCCTTTGGTACGGTTTGTGTTAAACAAGTACCATTTTTATAAAAGTCAACAAGAATTTCATAGGATTATTATTCAATAAAGAGTCAGGCGATCGTGCTGTAAAAATACTGTTTTCGTCTATCAATATACACAGTGATGCATTTGAGTCAGAATCGACAAGTAAAATCACCATTACTATTAGTTATATCATTGTTTGCACCAACTGGTAAATGACTATTAATAATATACGGTGAGCAACCATAACGGAATTTCACTAGAAATCCTGATTTTATCGTAATTGATAAATCTTTTGCAGAGCCATCCGGATGATGGTCGGCGATATCGGAGGATACTGAGAGTGGAGCAACGAAAAGTGCAACATATTATAGATCGTAACAGGTTCTAAAAGTATGAGCTGTTTACTGGTTAACCGTAGTGCCATAAAGGGCCCCTTCTTTCGCTGGAACCGGTCGCTACTCGATATACTACATAGGCTCCCTCTCAAGAAAGAACCCAGCTTACTAAAAGTTTCTTCCCTCCTTTCCCCCTTCTCCTATCCCAACTCTCCTCAACCTCCCTCTTCATCTTCATCATCATCTTCTTCTTCTACCCCTTCCCCTTCCCCTTCCCCTTCCCCTTCCCCTTCCCCTTCCCCTTCCCCTTCCCCTTCCCCTTCGCCCTCCTCCTCCTCCTCCTCCTCTTCTTCTTCTTCTTCTTCTTCTTCTTCTTCTTCTTCTTCTTCTTCTTCTTCTTCTTCTTCTTCTTCTTCTTCTTTTTCTTCTTTTTCTTCTACTTTCCTGTCACTTGTTTACCAAGGCCTTCTCCAGGACGCATAAAGGCGCAGGGGGTTGCGATGTAAATCAATTTAAAGCTACCCTCGTGTAAAGAAGAAATCGAATAAATCTGAGGTGCTGCCTCCTGAAAGAGCCGTTGAGCAGCCCAGCTAGAAAGTAAAGGCATTCCGTCTGATGGCGATGCCCATGCCGTTCCTTTCTAACCCCTCTACTTCAAACTCTCGCCCTCGATTCTACCCAGCCTGGGCACGACAATGTGCTGCGACGGGACTTTGACATATTATCGAAAACACAATTCCCAACCATTGCTGGAGCACAAAGTGGCCTGGAATCTGGGTAGCATTCCCGTTTTTTACTGGGAAGACGTAGGGGTAGTAATGATTAGTTTGGATGACTACCAAGACCTGTACGTGTGTGTACGGAAGATGAAGAGTAGATGGAGGAGAGAATGTTTTGTTACTCATGAGTAATTTTCGTGATACTTAAATTGACATTAGAGGTCTTTTCCCCGATAAAATGTGGCCAAAATAAGTGGTTTTTTGACTTGTAAAAAGAGGACACTGTATGATAAAATCTTTCTTTTCTTCTGGTCTTCGAATCAAACGTTCTGTCTCTCTTGCACCCGAAGGATTTATAAGAACTAATGTGATAAATGAGTTTAAGCAATTACAAATCTTGATTAGCCTATTAGACATAGCAATACTTATTCAAGAACTTCGCATAAAATGTGAATAAAAAGTGAATAAACGAAAAGTAAAATGCAGCCGATATGAAGTTGTGAGCATAGCATAAGTATAAAGTAATTTAAAAAAATAATGATATTCAATGCCGAGACGAAATTCTCACTACTCTTTTCACATGGGAATTCGGCGTTTGAATTGTATGCGGCGATCATTTCGATCAATCGATACCCGATTTAGCGAAATGAATTGAAGTGGAGAGCGCGGCCGCGTTGCTTTTGCGCGCTAGATTTCGATTGCGGGATTAATGAAGAGCCGATGCGAATTGGGCAAATATGAAAAGAGCCTCGAATTCAACGTCCCGAGTGACTACTTGGCGGCGCCGAGAATGGAATAATTCTCGTGCATTCAAACTGCCGAGAAATCTCGGATGAGCACGAGAGCCCCGAGAATCAGACTGGAGCGCCGGCTGGAGAGCACGTTCTTGAATGCTATTAAATCTTCTCTTGTTTAACAGCTCGCGCCGAATAACGAGAGGCTCTTCTTTCAATTTCGGCATCAATTCGACTCCTCCATTGTCTCGAGTGTCGCCTCAGCGGCAAAGTGACCGAAGCCCGAAGAATCTCTTTGTTCCCCAGCGTTGCTTCACTAATTTCGACTTTTGCAAGAAGTTAGTCACTTTTTCACATGGTGAAAGTGAAGAACGTTCGTCAAATCATTTCCCGGATAGTGTAAATGTAGGTTATGTCAGCAAAATATCATCTAAGTTAAATGTTATGGATGTTTGTTTGTCTACTAAGTTTAATTATTTTAGTGTTATTGACTATTGTCCTCTTTGTTGGACAATTATTGATGGAAGAACTTTATCTAATAGTTTGCGTTATCTGGAACGAGAGGAGCGTTTTGATTTGTATAATGTGTAAAAATCTTGAAAACTGTAACTCCTTTCGTCCAAGTTTAATAAACCTTATTCACTTTGTGATTCCTTAGAAAACTAGATTGTACCAACAAGATTTTTACTCGGCCGCTTGGCGGGCTCCGGGCCGTCCGCGGGAAAGTGGGGAATACGTCAACGAAGAATGGAAAGGACTTCCATCGTCGGCAGGGATTGCCCATAATTCGGTCAAATTATATACATATGCTTGTAACAGCGCAAATATGCAGAAGTAACATGAGTTTTTCTAAAAAAAAATAATTGCTTTAGTGATGTCCATATGTTGAGAACTACTAATGTTAGGAGCAAGAATTATTCTACTTAAACACAGTGTACAATGAAGATATAAAATGCCAATTTTTACTTTTCTAACGTCTTTGATTTTTGAGACATAGGTACTCTCATAGAAAATCCAGCCCCTTTTCAAGCCCTTAGTGAGTGCCTACGTCAAAAAAGCAATGTACCTTTTGTAATGTTCTTCTTACATAGAAAATTCGACATATTTGTAGCGTTCCTCGTATCTTCGGGAATGAAGGCAAGAGGAAACTTTCCGGGAATTGAAAGGGCTGAAAGAAACGCCGAATGTAAATATCGATGTTAGAGGTGCGTATATTTCTTATTGAACTGAATATTATGTCTGTATGTCTGAATATTATACGGTCACTATATTGTATGCTCATTGTTGAGGGTTCGAGGGGTTTGAGAAAAATGTTCCATTCCGAGTTGAATCGGTATTCGACTGGTGGAGGTCGGGCAGGACGAGGAGCTCGGACAACACCGAGGAAATACGCTCGTCCGCACTGTTTAAACAAGAATCCCTTGACACCATCCGATCTGCTGAGAGTGTGTGTGCCGGTATCTCCGGGAGCGTGTGACGCTATACCGGGGGATTGATTGCGTGGCAGGAAGGCCGCGAGCAGGATGTGCACCGGCGGTGGAAAGACAAATTCTTTCGGAAATGCTGGAATCTCGGTATGTACGGGCCCGGCATACCGTTCAAGGAAATTTCCTCCGCCAAAATTGATGAATGCCGTCCCCTTCCTAGCCACTCCAGCTCTCTCCTTCCTCTCCAGTATCGTTCACCGACTGAGCACAATCCGGAATTCCTCGTTTCCCAACGGTTATGTACACTGAGGGATCGAAACGGGCGGGGACCACTGATCACCAGACTGATTATTGGCCATTCTTTCGCTAGGCCAAATATTCCAGTACCTCCCAATACTCCCTCTAATGCCTGCCCTATTACTGCATTCTCCCAATCAATACCTTTCGGAAACAATACGTTTTTCCAATTCTCTTTGCCTGGCCATTTCGTTTTCACTTTACAGGAAAGTGACGCTTTATATTAATTTATGGTTCGCCAGTTGAGTAATTCTAATGGTAATTCTAATAATTGTAACTATACATTCTATGACATTTGCACTTAGATCGTTAAATTATGTCTTTGTGAAATTGTTCTCCCAACAAGAAAGCTTTTGCCGTTTGAGTTGTAGCTAGATCTAAAGTTGAAGTTTTAGTTTACCGAGATGTAAAATATTATTTCTATAAACTGTTACTCATCTATAATTGTATTTGAAATTAAAAGATTGTTGTTTATATTTTTGTAACTACATATAACCAATGAAGCAACTGAGAGTTGTCAATTTTCAAATATTTATATGTGTTAATATTCTTCTAAGCATCGATTCTTTTTAATTTTTCCGTTCTCTCTTGATACGAAAATACGCTCCTTACGAATTGTCTGAAATATTGTTTAACTATTTACACTTGTTTCGACTTGTTCACCGCATACGAATGCTCATAATTCCGATGACAGACAGTTTTTTCACCTTTTATACGTATTTCGTATATCTGGCAACTGCAAATAGCACACTTTTAGTTTTAGCAAAATAATCGATTTTACCGCTTGAATAAATATCTATTGAATAATCAAAGTTCCCGCGGGATTTAGTCTCGATTGTATTGGCGCATCCATGAATTATGCGTAGGACGATATACATATGGGTGCGACAGCCTTTTTCTTTCATTAATTCCTAACAGACCAAAAACTTGAATGAAGCTTCCTTCTTCCGTCTTCTAATGAGAAAAAGGCACATATCTAATGAGTCTCTCAATTATGAACACGACTAATTACAAGTTAATTCTTCATCGGACATCTATTAATCCTGGCGTCCCTGAACTCTGCACCCCTTTTCCTCTTGACTCACTCGCCCTCCGCTCTGCCGGCCAGTAACTTGAAAGCATTAGCGTGGTACGCAGATTTATTACCGGCCTTTACGTTTGGCCTCACTTTTCTTCGGCAGTGATCGGCGACGTTCGCCAGTCACGGTGTGCTGATCGATTAAAGGAAAGCAGAGAAACAAGCTTCTTCTTCAGGAAGTGATTCTTGCCATCGTAGTACCAGGTTCCGCCCGACTGACGCGACGCCGGCGCGGCGCGGTGCGGCGCGGCCTGGCGGCAAGGCGGCAATACCGGAGCGGCAGATGTGGTGGGGCTCGCCGCGGTCATTTTTCATCGTGATAAAGTGGCGTATCATCCGGCCAGATGAAAACCGGAACCAGAAATTAGTTTATCCTTCGCTCTGGAGGGCGGCTTTTTCGTACGCCCCCTCTGCGCGTGATAAAAGCCTGAAGGATAATTGTGCGCCGGAGAACGAAACGAACCTGATAGTTCGTTTCTTTAAAAACTAGTATACTAAGTACAGGAGTTGCCTTTTCATAACAGTTTCCCTTTATAAATGTTCAGCGATTATAAGAATTGGTGAAATTGGTATGACAGGCCCAAACATAAATAACATTAGACTCGCACATAAAATTGGAATGTTTCTTTCATATTGCGAATATTTACTTAAAGTGTAATTGTCAAACAATCGTAGTTTCGGCACCTTCGATTCTTTCCTTCGGTGTCACATTTTTGTTGGTTCAATCAATGTATTATTTAGATTACATGAATTGTTTTAACGCGAAATACGTTCTTGAGAAACTTCTGATGCCATAAAAAATTCATTTATTTTACCTGTTTTTTAAATGCAATAACTGAGAAACGTGTTCCTCGAATGGGAATTTCGTATTTAATAATTACTCGTAATTACTTGCAAACTGCGTTAGGTTAGGACGAAAATGAAGGTTCATCTAATTTTGAAAAGTAATGCGATCGCGTTGGAAAAAAACTTTAAAAGTACAGGAATTTGTGAAAATACAATATTTTACTCACTTTTAGAGGACAAGCTTTACGAATTCGTTTCGTGAAATAAATAATTGTTTAATCACTTTAATAAATCATTATTTCATCACTTTTTGATGACTTCAAATTTTAACGACTTGTAATTATATATTTTAATAACTTTTGCACAGAATAGAAGCAGTTTTCGCAGTGGGAACAACCTGTTGGACTCCATCGATTCGTGTCAACGACCAATGTAACAAGAACACCTCTAATTTTGAAAAACAGCCAGATAGTGCTAATGAAAATCTCACAGAGTTTAGAGTGGGTAACACAATTATTTATATATTGAGTAATTTTAGAAAAAGATTCTTGCAAAAGAAAACTGGCTCCTCTAAGGAAATTTATGTTTTCTGAACAAGGATACTTTCTTGTTCAAGAAAGCGAATTTCTATTTAGATAGAAGAGTTTTCTTCGATCAAAAAAAATTATTCGAAAAACACTAGGCGTGCGACTTGGCATCGGCACTATCCACTGTAGCATTTCTTGAGAATAGAGTATTCTACTGAAATTTGAATGATAAGTTACGCAGAGACGATGAAATAATTAATTTAATTACGGTCCGTGACTTTTGCAATGATCAGGATGATTTTTTCAATGAGTAGAATGTGTCGGACCTCATTAATTCGTTTCAATGAGAAATTTAACAAAAGCGCGTTCAATGGAGTGGCGTAGAAATATCTTCCTCAAGATTCCCGATTAGCATGCCAAGTGGCGGATGCAATTGCGCTCTGCACGTTCTCACCGTGAGAATCTCAGCCCTTCAAATAGCCGGGCACTTACTGCACCGGTAAGTATTCGAGGAAAATTGATTTCGTAATGAGAGATGCCGGATAGATTATCGATTATCACTGAGGCGGGGATTTTCATCCGCTAGATTAAGAGGTTCAACGAAGAGAATACCACGCTGCTGCTAGACGAGATCTATTCGAACTCGCCCTTTATGTCGAGATTTCGATTCTATCGAGGTCCTCAGGACCCGATCTGTAATCGAGCAAATGAACCTGTAATGGAAAGCAGTTTCGAACTCAATTTAGTTCAAGAATGGATTCTCACTTCTTTCGAAAATCCCCCCGATCTTTCCTTCCTAAGAAAACGAGATTTGCGTGATAACTACTTTGATCAACTACATTGTATTTATTCGTATGCAGTTTATGGATATACATGCATGGAAAACTATAAAGTTTTCAAGCAATTAAAATGCTCTATAGTCGCTAGTATTTCAATTTCAATTTCAATTTCAATGTCAATTTCAGTTTCAATTTCAATTTCAATTACAATTTCAATTGACTTACTGTTCGATATTATTGGCAATATCGATAAATATGTACTTTATTAAAGTATTTGTCAGGCAAATCTACTTTTCTTACGAATTCTTTGAAATGTTTATAACGTATGGAGGAGGCTATTACCTAAGCATTCGTACCAACTTGATCTCGATTGACCATTTGCGAAAGCACATCATTTCGATTAAAAGCAGATCAATATATTGAACTTTATTCTAGTTTTCATGAAAAAAATCAGTTGTCTCATCATTACAAAATTCCTATTTAGTCAACCACGCTTCAAATATTCATAATAAGGAAAAGAGTAATAAAAGATCCGACAGGGGTACATCTTTATACTATAGTGAGATTTAACTTCAGCTTAGGGCATTCATTCACGATCTTGGAGCATATTTTAGGACTCGCAAAGCCTGGCTCGTAACATCTTACTAACTCCTACTAAATATCTTACAATATATCTTCTATTCCAAAACAGCCCAGTAATAAGTAGAAAAAGTCGGTGTTACCTTGATGGTGTCATACTTCCAAGTATGGTATCGTTTAATGATAGTGTCGCATAATTTTGCGTGGTTTCTGAAACAGGCGACTTTTCAACACACTTTTCTACTGCTAATTATCCAAGTTAGTTCACATTTTTCTAAAGACCCTCTTTTAAATACAAAATATTTAAACGACTGGTTCCCAAAAGAATGTAGGTTATATCAAAATGCAGGAGTAACTGGCGCAATATGGATCACTTGTTGAAATATTTTTAAATACTTAAATACACAGCGCTTGAACCGATTTTACGCCATTAACTAATATAGTTCCGATAGTTTTAAAAGCCGCTGGCAGCAGGATAGCACGCGTAAAGCAAGATTTATCCAAGACTAACAGAAGAAAAGTACAATAAACTTTCCTGACAGTGGCACCTAAATCATAGCAGGAGAGGCTTTCTAGTAGCGGATACGCGTTTGTTGTCCCATCGAATGAAACAGAAGTTTCGCGTGGTAGGGTTTAAAGCCGGCCGGAAGCGGGATTTCTTTAATGCACTGTAGGAGGATTACAACCTGTCTGCGAATTCAGGGAACGAGAGCGTCCAATATACAAGGTGTCTGGCAAATGTCGTAGATCAGCATAGCCACCTTTTGAAAAATTGTCATTCGCTCCTCAATTCTAACAAGGAGAGTTTCAAACATGTCACGCCGAAATCTGTACACATTTTTTTATAACTTCGGAAATTAATGTAGAATACTTATTAACTATAGGTATTTTGGAAAAATCCTCGGAAAGCCAGATTTCCCTGTTTGACCTGTTTGACGTGACAGGTATGATACTCCAAAATGACTGACGTAGTTCTGGAGCGCCGTCTGGCTGGAAAATCTGGCTTTCCGAGGATTTTTCCAAAATACCTATAGTTGATCATGGCAGCTGATTTTTTCGCCACCTATTCTACATGGGTTTACGAACTTATACAAAAAATTAACACAGGTTTCGATCTGACAACTCTAATACTTGCACACTTAGTTAATCTCGGCCAATGGTCATTTCCTATGTTTCCTAGACCCTGTAGTTTGCAACTTACATACAAAAATTTAACCACTGCTTCTTTGTATAAAGCCAAACCAAAAATGTGAATAGCATTTTGCAAAATTTCGCTCAGTCTATTAACTATAAGAAAAGCGTTGGAGAAATCGATTTTGTAAAATTCCATATATATATTTTAAAATGCAAATAAATAATTACTACTATGTTGCATATACATTTAGAACGTCGCTCGGATGCCATAAATAACCATAGTCATCTTATACAGAGAATTAGATGGAGATAAAGAGGGTAATTTTCAACATTCTTATTCGGTCGTCAATTTAAATTTGTTCAATATTCAATAATAATTTAGGTAACGGCTCTAGAATATTTGGTTATCGTTGAAAACCATTGATTCCACCTGTTGCACAATATGTTGTATTGCTTTTCGTATTAGTTAAAGGCTGTAATTACTTATACTTACATTTTCGATAAATTTTTTGGAACAGTATTTTTATTTTACAAAATACTTTTCTATTAAGCGGCACCCACCTATTAAATTAATAATCTCACTACATGTAAAACAGCTGTTTTTACTTAATTATATCCGAATATTTAATATATTGCACTACATTATGCCGCATCCTTTTCATATCTGAAGTAAAGCTAGCCTCATAGACTATCCAAAAAGAGAAAAAAAATATTGCGCCTATTTGCGCACTCCGAAGAAAACTGTCATTTCATCGCAAAGTGATATTTTTTTTAATCGAATCGTGTATTAAAACGTGCGGAGTTGTTGAAATCGGCTAATTATGATATAAGAGTACAAGAAACTTTCTTGGATGAAAAGATTATTAAATACGTACAGCTAAACAATTTCAACAACTTGGTTCCTTTAAACATGCGACTGAAAATATTACACGGGGTAACCTTAATCTCGCCACAAGATGCATCTTTTATTGACAAATACATGATACTCTTGCAAAAGGTATAGAAATAAATAAGTACTGCAATAAGTATACAAGTATCGTGATTTTCCTGCAAAAGGAAGCTCGAAAGAGAATTTTAAAAATAGCAACTTTCATCTCCGACCGGTTCTCTACAAGAGGGTTTATGGTCATTTACGAGATTTATCAGACACCCCGTATAGAGGAGAAGCGAAATCCCGGCGCATCCTTTTCGTCGCGATAAAGTTAATCCTTCCTTTTCGCTCATCAGCTCGCAGTCGGCGCGCACGCCCGGATTAGAAAGAGGGAAAACTCGGGCGCACGAGATTGTGCACTTTAACGTATTGCCGAGGGATCGCCGGGCGTATCGTCATTTTTATATTAAAGCTGAAGCGTCGACGCGAAATACCTCCGCGTTTTACTATCGAATTTCACGCGATCTTCCAGTGCGTCGCGTCGGCTTGTACATGTTTCTTTGGAAAACATCCCGTTTCGTAAGATTACTAGTGCTCTGATTCGCTGCGATGATACATTTAAAATAGTTGTGGCGTAGATTTGTTTCTTCAAGAATTTGGTAAAATTCGCACTATATGTATATATTTCCAAGTCCTATCTAAAATCTGGCGCAATTTAAAGAAAATTCTCTCTTACAAACTTACGATAATCGCTATCGAACTGAGCTCAATTTGTAGGTATATCGCCTATACTAAGCATACATATACTAGACTAATGATGCATATTCAATCTTATTGTTAGTGCTTTATCTATTGGTAGCATTCTAATAAAAAGTTACCCACTAGTAGAAAGACATGACATAAAAATTATAAATTAAAAATCCCAAATATTCCCCGTTCGAGTTACAAGATTTAAAGAACTATTTAAAATACGACATTGTGACAACGAGTGGTTTTACTAGACTTGTGACTTAATCGCCGCGCCGCAGAGTGGGCTCATAAGCTGAAAACGCGGACATTGGAAGTAAATTGTATTTTATCGCAACAAGGACGTATTTATCGGTATTCTTTGGATAATTTATCACATATGTCATATGTCATGATTTTGATGGTGTGCTTTCAATCTGATACTATAACTGTAGTCTCTAGCCTATGACCTACCATATGGCGGCATGATTATCTGATGTATAAAATGAATGATTTTTTGTCCCAAAAACTTCAGCAGATTTCACATATCAGACATAGGTGAAGATATTGGTCAAACCTTCTACTTTAACGCCCTGAAACTAGATGGTGCGTTTTATGGAGATTTTGGAAATGCCGGCACATTTTCTCGGCCACTACAGTAATGGGACAATCCATATAGAATATCGCTCATGGAAATAAGCACGAGCGTCTGTTAAAATGCAACAAAACGCAACTTCCGCTGTCACAGTATCAAAGCACGAGTTCTAAGAAGAGTTTCTACACAACTCCAATCCGGAAACTGTCGTGATAACTTTACCTTATATAACATTCCCTTATTCATCAGCGATTTCGCTAAAGTTATCACGACAGTTTCCGCCGCCGTCAGTGTGTGCATCAGTACGCATACATACCGTATACTCAAATTTCCATGTGTCAGTGCGCAGACAACTCCAGACAACCAAAAGTCTACCGTCATTTCACTCATATCATTCGAGCTTTTCCGCATAATATCGTACCACCAACTCTTTCATGCTACTACTGTAACGGGTCAACTACCTTAAGCTGTTACATGCAAGTAGGATCGCAAAAAGGGAGCAAAATTTGACAATTCCTTCATTACAGACTATATTTTTTGTCGACTTATCATTGCCGGTGTTAAAGTTGTTTAAAGTGCTAAAGTTGTCCTTGACTCGTTAAACTTCTGTTAGTTTAGTATATCAATACAGAATAATACTCAATAGGAAAATGCGCAGTTTATATTGGAAAATGTATGTACAAAAAACTATATAGAAACCGAAGGAATATATGTTTTAAAATCCTTTTTAAATCAGACTGCAAACATAAAGCATTTGATTTTCGAAAACTTTTCAAGTTATTCAAAGTGTAAGAGTTCCAGTTTATCCCTCAAACTTCTTTCAACTTTATTGGTGCATTAACATACAAGATTACTGATGCAGGAAAGTACATGACTTGTATTGGGGAATATGTAAATTGCTGAAAGAAACGCGCGAGTAACATTATTCATCATTGAATATTGACAGGACCGAGGGAATATCCTGCTTAAAATTTCATAAGAAGGATCAACTTGACTGGTAACTTTGGCGCAAGCCTAACGACGGTTAATTCCTGCACGACAGTTTGGCGCGGCGTACGCTGCTATCAATCAACTTATCAATCATGTCACCGTTGCCCAAATATATTATGATTGGGTTAACCTAACTAAGCCTGGCTGGATGATGTTTCTCAATTCTCCATGCCAGCCCCGCCTAAGAGAAAGAGCCTGGCTGCCATTATAAATTGTGATAAAAGCAGAAACGTGGCCGCCAATTGTAATTACTCCGCGATAACAATTACTCAACCGACTGAGAAATTAATTGCGGATTTTCGTGCAGACACGAATCTTTCTTAAAATCTCGCAAGATCGAGTATGGCAATGTACAGGAAACTACGGAACAATATATCAATGTGAAACTTGGAAAATATTATTGCTCGATATACTAATTCTATCGCAAGTTCTTGAGTTTTTCTTATTCTTTAGTAGCATATTTCAAGTGTCTAGTGCACTGTTTTCAATTTCGTTTTTTACTTTAGTCCAAGACACTGTAACTTGTTCACAGCAATACACTTTTTACGAGTACAGTTCATTACATCAGTGGAAAAGTATGATTACGATCGAGAGAACATGCCTTAAACTAAAGCCATTATTTCACTCAAGATCATTGCGAACTTGAATTACCAAGTACGATGTAAACATATTCAATGGCAGTCTTAATGACAGCAAGCTTATTTTTAGTATTCAAACTTTGCCACAATAGAATAGTTCATTCCACCCTGCCAAATGAAAGCAGAATATTGTCCTACTTTACTAGTGTTAAATAAACATTTCTGTTAACCGACGTGTGACTGCAAAAGTAACCGAGTTTTGTGGACACGCAATTCCAAACGCGGCGTTCACTAATTTCGTAAATTAGTGAACGCTGCGCGCGTGTGGCCTGCGGTGAACTGGGTTTCGGTTAACTGGTGGAAACGGGTTTGATTCATTATCCAGTCGAGAGCATCAAGCACTCATTATTATTTTCAGTGTCGGTTTATAAAACACACGACTGAATTCGAAATAGAAAGCTTTAATGCTTATTATGCGGGTAACCTGTATTTAAGCATATATGTGTGTAATTCAATCTATTTTTAAAGTCTTCTTGCAGACTGTGTTACGAGCCGGGCTTGGCGAGTCCTAAAATATCCTCTAAGATCGTGCTAAGGGCTGTTTCACCTTAACCAGACTCAAGACTGGACCTTGTTAAATGGAAGAATGCCCTAGGCTCGCCGGATACACTTCCAGCGGTAAACATGTATCCTCGTCGGATCTTTTGGTTGGCTAAACAGGAATTTAATAATGATGACACAATTGATTTCTTAATGAATGAACAAAATAATACAAACACATAAATATACAATGAGAGTTTCTATGGCTTTGAGATGTTGTTACAAGATAATATGAATTCGTTTTACGTTACAATTTGAACGGGGGAGAAAATAACGAAAGAACTGTGACTTGCCTAACGATCGCGATGAGACACGATGTATGTACGGTAATTGTAACTGCTTCGAAGGAGACTAGTGCTCGCGATCTACTAGGATGTTCTTCGCTGGTCCGATTGACAGAGCTTCGCCGTCGATGAGAGTTCGGAACTGATTCCCCCGCTTTCCACTAGAATGTAGGGCTTAAATACCCGAAAAATCCAGTGAAAAGGGGGTATGGTGGGAGTATAGGCGCCAAGGGTCTGACTACGCTTGAGGTCTAAACACTTAGAGGGGAAGCAAAAGTGCACCGCTGCAGAGTTCACTAAGGGCACGCTGCGATGATCCCTTACTAGGAATGCGTTTTAAGGGCTTGAGATAAGGCGGAACGAAAGAGTCCAAGTCACAGTTTTAAGGCTCGCAAAATACGCATGTGAAGACTATGTGGGAGACTAGCCAGTTAAAATTATTGAATCTACGTTTGAAATAAGGCTAAGAAAAGTAGTCCGATGAGGATAAATATGTAACAACTGGTAGAAAACTTCCATCGGACATTCTCTATAGTTATTACAAGTTACCGATCGTTCGGATGAATTATACTCGCCAAAATCAGTGATCTGTTCGGTGCAAATTTCACAAGACTCCCTGTACTATCGCTCAGGATAATTAGTAACTGATCCAAATAGGGATAATAAAATTATAGGAAATTAAAGCATACAAAATAATCCTTGCAAATTATCTAACGAATCCAACGAAATTAATAATTGAAAAAATTCATACAGATGTGTGTCTATCCGTTATAAACTCAATTGAATAATTGTAGTTAACAGTTACGGAAAATCCTGTTAATAGAAATCCCTTTTTTACAGTACGCTATATCTGCTATTCAACTTTTACGCGTTAAAAAAAGTAAATGGTACGTTCCTGAAAGGGATTGCTTATCGCAGTTTGCAAAGAGAATGTTCATAGCCGACGTTCTGCATTACCCTTTTTCCGAAAAGAATCTCTGACTGTTATCCGAGTCTCTCGAGAAAAGGAACTGCGTTCTAATTCTCTTGAACGAATCTTTGATTCACCTGCGACAAGTGGCCCATTCACGGGGATGATCCGGACTTTTCGAAAACACATGACGTCTCGAACTCTTTTATGAAAAACTTTCATCATTCTACAATTCTACGGAACGTAAGTGAGTATATACTTCTACTTTTCTGGCATCCCTTTGATTTTTTGGAAAATGAGAGACAAAGAGTTGTGGCACTGACTCGCGTCTTTCTTTGGAACTTTATTAAAGGTAACTCCTTTCGATATTAAAAATATGACGTACTATCAACCACTCTAATTACGAAGTTCTGAACCTAATGCGCAGTTGGTAAAAAAGGTATTGGCACATCCAGTATTTTTAGAATTGATTGTCTTTGAAAAAAATATACGTACATACATGTCGAATTGAGAACCTCCTACTTTTCAAAGTCGGTCAAACAACAAACTGTCTCCTCTAAGGCAATTGATTTTTACTTAAGAAGGACATTCTCCGGTTCAAAAAAATGTACTTCTATTTAAAGAGAAGAGTTTTCTTTTATAAGAAATTTTGTTGTAAAAAGATGGGTTGTGCGAAGAATTTAATTTACCCCTTGGATGAATCTATAAAATCAATGTCAGTTGTTCTAATATTAATCGGCCCACAGTTCAATGATTTTACTTTAACTGTACTTCACTAAGCTTCATGCTAATTTCAAATAAACATTGCACAGTAACAAGATACGATTGGTCACATAACCTTACTTGTAGTTTTATGGGACAAAGAAATGAGTCCGATCGTGACCGCAACCATTGCAGCTTTCGCGTAATTCGGCTGAAAGTGTTGGAGATTTGATGACCGTCATTTATTGGCTTCGCACATCTATTCTGATAAGCGGGGTGATAAAATGGCCAACAACATGGCCGCGGAGCTTCCGCGCTTCGCGATAATGCACGCGGCTGCACAGGATGCTTTCAAAGGCTGGCTTGCGTAAATGCTCTCTGACACGATTTCTGACTACCCACCATTCGGTTAAGTGATAGGCCTGCCAATCGCATCGCGTCACTGCAACGTTCTATTGATAATCTCTGTACGCCCTAACCTCCAAAGTCGTTCATCCGAGAACATGATACGTTCGGCGGTAACTTTTTTTCACGAATTTCGAAACCGACATGATAAAACAATTCCTGATTTGTAGAAATAAATTTTGTAATACTACAGTTTTTTGGGTATTTTTGAGAAATGTTCATAATTTTTTAAATATTTTTTTTAACACCGAAATGACCAACACTTTCCCAATTTATCTAAACTTTCCGTTACAGTTTATTTTATACTAGTGCAATTAGAATGGTGTATTCTCACGAAACTATTACTATTAGTAAGCTCATAGAAAAGAATTCACTATAATAGTATGAAAAAAGTCATATCACAAAGCACTGAGGTCCATGCTTGGTTACTAGTGTCAGTTTCACAAGCAAAAACGAAATCGAATATTAACCTTCAGAAAACAATCCTTTCATTTCACAGAGAAAATATGTCCGCGGAAGATTGTCAATTGTATTCAATCAATTAGATACGGTTAATTACCTGTTGGCAATTTTATTTTATCGCCAAGTTTATAATTGGTAATTTCTTGATCTTTTTCGCTTCATTAGTAATCTAATAGAGAAACTAAATGGCTCATTGAACACAAGCATTGTTAAACGGACTGAAAAGTCCTATTACCAAAAATTTCGCCGAAACTGTCGGCGCACACTCTGTCAATTATAGTCGCTCATGTTCCTCTCGACTTTATTAAACTTTTCTCGTGACCATTACAGTTCGGCCAATGCAGTTTCGTCGCTCGTAAAGTCACCGAGCGGCTCCCCAGAACACCAAACACGTTCTTCATTTTTACTCGGCCACTCATAACAATGGACCTCACTTTGCGTGTTCTAATATATTTCGGCGGTGCGCACCCCTCTTTCCCATTGTGAACACCAGGACACGCGTCTCGAATTGAAAATAAAGGTTTAAAGGTTTCGGAAACTTTGTACAGACAAACTTGAATACAATGCTAGCAGAGTCATTATTAACTAACACTCTAGATATAAATGGAACTGACTTGTTTCTGCTAGGAGTGACAAAACGTGCTTCTAGTGAATATGACATTAATAGTAGTGTGCGTTGTTTAGTATAACTGGACAAAAAGTCTTTTGAAGGCCCTAACCTATAAATAGTGCGTGTATGAAAAAGTAAAGAAAAAGAGACAATGTTTAAGCAGTCAAATTTAGTTTATTTCATAGATTTAAAACTGTGTTATATTTTGTGCTTTTCGACTCAAGTTCAATATTTTCGGGGGTCTTCTTTTATCAGAAACTAAGAAAAATCTAAAGAGTCTTTGATATTGCTTCAGAGTTGAGAATAAATAGTTCATGCAAAACAGTGTTTTTAAAAGGAGGAAATAATGTAACTGTTTTCGACTCCCTAGTCTAATACACGTTAAAGATGTTTAATTTGTAATCTAATATAATTTATTAAATCAATATTAAAACCAATTTGATTAATTATGCACCGGACTAGTAGGAAAAGTAGCTTTGAAAGGTAGATAAAATTCGCAGGACAAATATATTTAGAACACTAGTCCTACTCTTTGATAGCTCGATCAATAGTGCACTTCGATCGCAAGAGTAACACGTTGCAAGGCCTGTTAACTTATGCAGGAGACACAGTCTACACCCAGCTTTCTCTAACTCTATGTTTTTCTGCCCGCTTCACATATACGTCATATGCATCGTGTCAGTTTGGAATTTTTTTTTACTAAAACCTCTAAAAGGTTACTTCCAGCGTCAAGCCGAAAATCAAAGGAAAATTCGGGAATTTCTGTTAAGCCATGTGTGATACCTAAATCCAGTGTTTTCTGTGAAAAGTTACATTCACTTGCTATGTTACCATCTATTTTTATACAAAAATTTAATGAACGAAACAGGCATCCATGGCGATGTGGCGTCTGTTTGTTTAAAAAGCATTTTACTGTGAACAACACACAGGTTAAACGAATTAACCGATACGAAAAAATGAACTAGTTTTTAAAATTGATGGAAGCTTTTGGAACTTGTCGTAGACAATTTTGAATATTTGGTATTGTTACAAAACTGCAGCTATTTCGCGTTTTATGCTAATATTTTTAGTAAAAACTGACTCTTTTTTTGAAATGTTGAAGAATCGAACGCGAGATTCAGAGAAGTAACACATCTTAGTGTTTCAAGTATATTATCTAACGAGTTTGATGATAGTGATGAGCTAATGTTTCGGATATCCCTTTACTATGAGCTAATTGAATTTTGTAAGTTGAGTGCAACCATTTTAACATTTGTTATACTGGATGATAATTTTCAGATTATATATTCTCGGCGTTCAAACTTCTTAAAAAGTTTATCAAATCAATTTCTCCTAACCTTTCGCTGTATCCAATCCACATTTTGTCAAAACTTTAGTTTCGCAAGTTGTTCTGCGTTTCCTTTAAGCAAGCAATTGTTTAATAACACTAAATACTCTGAAATTGCCATACCAACAACTTGATAGTGGAAAAAGACATCAAAATAGAATAACAATAAAAAAAATCTACGTATCGAATTAAATAGATCCTTCTAGAAGTTGTTCAAAAACAATGTTATCATTGGTAGGAGTGTATGTAAGGGTGGCCGTATAAATATAGTTTGACTCAATCGATGGATCGCGTGCTTTCTACGAAAACGGCAGTCGTAATAAAATATAGTTTCGATCTCGTGATTGACTTCCGTTGCACATTTTGTAAATATAACACCAATACTAGTGACGGTTGTTTGGTACATGCAGTTGGAAATATTCGAAAAAATACAAAATTGAGTGCAAAAGTCTTTTGGAGGCTCCAACCCATACAGAACCTATGTACATATAACAGACGGATGCAAAAAAGTAAAACTGTTTAGCAGTAAAATTTAGTTTATATCATAGATTTAATTTTCTAAGAACAGAAGTAAGTCTTATTTCTATTAAATAATATTATCTTTTGTATTTGTTGACTTTAACACGTTCGCGACGGGGCCTCAATTTACTGTCCTCACCGTGAGGCCGCTTTGTTTTTCGTACTTTTTCCCATCTGGTAGCGTGAATTTGAACTATTGTAAATCATGTGCTACTTATTTTAATACTGTTGTTACATATTCATCCTTATCGGACTACATTTCTTAGCTTTATTTTACACGTATACTCAATAATTTTAGCTCACTAGTCTCTCCCAGATAGAATTTCGCTGCGTATTTTTCGAGCCTTAAAACTGTGACTTTCACTTTTCCGGTCCACGTTATCTCTTTAGCATACGTCCGAATTCCTAATAGGAGTGTACTATGCAGCTGTGCACTCTTGCCCCCCTCCCAATAAATTCTTAGTCTTGAAGCGTAGTCAGACCCTTGGCGCCTATACATACTCCCACCAGAGCCCCTTTTCACTGGGTTTTTCGGGTATTAAAGCCCTAAATTCCAGTGGAAAGCGAGGGAATCAGTTCGGAAGACTCATCGACACCGAAGCTCTGTCTCTCGGAGCAGCGAAGAACACCCTAGCAGATCGCGAGCACTAGTCTCTTTCGAAGCAGTTACAATTACTGTACGTACATCGTAAATAATCCCGATCGTTAGGCAAGTCACAGTTTTTTCGTTAGTTTCTCCCCTGTTCAATTCGTAACGTTAAACGAACTCGTAACCAGAATATTCTAACAACATTTCATAACCACTGAAACTCTCAATGGTATTTTCTATTGCTTTATCATTCAAAAATTCCTGTTTAGTCAACCAGGTTTCAAATATTCACAATAAGGAAAATAGTAATAAAAGATCTCACGAAGGTACATCTTTACCGCTCGAGGTGTATCCACCGAGCTATAGTGAGATTTAACTTCGAGTTTAGGGCATTCTTTTGGAAAGCCACTAACAAAGGGGGTTAATAGGAGAATAGGAACCTGAGCAGGACCGAGCTGAAAGACGCTCTGTGTTATCCCAGGATTGACTAAGGGCTGATTGGCTAACAAGTAGATTTGAGTTTTGTTAAGGTTTGTAAAGGATAATAACTTTAGCTCGATCTCTGAGCATATTTAGGACTCGCGAAGCCTGCCTCCTAACACTGTCCATCTTTTGTCAACATAAAACAGTAAAAATAAAAACAGACATTGTTGCTTCTGTCAGAACTACACAGTCGTCAGTCGTCAGTCATCGAATGAGCATATTAAAATTTAGAGAAAAAATTCATGATAAATTACTAGCAGCTGACAAAATGCCAATTTTGACCTCTTTGCAACAATCAACCGCCTTAGTGCTTACAACGTTTTAAAGAAATTCACAGAGATAAATAGTTCTTTTATGTATATAAAGATGTAAATAAATTTGTTGATTTCTGCAATCAGTTTTTTATGACACGGCAATAGTTGATGTACCACTGGTGCGTAAACATGTTAAACTTAATGTCTTTCGAAGTCGGTCAAAAAAACCGCGTTACATGTCCTCACTGATAAAAGTATTGGTGAGGCTCACACAATAAATAGTTTCCACGGGTGAAAGAGTGAATGGATGGATCGCGTGCTTTCTGCGAAGACCGCAGACGATCCTATCTGGCGCGTGTGACGCACTGGCGTCATCGATTTGCGATTTAAATTTTTGATATCTCGTCGAAGAGAGGGTGGAAGTCTAGTGAGAAGTGAATAGCACGTAATGAAGGATACGATTGTACTTCGTTGTGACGGGCCTGAAAAGCAGCGTTTTTCTTACGGAACGCATTGCCAAGACTTCAAAGAGTTCTCTTCAATGGAATTTCCGATGCTCCTGCATGAACGCCGATGCCGTAACCGTTGCGCAAAATCCCGCCCTCGGAAATTCAACCTTTTCGCACGCCAACCATTTCCAACTTTCACAGACCAGCCTTTGAAAATGGATATAACTAAAAGGAGAGTCTCTTTACATATTTTTGGGAGGACGCTTACACGGTGTTATTATACAAATGAATTGCTTTCCTATTTTCTAGTGTATGGCTGAGATTTAGTTTCGATCATATTAGATTCAATTTATCCTGTACAACTGAATTTTTTCATGAGTTGAAAGAATTATTGAACGCGAAAATAGCAAATATTAACTTCCAAATATAAATTACCAATTAATTTAGAATGTTGAAACGGTTTATTATAAAAAAATGTGTGAAATAGGAGTTGAAAATCATGGTAAACAAATTATCAATCAGTTAAAATCAGTAAGAATTTTCACTCACTATTAATTTTACTAAATAACGTTCGTTTTATCCCATTTATTATCTATTGTTTATCCATGTTTTAAATATTTGTATTATATTATACAACACCGACACAATTGATTCCAAGGCAACTGCTTCACCCAAATTCTTAAAGTATACCAAGCATGAACCTGGTAACGACCTAAAATTCTCCTCTTATGTAGAACGTTACTCGTTTATTCTTTAATATGCTATCAATAATAAATGAATAGCATTATTATTCAATACATGATAAGGGCCTCGTTTCGTGCAATATTGCATGCAACTTGCGGCTCATGCAGAATTCTGTCCCCTGTATGTTTCACGTTACGCGAAAAGAGTCACCGTCAAAATGTTCCCTAACCCTTTCATCAAGAACGATTTTTTTTCAATGTCTTTCCAAGACATGTAAGATAAGAAATACATTTTTCATTTGTTATAATAATTACGATTTTTATAGCAAAAAGTAATTTATTTTTCCTCGTGATGAGTACACTTGCCAATCACCCTTAAAGGGTTAAGATCCATAGTAAACTTTCCCTTTTTAATTATTGTGTTAGTCTTATTTTGTTATATTAATATTTCATATAAATATTGTTTTAGAAAAACCCTCTCCTAACACAACTCACACGCGAGCTGAATTCGTGTCAGTCACTTAATGCACATAATTAATGTAAATTCAACTTAATATTATGTCAAATGTAAGCTGATTTCGCACGGTTATCGATACGGTTGTAGGCATTCGAATCACGTTATATCATAAATTATTGTTATCTCAAGAAACAGGCTCTTCGTAAAAATAAACTAATAGATTGAAACTTCAAACATTACAAATTCTAATATTGAATATATGGTTGTTACATATTCATCCTCATCGGACTACTTTTCTTAGCCTTATTTCACAGGTAGATTCAATCATTTTAACTGGCTAGTCTCCCACATAGTTTTCTCATGCGTATTTTTCGAGCCTTAAAACTGTGACTTGGACTCTTTCGTTCCGTCTTATCTCAAGTCTTAAAACGCATTCCTAGTAAGGGATCATCGCAGCGTACCCTTAGTGAACTCTGCAGCGGTGCACTTTTACTTCCCCTCTAAGTGTTTAGACCTCAACCCCCCCTCAACCTATACCCCCACCATACCCCCACCGTACCCCCACCATACCCCCTTTTCGCTAGGGTTTTCGGGTATTTAAGCCCTAAATTCTAGTGGAAAGCGGGGAAATCAGTTCCGAACTCTCATCGACGGCGAAGCTCTGTCAATCGGGCCAGCGAAGGACACCCTAGTAGATCGCGAGCACTAGTCTCCTTCGAAGCAGTTACAATTACCGTACGTACATCGTGTCTCATCGCGATCGTTAGACAAGTGACAGTTCTTTCGTTAGTCCCCCCCCCCGTTCAAATCGTAACGTAAAACGAATTCATATTATCTTGTAACAACATCTCAAAACCATAGAAACTCTCATTGTATATTTTTGTGTTTGTACTGTTTTGTTCATTCAGAATATATTGAATATTTTTCTAGTTTTCATTAAGAAATCAATTGTGTCATCATTCCTAAATTCCTGTTTAGTCGACCTTGTTTCAATTAATCACAATAAGGAAAAGAATAATAAAAGATCCGACGAGGATACATGTTTACTGCTGGAGGTGTATCCGGCGAGCCATCCTAAGGTTTAACTCTAGCTTAGGGCATTCTTCCATTTAACAAGGTCCAGTCTTGAGTCTGATTAAGGTGAAATAGCCCTTAGCACGATCCCAAGTTCTGTTCTGAGTTATTGAAAGTAACTAGTATAAAGGAGTTAAAAGGAGATTAGGGACCTGAGTGCGGTTGAGTTGAAATAGCACTGAGCAACGTCCCAGGATTGACGTAGGCCCGATTGGGAACTAGAAGACTCCAGTCTGGCTAAGGTGAAATAGCCCTTAGCACGATCTTAAAGCATATTTTAGGACTCGCTCAGCCTCGCTCGTAACATGGTACAAATTAATAAACTAGAGTTAGAAGTTGTATTAAATAATGCAAGTTGAAGAAAGAGTGCGTAGATTTTCACGAAACCTAATTAGTTCAGTTTCGAGATCGTCCAGTGATTCGAGCGAGTGAGCATTTTCTAAATAGCCTTCATTATTATCCGCGAGATGGCTATAGTCATTAACGACATTAACCAAACACCCGGCAAAATTCACCCATTATACTGCACGCTATCAACGAAGTAGGAAGAAAATTAATACATGCCCGACGTACTGGTTATACTGGCAGCGGCTCGAAGAACAGAGCTTAATATCGCGTAGTATGGGACTAAGCGGTTATAAAAGCATCCTTGCAGAATATGTCTGGGCGAAGTCCCCCATACGGAGCGTCCCCAGGCTCAATTTAATTTTCCGCATAGTAAAACCCGGCCATATCAATTACGGGATTTTCCATCCTTTTTCCCTTGACAGATGGAGAATGCAGTGTTTCAGTCTCAGTTATATGTTTTACTATTATTATTTATGTATATTATTTAGTTATTAATCATTTATTTACATATTTACACATTATTTATTGTAAGTAATATTATTATAAATTATAAACATATAGATATAAAAGCAGTAAACTGTGTTGTTGAAAAATAAGCTTTTGCAATTTACTGTTTATTAATTTTTTATTGCAATCATGCATCATGTGAAGATTGTATTCCAAATCATTTAAACAAGTGGTATTTATTAAGAAGTTGTGAATCTACAAATAGCGAATTATGTCGAAAGGGTTCTATACGTATAAGTTATTGTTTCGGGTATAAGTTAACGTACAAATTGTTATAATTTGTTCCTACGAATACACAGTTGATTTGCAAACTGAAGGGAGCACTTGAAATTCGAAGAATATATCTCATTATCAGTTAACTATCACTAAGGATATTGAGCATTATTAGTTAGGATGTTGATAATGATTTCTAAGCTTTGCCAGACCTCGTGTTAAACAAGTGCTACATTGCATTTCAATCTCTGTCACAATTCTCACGGATTAAAGGTGTTGCTTTGTTTCCTTCCTACATAGTATTCTTACGAATACGTCGGTAATAAGTAATGACGTAATGCATTTATGATGCAATGAACTTATGACACTCAGGTTTCTCATGTCTTAAAGATATCTAATGTCTGCGTAATTATAAATATTTTAATAGTTATGCATGATTGATTAATAATCGGTTTATACACGCACTTCCAATTTTTCTGGAAATAATACTAATAAACATTTTTTATAAAGAGTAGCGAAGTTGGTTTGGCACTCAAAGTGTTAAGCTTTACGCTACGACATTCGATTACAATTGAATTTTCCAATGACGAATAAGTTGAAAATAATGCAAAGAAACTCGAAATACTAGTGCAATAATCACAAATATACAATGGGTAAATGCAATAGGAGTTTAAGATTAAAACATTTATTCCGCTCTATAATTTATACTCTTCAAAAAACTTCAAATTGCAGAATTGAATTACGTAGCACAAAAGTTAACTTAAAATATTAGCAGAATATTCGTATGAAGTATCGAATTTTTAGTATTAACGACACTCGAACAGTATCAAAATAATCCAGAAGCGTCTCACGGAGCATTCAACCAGAAACTGGTAACAGCATCCGGGTGCTCGTTACCGGACGCTCGAAGTAGACTTGAAGACTCGATTTTCCACAACCAGAATTCTCGGACCGAAACCTTTCAGGTTTTGTACAATGGATACAAGTGATTTCGTGTCACAAAAAGCATGGATAGTGCAACAAATGACACTTGCACGTCAAAGGCAAAATTACTGTCTCCAGTATCCCTGAATCTATCGAGTAGATTTACTTTGCACGCTCCACATGCTTCGAGGTATCACAATCATTTGCACCGAATCTGTACACAGAGTGAATCACTTGCCTTCGACCACTGTCGAATACACACTTATATACTTGCGTCCACACATGGCATGTGCATGTATACACATATGAAATAATTATATTACCATTCTTTTCTACATCTTGTATTTTATGAATAATATTAACTATAATATTAGTATTAATTAATAAAGACAGGTGCCTTTAGGTGGTTATTATTTGCACCAACTACTAGAATAGGTATTATACAATATCGTATACCGTTGATGCTAAAGCAAGCACATGACCTTTTGTATATATACAATCTTATCATATCTATATCATTATTGTTCCATGTATACAACAGTGGTGAGCATATGAACAGGTACAAGTACTTCGGAAAATGCATTGACAAGTATTTTGTGTTTCTGTATTTCAGGTATAATGCCAGAAAAAGTTATAGGTAAACTAAGTAAAGTTACTAAACCATAACATTAATTTAAAAATGAATGGGACATATTAATTTCTTGGTCAAAATCGGGCAGTCATAGATAAGTTAACATTTTTTGAAAATATTAACCAAGGCTTTCTCACTTTCACAGTACCAACTTGCAACAAACAAAATAAAACGAGTCGTATCTCGTTCGATGGAACTTTCTTTTGCTTTTAAGAGTATAACATTTTTGTTTTTATTTTTTGTTATATCACACGTTTAAAAGTATAACTAGCTTAGTCACATGGTACATGGTACACTGGAGACACATATATGGACTGTGATACATTATACAAATTCTATCATGTTGGCTATATTCAGAAACTTTATTATTCCCACCCATTTTTTCTAACAGCAAAGATTGTTTGAGATGTGAAAGCAGTTCCCATTTATATGTTTAGCACTATATGTATGTGTGTGATAACGATAGATCTGTACTTCTGGCGCGTTCTCACTTTCCCGAAAATCAATGTCAGCAATTGTTGTCGCGGATTACAGTAATCCATCTGAGTCTCGCAAGAGTCGCGGAGGTCTGAGAGTTACTTAAGATGCAGGAAACCCTGAATCTATAGCCAAGTCGAGTTAAGCTTGATATGTGAGGTTGCTTTTGGAGGTTATACAAGACTATAACCTACAAAACCAACTGGAACCTACCCAGAAGTAGCCTATTCCGAATTTAATGTGATGGAAAAAGAGTGATTATAGTTCTAAGTGTAAATGCGTGATCATAAAACCTAAAACTCCACTACGAACTGCAAATCTTTTGGCAGTTTCGAGAACTGGTGGGGATAAACTTGTTGCAAAGCGACGAAGATTGAGAAACTATTGTACTGACATTGCTGATCAAAAAACAAGCAAACCGACTTATACAGAATGATGAAATTCAGAAACGAGAAATAAGTTCAGATCAATTTTCCGAAGTACTTGTATCTATTTATGTTCACCACTACATATAGTGTAACTATGAATATTTTTCTCTTTTTAATAACGATATTTATCACCATTGTGGTTGAAATCTTTTAAAGAAAAATTATAACAAGCGAACATTTTGCTAAAATAACGATTTACAACCAAAGAAATAATTTCGAATTGACCCCCAGTACTTTTCACCTATTCCGAATACATCACCAGAACTGAGATAATCATCTCTTGTTTGGCATTTCGATAGTGCATGTACAGCATGAGAGTTACCTTAACTGAAGTACTGCAGTTCTTTATATTGTATCGCTTTCGTAAGGAACTTTCATTCCTCAGTGTGTACGCCTGACAAAAAGTAGGTTACGACAGTACTGATCGAGAGACAAGCAATTCACGGTGTTCGTAAGTATGCAGTTACCTTCAATCTGCATTGGCAGTGGCATTCTCGGTCGAGAGAGGGAGAGAAAGTGACGCAGGTGTTGCTCGTCCGAATCCCTTTGTCGCCAGGTTTCCCGCGCTATCCGCGTGACTTCCTACGCGTTCCGGAAGTCGGTCGCATTCTCCCAGATCACACGTCTCCTCCGCATCTCTCCTCCTCCTCCCTCACACCCTTCCCCGGCCTGCATGACAATCGAGAAAATCTCCAGTTCCTTGCGGATCCCGACCGAACCACTCCATCCTCCACGTACACGCAACCACACTCAAAAAGTTCCACACACGTCAAAGACGTCTCTCTATTTTCTTACTCTTACAGCAATACTTAAGTGACAGCGAGGAAAGGAATATCGCTACTGAAACGAGTTAATGAAACTGCTGATTTCTCTAATACTACGTGTTTTAAACTTCGATTCTACGGTGCACTTGTTTCTTTCTCTCTTGTTAAAAATAAAAATGTAAATTCATATTTTTTATGTCACCTAAATGTTATCTTGTGCATTTGGTTTTGTATTAAATTAACAATTGGCCATATCCGACTCAGAAAAATATAATATAAGCTTGATTTCATAACCGCTTTCAAATGAAGTTATTGTTAAGCTACAAACGAAATATCAGCCGGGAAAAGGTGGATAGGATAGCTAGTCTTACATTGCTTACATTGCATGTAAATTATACAGCATGGGGAGTACTGTGCATACTTAAATGCGCAGTGAAATAATCAAAATTGATATTTCCATAAAAATCAGCAGTCATTAGCACGTGTAATACTGGTACATTATTGGTCTCACTATAACTTGTCACACTTTACTTCTTTCCCCGTATTTTTCAATTTGCCGATAGAAAAACGATTGTACATTTATAATTAACTTTCATACGAAGAAACCTTTATGACTGTAAGTACTCATTTCCAAACAACTGCAGAATACCGGTACGAAGCATCAACCCAAATAACTTTTATGCTAGTAACACGAAGAATGCAGAAAATGTGAAAGATCAAAGGACATTTTTTCTTCTCTAAATTTCACACTTACCAAGAAATTTTGGTGAGAAAGTTTTTTGAACTTTAAAATTGTTGAAGATGGTGCGAAAAGTGAAGTGTAAACTTGAAGGTAGGATCTACATTGAGAATCCAGCAACTAGTCGATATCGACATGTCGAGAGAAATCGTTGACAAGAATAGCAATAGAATTTATGGAGAAAAAACCTAGGTATAAGGGTTACGTCATCATTGGTGATCTGATCCTCTAATTTCGAAAGAATTTGCGATCGGCTGCAGTCGACTGTGAACTTGTAGTATTTCTTTCGTATGAAACTTGGATGGCCCCCACCATATTGAGCTACACACGAAACAGTCAGGAAGTCTTTCAATCGGCAAAACTACTTTCAAAGTGGAACTTGGCAACCCTAATGCTCTCTCACGCAACAGGAAGCACCCTGTACAGTTATTGGATTCCCAGGCAACTTCTTTCAAGTCTTTTTCCACGCCCGGACTGAGTTCGTGTGCGCGATTAACATGTCGACAACCAATTTCCTGCAGTTTTAAACCAGCTTTTTTTCCACTCTTTGAGGAGCAAATTATGAAATCGACTTTAGCGCCCAGAATCGCTAGACTTCGCCACTTGCTTTGCTCACCCAGTTTTGCTCGGTGTCACCCTGCGATAAACCAAATTGAGATTCGAGCTCGATTAGTTTAATTAGAAAACATATCGAATTAGGTTCGAACGATTTTTAAGCTGATCGCACACGCGATAATGACTTTTACTAATTTTCACTAATTTCTATTACTGTGCATTATACACTAGCGGTCATGCTAATTACATTCAAACTTGTCGGCACTAGCTAAATTCAAACCAGGCTCGACTATATAAAGAATCGGTTTAAAATATAAACATCACTATCGAGCAAAGTATTGTTTGTTAAAACAATATTAAATCTAAGTTTCCTAATAAGGGCCAACGCAAATTTACACATCTCGAACCTTAGAAAGGAAGCTCGAAAAAGGTAAAAGTAACAATCGAGTCTGTAAAGTAGAATATTGTCTCAACTATATTTTACCTGAAAAGGCAATCGTGAAGGAAATGTAGCAGTCGATAAACACCGAAGAAAAGGAAATAGAAGCGAAGGAAGATTTGATTGGCGGTGGTTCCAGAACCTACAGACTATTCTCACCTTGATCCATACTGACTTTCGCCGCAAGGAAGCACTCGAGACTCGAATATTATCAAACTACTATGGAGGAGCGCGGCGTGAATCACTGCATAGCGAGTAGGAAGCTATAGGACCCAATAACTATATCCTCTCCATCCATTTCACCCCCAAGACACGCTCAGCCCACACTCTCCCTCGTTCTCGTTCTCTTTCTCTCCATCTCGCAATCTCCGTGATCCCCGACTCGTCACGATCGCCAACCTACCTTTCATCCGATCGCTCTTCCACCCCTTCTTGCCCCTGCCGCCTCGATCTTCTTTTCTTCTCCTCTTCTCAGGGCTTTCCTTCCTATCTCCTTCTAATCGAGATGGTAATCGCCGCCAAGATTGATTCTCCGCGGCGGAATGACTGATTAAACCGATTAAAATGACTTGGTTCTGTTGGGTGTGCTTTGGCTGCGTGCGGACTTGCTCAAGTCTGCTAGGCGTCGCGGTGTCTCTCTCTCCCTCTCCCTCTCCCTCTCTCTCTCCCTCTCTCTATCTCTCTCTCCGTGGAACTATGGGGAAACAGTGTCCTCTCCGTGGACTTTCGGGGGCGAGGGCGGCGTCGGTCCTGCCAGGCTAAGGTCGCGCGTACTACTGGAGGGAAACTCCGTCCTTCTGAATTCTATCGCTCGGCAAACCACCACTACCACCACCACCACCACCACCACCACCACCGCGACCACCCGCTCTATACGCACACCCACTCGCGCTCACCACCACCCTCGATCCCTAGATGGCAGAAGGCAGAGAGGGGTGTTAGGGAGAAAGGGTGAGGGGGAGAGAGAGAGAGAGAGAGAGAGAGAGAGAGAGAGAGTCCTGCTCGGGGTGCGCGCACATCTACCGAACTACCGCTCAATTCATCTTTCTCCTTCTTTCCCCTTTTCTCTCCATCCATCCATCCCTCCCACCCTCTCAATATGCCGATCACTTCTCCACTTTTTCGTGGCATTGCAAATTTGTCGCTTTCGGCATGTGCTAAGATTTGTCTCAGTAATACTCTTCCGGTTTAAGGGATAATAAAAATGTGGGTTAAACGTGTATTTATGATGTGTTTAGCCATCCGATTGTTTCATATTTTTTTTTCATCAAAAATAGTCCTTGACAAGGCAAGCAGAACGAGACCTTTGCCTGCTAACTTTTGTTTGAATGCCATTGTTAACGATGTGAATACTTAATTTGTCTTTCTCTTCTTTCTATCTAGCTTTATTTATCTCTCTTCTACCATCTCAATATGCCGATCTCTTGCGTACTTCATTCGTGGCATTGCAACATTTTTCACTTGGTCCCAGTTTAGGTGCAAAGAAAATCAATGGGATTGGTAAGAAATGGGCTACTTGTCGAGTTGTCTTATTGTATTCTTGCGAATTCTCATTAAACAATTGTGTGATTCCTTTTGGTACACTCGGTTTCAAATATACCAGTAGATCGTTCGAGTTACAAGATTTTTATTGATCAAGTTATTGTGTTTATTATTACGCTTTTTTATCCAGACATTAAAAACCTAACCAATTCAGGGTATATCTTTCTAATTTGAATGTAAAGTATTAATCTGTTCGACTGATTGATAAATTAATAGGCAAGAAACACTTGAACTTTGTTAAAGCCGCTTGATTTGCTGTAATAAATTGACTGTTTAATTAATTTACTTCCTATTAGTAAATAAATGTATGACTTCACTGTCTTATTCGCTTCAATCTTATTGATTTAATGTTAACTCGCAACGTATGATTCTGAAAAATACATACATGTATCTATCCTGTAACCTCTATTCCATGAAACTCTCTCCCAGTCTCCCGGGCCATTTACTCTTCTAACTGGCGGACAGATACTAACGATCGGACGGGGTGCATACAGAAACACAGGGGATGATACGGGGATGACATCACGATTCCAGCTCGTAGCATGGGAAATCAAAGGGATAGGAAACGTGACGGGAAGCAGCGGGGGGGGGGGGGGGGGGGCGAGACAATCTGAGGGAGGGAAGATTCTTGTCCGGAGATTCCAGTGCTGGGAGGTGAACGTATGCCATGCTTTAAGAAAACTGCTTAAATAACGAAAAACTGGATGAGAACCAATATCAAAAAAAGAGTGCAAGCAGACGATTATTTTGTTTATGCCAGTTCACATTTGCTGCTGTTTTCCGGTTTACAAAATCATGCATATTTTAAAGCATTTTACAAGGAAATTAGAAAAATAGATATGTTTTGGCGAGTCTTTTAAATTAGCTCCAGTGGTCTCTTTTAAGAAGCATTTTGATTCGAACGATATATGTATGTTTGTACATGGATAATATTTGGGATGAAATGAGCCCACATGATTCAGGAGCGCCTTATGGTTTTTTTCACCTGGATCACAAAGGGTTAAAGAACCATTACTATTCAGTGGGATCAAATGCTACACAAAACTAATCAAAATAATACAAAGCATCTCTATTTTGATACTATATGTCGCTAATAAGCTTGTGGTTGATGTGATAATAAATACATGCAAATTATATATTTTCAAAATTATCACAATTATGTCTGAAAATCCCATACGAAAAACCGGTCAATTTGGTTGGAAGGATGCAATAATTAATTCTAATTCCCGATTCGTTGAAATAGAAGCGCCTGGAGTTGCCAATAGGTTCGCCTATTTCATTAGTCAAACTTTTTCTAGTAACTTTTTGTTGGAGTAGCATTGTTAACGGCATGAATACTCTAACGAAGGGATCGGGACACACCTACACAGCCAGGAGTCAGCAGGTTTAAAGCAGCATCGCGTCAAGGGATGCGAGCAGCTTTTTAATTACGAAACTGGTCTAATGTAGCCGACCGGGCGCTCCTAACAAGTGGCGCTATCGCGAAAACAAAGATAACTTAATTAAACGAACTTTTCGTACTCGAGACACTAGTCAAGCGAGGTGCGCTTCCAAATTATGCAATCGCCGGGCAACTAAAAATAAGAAGTAGGTAAAGGACGAACGGTCTAGGGCTTTAGCCGAGGGCGATCCTAGGAAAGGCAAAGAGCCGAAGCGACCGTGACGGTCTTGTTTTGGAATTTACCACCTACATTTCATGCAACAATAGTATTTTCGTTTCCTATCAAATTTCACATTCAATTCTGATTTAGCCAAGCCTTTGATTACCGGTGTTCCAAATTTACGAATAATTTCTAGAAACGAATACTGAATGATGAAACGGGCATTTGCATTAATTTGAAAAGGAGATTGATTTTTTTCAATATTATTGTAAACCGTATGATGTTTCAATAGAAATATTCGTTTAGTAGTTCATAAATTATATACTCATTGTATTGTTAATTAGTAATTAATAATTAGTGGGGCATTGTATTGTTAATTAAAACGACATAAAAATCTGCCCATTTTGCTTGTGCGAAGGCTACGTGGCCCTGTAAAGGAGGGAGGTTCAGGATGTCCTTTTTGAGCCGTAATTTGTGATCCCAGGACCTAAATGTGCAAAGAAGGAACATCTACGGGGGACAGCGGATCCCAATTACTTCTGCACTGCGCCAAGCTTAATGAGTCGAAAAATGAAGTGAATTGCCACGGAAATTAGCAAGCAGAAATTATTATCCATCCTTTCAACAGAGAGAAATGCACGATTAAACATGATTATTCTCAGAAAAGTAATTTACTCGGGATTACTCCTACAAATAATGATACATTTATCACGGCTTTCCTATGACATTTATGAATAAAACAGCATTCAGAATCAAATGCATTGAGATTCTGTTTAGTGCATTTATCACTCGCGCAATCGTAAGATAATCGATGGCGCTGTTTATTCGTCGATAAAATAATTCATGAATAAACCAACGCTTAGCACAGATTTGTCACAGTTCGGAGATATTGGCAATCGTTCATAATGGTGCCCTGAAATACAGTTCATGAGATTTAATTGCGTATGATTATTAAATATGATGGTTTCATTATAAACACCTGGCGCGTTCCGTGACACTCGGACTGCATTATTCAGTATCGTTTTAATCAACATAACGCGGACTAATTGGATTCTAATATTTCAAACTTTTCACTAGGAAAAAGATACCTGGGTTTTGATACCTTTTTACGTTCGCCATAAATATTAGTGATAAATATTAGATGTCCTGAATAAAAGTATAATTAAAGTATAGATGGTAAAAGATAGAATGTATTTCTGTCTGGAATCAATCGAAGAAATCAAACTCTCAACCGAATTAGAATAAGCCATACAGGATGAACTTACTCGTATATGTCAAGTTCAAGTATAAAATATAACAGGGAAAGAAATTTTGATCCATGTTATAACTTTTGTACTCTAATCAGTACATTGATTAGACTCTAATCAATACATATACATATATGTATTGCTAAAACGCCAGGTTATTGAACGAACCCTAAAAACATCCTAATAAAAAATCACATTACGATAAACTTTCCACTAAAGCTATGATTCAGATATTTTTTGAGGTTAGACTATTTATTCACTCAGTACTGGTAAACCGTTTCGCGGTCAAAAGGTTAAGGACGTACCAGTTGCACAAGCCTCCACCGGCTAATGACACAAATTATTAAAAGATTCCCCTCCGTCACGAAGAGAGCAATACGATTAATGGCAGCACTATCGGGTGATTCGTTGCAGGCCGTTTTTTCCCGCGCCACAGGCGCCACAAAACAGTAATGTTGTATATCAGTGCCAGAAATACAACGAAATACTAAATAAACAAACAAATACTACCATAAACATGTGTTTATTGAAAAAGAATTGAATCGTCGTAAAGTCGAGTTGAAAATAAACCTTAAATCATCGATAAAGTTATCATTTGGACGTCTTTTTAGGTTAGAGTACCTTTGAAACAACTATTGGTAAGTTTAAGGACGTACTGGTCGTAGAAAGCTCCAGCGGCTAATGGCACAAGTTATTAAAAGATTCCCCTCCGCGAGAAAGAGAGCAATACAATTAAGGGCAGCATTGCCGGGTTGTTAGTTGCAGGGCGTTGTTTCCCGCGTTACAGGCGCCATGAGACAGTAATGCTCGGAGGGAAGGGCGATGACGCGTGGAAGAGGCCGAGAGGGAAAGGAATAAGGAGGGTTGTCGAGGTTTGCGGAAGCGGGAGCAGCAACCAAGGTGTTCGCGCGGAAGGAAAGGAAACAAATGTAAATAGCGCGCAAACGAAATAAGGGTAATGGATTCCTCGATACATAACCGCCATCCCGTCTAGCGTCAGGGTAAATATAGCTTTCGCAGGGACACGGAATCGAGGAGGCAGGCAGTGCGGTACGGTGCGCCGGCACACAATCTACACGGCAATCCCGAAACAAATAGGCTCCTCGCATTCCCACACCGATGGAGGAAACCGAGTGCTATCGCTACGCGCTCGATTGCCGCACTATTTCGGCCGGATGATTCTTTTCATATCATATCGCTCTACTACCGCTACCTCTGCCTTCACATATGTATCGGGGCTTAAAATCTATTTTGTTTTATTTTACTTTATTTGTAATATTGATTTGACGCTTAAGCACGATTATTTGTAATGACTCGCTTATTTTTTTTACACCAAATTGTATCTCGAATCTCAAATACATATAAGTGACAGTATTTGTGTCAAATTGACACAATACTGTCAAATTGTCTTTAAAAGTGTTTCATTATTGTAGACGATATACACATTCAAGCTTAATTTTACGACCTGAAATACGCTTACCGTTTGATGATCGAAAAAAGCGTCAGTGAAAAGCTCTATTTCTTTGGAACGGGCAAACATTATAATACTTTTATACGGAATAATAAGTTATTTCATCGTCACTTAGGAGTTTTGTTAAACTTTGTCACTGACACGCCTTGTTATACATTACTAAAGTATAGCAAATATTGTAAGTATAGATTTACACAGAATAAAACAAAGTCTTCGCACATCCAGTAGTTTTAAAATAAATTGTCTTTAAAAAAACTGCCTTCTTTAAAAAAAATTACTCCAAAACCACTCGACGTGCGCATACTTTTTTCATAGACTGGAGATATGGAAGTATGGTTATAGTACAGGCTAATTGTTCTACTCTAAACTTTCATTCAAGAAACTTCTATTAAGGTCTTGCTATGTTTTGCGTTAGTGACGAAACTGCCGATATTACGCAGCAAGAAGTAAAGTTCAACATAGTGAAAGAATTTTTCAAATCTTTTCACTAATTTCAGCCATATACCTGTTGCATCCAAAGAAACACCTACGTCTTACGCCTTACGTCTTTCATGTAAGGTTAGGACTTGAAACTGAGACGTTTGTTTAGATACAATAGGTAAGCACTGAAATTAGTCAACAGATTTGACAAATTCTTGACAGTAGCACGAAAAAGTTGATGGTACGATGTATATATGCTGTAAAGCTCGAATAATATGTATGAGTCAAAGGACGGCAGACTTTTGGTTAAAGTTGAAACGAAAACCACTTTAAATTTCATACTGTAAATACTTGTATCTTTTAAATTATACGGAGAATATTATTGATTTTTTTGTAAATGTTTACATCGTATCCTTCTATTAGTAGGCAGTTTTTTATTCGAATCCTACCAGTGGATAAGACACTAAAACTCAATATACATCATTAACAGATGCCTGGTATTGGCAACACATACAAAACGTGGTAATTACGACGGCGATTATCTCAAATTTGGAATGAAGAATATTTTTATAGTTTTAGATATTACTTCTAAATATGTGTAGTCCGAATTTTAACAAATTCTTGGCGAAGCAAATTAATACCACAATTATTTTCCCTTACGTCAACTGAAGCCTGAGAGAATGAAATGTCATGTAGGATATGGAGAATCTGTGAAATGAAAGTACAAAGAAATAATGAAAGAATGTGTATAAAATGTAAGGAGTGAAGGACTTGCGATTCGAATAGAGTTCATAATGTGAACTTCGAATGGTTGTGGAGAGGTTATGAGAATGCGCGTATGGTGGCTGTTGTATGTGTGTGAGAATATACGGTCGGGAACAAAAGTACGTGGACAATTGAGAGAAATGATTGCGATAAAAGTTTATCCATAATAATATTATTGCTATCAACTTAAATTTCATTTCTTATGTATCATTACGCCACATAGATTTATTAGTAAGTAATTATAATTGTTAATTACATAGGTGTATACGTAAAGTATGTTTAGTAAATAAATCAGTTAATTATGCAGGGAGAAAAATAAGTAGATACATTATTGCACGCGTAATACAGACAATTATCATTTTAAATAATAAGTAATTAATAATTATTTCTTAACATCCTGACATGCTACATATTTACAAGGTTTTCGATGTAATATTTGCTAATGCATTCAAATGCTGATTGCAAATTTATGTAATAACATAAAGATACAAAATAAAAAGACTGGAGTATACAACAATAATATTATTGAAGTAAACTTTTGTCACAACCATTCGTACGATTTGTCCACTTTTGACCCCGATTGTATCGGTAGGTGTGATATACTATCTAGTGGTGCGAGAGGATAACGGTAGAAAGGGACAAACGAGATCAGAGTCAGGGCAGAGGAAATGCGATTGATCAGCCAACGGAGCAGTGTGTGCACAAGTGATAGAGAGTTCCTTGTTAAACTTAAAATAACGCCGAATATAAATCTTTATCTCAACCTGGCAAACAAGCTTGAACTAGCAAAATCAAATATCACATACACTGAATAAAACAAGTACTCGCACATCAGGTATTGTGGAATAAATTACCTTAAAAAAGAAAACTATCTTCTTCAAGAAAATGTGTCTCTTTTTACAGACGAGGTCCCAAATAGCACACAACGTCTTAAAGACGTGCTCTTAATGCGATTTTTCCGCCTGCGCGTCGTACGATATTCACAGGACGTTTTAAAGATATGCAAATTTTTTTCATTTTTAAAACTTCTCTCATACGTCATCTTTACATCTGCCTTTTGCGGTATTCTTAGAGCGTCGCAATAGACATCGAGCAAAGGACGTTTTAACAACGTTTGAACTTTACATCTTTTGAACGTTTTAAAAATGCTTTTAATATACGGCTCTTTGGTATTTTGCACATTGTCCCAAGAGTATATATAGTATATATGTATAATCTCGAATTTATTTCTTTTCTCCAAACCAAACGCTAATTGTACTGAATGAACATTCTGATATAATGCCTTTTGAGTGTAATATGGTAATATACATATAATGAAATTCAGCTTAATCACATCGTGTTCTAGACGTGTTAGAGATGTATTTGTAACACCTTTTATATGTCCGTTCGGACGTATTGCGGAGGTTTGTGAGATATTGGTGGGCATCTCAAAGACGGCGCGAATATAATATTTGTCTACTTTAAAAAAATGTACTAGAAAAACGTTGGGAGTGAAAATACTTTTTTTCTTCACTGTATATTAGTATAAATATTCCCTGATGTCATATCAATTATTGTAGTTGAATGGCATACATATAGCTTTCTCAGGACAGAATGTTTGCGTAGAAAGCGGCAATCAGTTCGGATTGCGGCTGAGGATGAATGTCTGTTTACCGACTAATTCGAAGCTGGTGGTCGCCGGACTTCTCATATTAAAACTCGCCGGTGCATGTTACGCGCTGACATATGCAAACAGCTGGCTCCAGTTCAGGAAATTAACGTCGGGACTTAGATGCGTGTTGGCAAATGCCACCACCGCGCGCCCCACTCACATACTATAAGTACAGCAATATTCAGTCTCGTTTTATACAGATTTAATTTAGCTTAACTTATTCATTTATCTTACGTAACTTTATCTTGAATTTAAAGAAAATGAAAAACATCATGTCAATACAAAACTTTTCGTTAAATTTAACGAAAATTTAATTCAACAGCTTATTTAATCAAAAGGCAAAATGAAATAATAATACCAATACAAAACTTATTTACCACAGATTTAACTTATTTATTTGTAATGTGAAATTGTTGTTATTGTAGCTTCTTATATGAGTATTCGACAAATGTTATGAGTCTATTAGAATACAAATTTGCGATGCTGTATTTGAAAGTAGTGTAATCAGTCTGCACAGGTTTGTTTGTATGTGCATCTCTACTCTATCTGGGTACCTTTCGCGTTTAACAGTTTGCGCTGCAAACATTTTCGTGTTATTTTCATCCACACACCCGGTAGATTCCTGATGTAATTGGTCTCTATTTGCCAAGGCATTACTGTGCTACGTGCACTTACATTCAATCGGATTGATTTACAGAGTCTGTTTGATGAACTAGCTGCTTGATGAATGTTTTAAATGGATGAGCTGTTTCTCGATTCATAATAAATCTCCGTAGGTTTTTATAATTGAATATTAAGAGCTACTCGAAATGTTATTCAGTGTGTTTTTTAGGTTGATCAAAAAAATCAGATGCTTTCCAGTGAATGTTTGAGAATAAATCAAGTACAACTTTTTCATTCCAAGCACTTGAAGTCTTTTGAAACTATTTCTGTAAAAACTTGTTTCTAGATGGTGTGTCAAAGTCACGGGCAGCTCTTTGGATGAATAAAAAATACTTTTAAATTCTGTTTTGTATTTTCTACAATATGACCAATACAATAAACTTTTTGCACAAACATATCAATAAGCATCATCAACGTAACCCAAGTTTGTTCATTCTTAGTAATATTTATTTTAGTTTTTGGATTACTGTATCGATTTTGATGTCCTTATTATTTCCATCCGACTCACTTAAAACGAAATACTTTTGCTCTGCATAATTTTTGTTTCACATCTTTTACCGTATGATGCTTAAGTATTTTTCTAATTTAATCTTCTTCGGATTCATTGTGCACGTGTCCGAAGAATCACTATCAAGAAAGCGCTGGCAACATTTTTCAGCCAACGCGCGATGTACAATGCGAAACCTCGCGAAAGTCTCTGGGAGCACGCTCGAGTAGTTGCAGCGGATTTGCAGAACACGAAAATGGGTTATCGAGTTAAGTGAATTCGGGTATTAATCGAGCTGTCCGCCTCGAAATTTAGTATCGAGATTGCATCTGGCGAATTCGGCGTTCCCCGGCGGAGGCTGCATGCCCCTAAGGGGATTACAGCTACGTGTGTTATCGCCACATAGCAAGTAACATTGAAACTTTTACTCTAATACACGAATACTTCCAGCTTTCCTCGAGCAAACTCTACTTTTCGACAAGAAAAGCAATTTTTCCAGAGTATTTTTACGTTGCACCGAGTATAAAAGAAATCTTACGTAATACGAATGTAATGGACGATTACCCGATAGAGTGGGAAATACTGACAGGAACTCGATGAAAAATAAGACTCTTTTTCTACGGATTAAATATAATATAGAAATTATATAGAAAAGAAACAAATTTAAAAGTCAAGTATGTGTATCTATAAGTGTCAGAGACAGATATGTCAAAAAATGAAGTTAATTAAAAGTCATCGAATTTAAATCAGGCAGAAAGAAGTAGAAAGCAAAAAATAAGGGGAAAAAATGGAATGAAGAATAACTCCTACCCGAAACCATCTGCCTGTTTTTAATATATAACAATAGCGTTTCGTGACTAGTTGAATTAAATACTCAGGAACAGATTGATTCTCCTTTTGTACGAAGTTATCATCACTTTTTACACTAATTACTTAATCTGTTACTTAATATGAAAGCAAAAATTTCAAAAGAAATATGCTATCGAACAATACACCATGGAACATGTAAACAACAACCTGTTATTCTTTAAATTAGGTCTTTGTTATCCTGCAGTCAAAACGTTACCCTGGTACAATCGGGTAAGATAGCTAATAATAAAATAAATGATAATAAATGTAGCTAATTTTGATAAATATTCAGAAGTGCTCCTTCTGCGAAATTGAAGAAAACTGATATGTGTCATAGTGGAAATGAACTCACGGGCATTCAAGAGGATTATTCATGGTGGGAGAACACCATAAAACCCCATAGAACCAGATAAAAAAACACCATAAAATTATGCACACCCAATGACCCAATGTGGTATATCTTATCAAAGGTCTGAATAATCGGTTAGGACTCAACGTTAAACCACTCAAGTACATTCGGGGCTGGATTGTTTTATTAACAAACGTTTCGTTCAACATGTATGTAACTTTCATAAGCACCTTATACCTGCTAGATACCTAATACAGATATGTGAGACAGACCTAAAACTCAGACCTAACCAACCGCGGCTGCGGCAAATATATAGAATTTCATCTAATTTCATAGTTAGATCGCCTTGTTTGAAATACTGTCATAAAAGCACTGTACTGTAGTATATTGAGCTGTTGACAGCGTGAAGACTGAGCTATACTGAGTCTGGGTTGGTTAGATTTGTGTTACATCTGTATTAGGTCTCTACCAGGTATAAGGAGAAAAGCTCTCACAAGACTCTCGGATCATACATCATAAACAAAATTCATATGAATTTCATAGGGTTCCTATGGCCTTTTACGGTCTTCCCCCAATGTGAGTAACTCTCTTTATTGGTAATTAATGCATTTCATGCAATAAAAATACGAAATACTTCTGAATATTTACCCTAATTTTTACTAGTTTGACTGGTGATCCCATAAAAACCCATAAAAACCCATAAAAACCCATAAAAAAGAAATATCTAACATCAGTATGAAATATCTAGAAAATGAGTGAGAGAAACAATGTAGGAGTAATATTTCCATTTTTATTTTTAACAAGAGCGAGAAAAAAGGAGTGCATTACAGAATCGAAGGCATGGTACGATTAAGGCTAATTGAATAAATAAATTGGAAATCGTTAAAAGTATAAAAAGACTGGTATATCCGACATCACGTAAGGAATAGTTATGTTGAATTGAATTTCACCAGGACCTGAACGCGCCGGCGCCGTGACACCGAATCCAGGCGGTGTCATCAACTGACATCAGGAGATTCTAAAGGGGAATATAAATAGTTGCCATGCTGGCGAGAAGGCACACCAAGAGAAATTGGTCCGGTAATGGTTCACTTTGCGAAAAAGTGGCGTAATCAAGTGTGAAATAAGACGAAACTATGAAAGGAATGAGTTGCACGCGCGTAACGTACCGTAGCACCTCAAGCCACCCATTGTGCCAGTTATACGGAGACCACACGTTCTGTCTGCCGGCGTCATTTCTTTAAAGAAACAAAACGCCGCCCTTTAAGAAGCAACAATATCATACAAAGCTGTTGGCTCTTTTATCCGGTTTCGCTCGGTTCAGATTTCGTTTGCATCTTAACAATATTTTAGTTTAATGAATCATACCTTGCATCTATCTTTGTTGCAAAAATTTACCGATAATCTCTAGCTCGACATTCCGTTCCTTTTGAAACTTCGAAGTTGCTCTTCAAGCACCTTATATAAGTGATAAAAATTGTCATATTTTATAGCTTGTAATTTGCCTGAATCATCGTCTTACAGTGGAGAGAAAACCGCATTAAAATCGGTTCCGGCGTTTTCAAGTTTTCGCAAATATACCGATAAACAAGCGTCGTCCTTCTGTATTAGTAAGAATTAATGTATTATAAATCAATACCTTTATCTTGAAACGTTGTATAGAGTTACGAAACCCGCATTTGAATGCTATAATTAAGAAAGTTCTAGTGGGTATTCAAAATATACATAACATACAGTCGAGAAAACAAAGTACTCGCACACCCAGTGTTTTTGAATAGAATTTCGAATGGAGAAAAGAATTTTCTTAGAGAAGAAAATGGAAATACATCCTCTTGAATATGAAAGTGCACTTCTTAAGAAAAAATACATTTCCACAGATGAGACTGTTTTCTTTTTAAAGCAACTTTATTCTAATAATTCAGGGTGTGTCGGTACTTTTTTTACCCACTGTACATGTAGCATTCGACTAGTGTTAGTCAGGCCAAGTATGAAATAATTGAACCCCGAATTACTCATGCCAAAGCAAGTCGAAAATAATAAAGTCAGTTTGGAAAATTCGGCTTCGTTTCTTAGTTATAGCAATATGAAAAATCATGATACGAGTAGAGTATTTCCGACTATATGAATAACCGATGCTTTATTTATTTCATACTCAGTCTGACTCACCCTGTGCGATATTATGTGAAACTGTATCTAAACTTTAGAAATTGATAATAGCTTGTGTCAAATTTCCCTTAATACTTATTTCTGTACTTCTATACTCGCCACTGTCAATCAAGGCAGCAGCATTGAACTGATCTCTTTCCAAACCATATAAACAGAAACACCAATGATTCAACAAAAGATTGAACATTCAAAATATAAGGAGCTTAACTTCTGTATTATTTCCATAATTTCTAATCATACGAAGCCTTCGGAAAGCAAAGTATCCATCGGACGATATTCGTGACATCGGGCATCAGTGGCGTATCGTGCCTGTCCATTTTTGCAGCGCATATGTATAGAGAATGCCAAGAAACAAAAGCACTAACGGATGGAAAAGAAACAAAAGAGGTAGCACCACGGCTGTTGCCAGCGCGTTGCTCGGGAATCCACGGGCGAACAGCTGGCAGAAAATATCGAACGAGATTGTCAGTTGTGGGCGAGCGAGAATGAGAGAGAGAGAGAGAGAGAGAGAGAGAGAGAGAGAGAGAGAGAAGAGTTGCGTATTAAAGAAGAGCTCCCGTTAATTTCCGTGGCGATCCATTTCTTCTCGCCTTCAAGGTCCACGCCAGAGGAACAACGGCAAAAAATTCCTAAGCGGAATTTAGGTTGGCACCACTCGAGCTTGTTCCCAGAGAGTACCCTTAACCTTACCCCGAATTTCTTCGGCCCAGAAAACAATATCAAAAGCAGCGATGGTGCTTTCCTTTTGGGATGTGTGCAACTTTAATGGAAAAGTACTTGCAAATGAATGAAATGTGGGGGAGTGCGAGGTAAAGCGGAAACGTTTAGGATAATTAGTGATAAAATCATATATATTGTTTAGATAACGCTAATTGAAGTGTTTCGGGAAATTAAATATATTCAACTATAAAGGTATGCAACAACATTGATTTCAAGAGAATATCAACAGGGTTGGGAATAGGTTAGGAATAAATTAGTGTTTTGTAAATACTAATTTTTTGCGTCTTCCATTTCGTGTGGGATGAAGTGACATTATTGCACAATTTATATAAAACTGCTACTTCAAGTCACGTGGGATTATCTTCTTTCGAAATAACTCGTGGAATTCCTCCGCTATGTTTGCATTTTCCCCTAGATGACTAGGTGGGGACAGCGATAATAGTTTTTGAGAATGCATTAAACGGTATAGGAGCCCTTTAGAGGGAGTGTGCTTTAGGGATGTTTGAGGGGTGGGGGCTGTCACAGTATTTTTTCTAAGATATCGAAGAATACTTGTGCCATATTTCATGGAGATATGTCGAACAGTATACGAGCTTTTTCGAAACATGCAGACAAACATAGTTTGCCTTGTATATGTATATTAAGAAAATTAGGCCAGTTTTGCAGAACTTGGAAAATTTTTTGTTAAACATTATAAACGATCTTTTTCAATATGTCGATATTATCCAATATGGATGAAAGTCACTTTAGCATCGGCAGCGTGAGCAGCGATGCATTTCCGCTTCTGCCCATTACTTTCCTGGGCTTTGAACTATTGAGATTAAAAAGCGGCATCGTTACTTGGTTGATAAATCGATGCCGTTTCTCGAAAGATGAACTGTGACCAAGGATAAAACTGGCCCAAGGAAAAAAGGAAGTGTAGTGGCATCGCATCAGTTACATCGTTACAAGCATGCTGGAATACTCTCTTCGATCTGTGGCTTTTGAACTGCCGAGTTAAAGCTTCACCGTTCGCTGTATAAAAGGCTGAAAAAATAATCCAGCGAAGGGCTGAAACTGGAGAACGGTGTCGCAACGTATGTTACATCGAACACTCGCAAAACTGCCTGCAACAATCTATTGTTCGCCGTTTCGCCGGGGAAAAATCTCTTGTTTCCGTGGCAATCTTCAATGCGCCACTTTGAATAATCTAAAATCGGAAGAATGGTAGAAGTGTACAAAGTGAACAATGAGTTGAGCTTTCGAAGATGGCGGATTTGAAGGGGAAGTGGCTCGCTACTGTTAAAAGGCAACTGCGAGTCCTCTGGGGAAAGTTTGTCCAATGGATCAATTGATTTCGAAAAATATTGAAGGAATCCAGTGACAGAAAACTGATATCGACTGGCGGGGAAAGCCGCAGAGAGTAATAGAGTTCCGCTCTAATTAAGGTCAACCGAGAACCCTTGTTTCCACGAGATCAAACGGAAGGAAGTCTACCTTACTCCTGGAATTTCCCCTGGAGTCAGTTAGGAACTGATGGTGAAACAGTTATACTCAATTCGCAATACTGAAAACCAACCATTCACTACTGGAAAAGTATATGTTTGCTTGCCAGTTTATCTGGAACATTGAATAGTGTAAGGAGACTCTTTCATAGAAAAACTATTGACAGCGTAGAGAGTGATTTCAAAGCGTACAAATGGTCATTTCATTTCGAAACCGAATTCAAATAATTAAAGTACTCAATTTCGCTTTATAGAAAAGATAGAAATAATTGATCCAAGGGCAGACACCACTAACAAATACATTAAAAGTAGAGTTCTCTAAAAGTATGTAAACATTTTTCGAAAGTTTTACTCATTATTGGAAATTTACGGGCTATACTGGAACTGGAAAAAATAGTTCTAAAATGTATGCCGTATAACAATAATAACTTATTAAGGTAGGTATTGCACCAAACCACTTTATCAGGAATGGCTTGAAATTTGTATAGCGCACAGAGGAGATTATTGAGTAACTATTCATAAACTTTGGACTCGATTGGTTCTCCATAAAGGCAGATCCTCGCAATTGAAAACTGTACCTTCTATCCGCTTTCGTGCTGTACGTAATACGTAAAATAGGTTTGTTCCTCACACTGTTTGGAGTACATCGAGCTGCATTTGAAAATCAGAGAATGGCACGAACGCTGGTATTAAAAATAGAACTGGAGAATGCAATTCTTAGGAGAGCGGAGAGTAGAGAGCCGAGTGCCTGGACTCTCAAGTAGTAGTGGAACGCGTCAAGTCAGACTGCTAGCGGAGATCTCCATGCACCCGTTATTTCTGTTAGATTTTCACATTTTTTAACTTTTCGCTTTGAAATTCACTGGGCCTCCTACTAAACTCCGGCTCTTTCCTTCTTCTTACTTCGGCTTTTTTTACACTCCTCTTTGCGATTCTTTTATCCGATGTTTTCCAATTGTATGTCGAATTCCAGCGATCACCAATTACTTCGCCAAATACTTCACTTCGCCTCTTCATTTTTTGGTAATCGCAGGCATAGTTTATCAAGATTTCGATTTAGTTTAATTATTTAGACATGTGTAAACGAAAGCATCCCAGGCAAAAGTACAGATGAAGTTTTATTATTATTTTTTCTAAACAACAAATTATTACCATTACCTTTTTATTGAGAAAATGTATCCTTGTATTATTCATTCCTATTTGAAAAACGCAGTGCCTAATATCTCACTAAAACAGACGATACGGATTGGAGTGAAAAAGAATGTGAACATAGTCAGAACGAATCATGACCAATTTATGTCTGAAACTGCCAGTCTGCCAGAAGTTGGCTCTTCGCAGAAGAAAATCCGTCGGGAAATGGGGAACGGCCCATTCTCGCGGCGCGCCGGAAATAAGGAGGCAAAGCAGACCAGAGTGAAATGTGATGTTTATGCATCTGTGCTTGTAACTATACATATGTATGCAAGTATAGGTGTGTACTGGCGCATATTCCTGAGGGCTTCCACTGTGAATGGAAGGCAAGCCTCGACACGACGTATGAAAAGTTCAAGGGGTAACTAACACTGTGTCAACGGGAGAATAGGATTTTTTGACGTTCCACAACTCCAAGCTTCTCTGCTTAGAAAATTACGTTATTCACAAGGTCGCGTTAGAAGAGCGTCATTAAGAAGCCAAGCACTCTTAATTAAGGCTCACGAACGTGTCCAAGGGAACAACTAAAGAGAATCCACATCGGAGAAATTATATACAACACTCATCACTGCTAACCTATTGTGAGAAATGCGAAATGACAATAGATGAAAATCGTTTTAGCAGTTAACAGCATTAGTTTTTCACCAAATTCTAGCTTGGAATTTTGCTTTTCGTCAGCGAGAAAATTAGATGAGTCTAATGGGTAATGCCGCAAGATTTTCTTGGAGATCCAGTACTAGTGAAGAACTTGGCAAATTAGTATTGTTCCGGTGCACTCGCAAAAGAAAGGATTAGTCACACGAACCAATGCGATGCTCATTGGGCAAGCATGAACAACAAATTCCGAATGAACTGTCAAATGATTAGAGTTTCGGTTCTTTTTCATTTTAGAGAATTGTACTCTTTAACCATTATTAGGTAATAGAATTTATCTTTAGAATATAGAGTGCAAAGATTTACATGTTATTAATGGAAATCAATGACCGTTAGAGCTAAGTACTATATGTGCCAAGGTTTGCAATGCGCATGTGTATATGTTGATGATGTGTTATGCTCGTATTACAAATTCAGAATCTCTATTGTAACAGACTGTTCAATACTTTCGTCCGATCAAACACGTTTCTTATACGATTCTTTTGAATCAATAATGATATTGAAATTCTAATTCTATCAGCATGAGTGCTAACCTCCGGTCCACTCGAAAATCTAATGAAAAGAATCTCTTTCTTTTGTATTATCACTCTTCTTTCGAAATAAGTCGTAAGTTATTTTCTCCTTTCGAAGTAAGTTGTGGAGATTTCTCAACCGCAGTACTCATAGGTACGCCAAGTTCCTCGGCTCCAATTGCATTTTCCTCTACCTGTTAACTCACTATTATTATCAAACGAATATAACCCTTCGAAAATCCTTGGATCGGACCTAAATAGTCCTATTTAAAGTTACAAGTCCCATTAAGATTTACGCCCTCTACATATAATCCTACTGATAGGACATAATAATAATTGATAAATCAATACAACTCTATAATTTGAAAACGAGAGGCTCAATAGGATCCATAAAGTATCTCGGCTCTTCCGGACAATTATTAACCGACTTGGAAAAGGTGGTGGTTCGAAATTCATCGCGTAATTTTGTTTTTCATGTTCGTCCAGTAATATCTCTGCGATAGATGAATGGATCGTCATGAAACTTTCTTTTCCTGATAGAGGAAACTTTCAGCATGGTCCATAGTTATGAAGAAATTCGAATTTGGTTATCATTAACCAGTATTATTGCATAAAAACTTCTTTTTCATTTGTCCTCTCATAATTTTTGAATGAATCAATCGATAGACATAAAATCTTCTGCACTTTACGGAGGAAGTTCTCATGGTGACCCGCTTTGGAAAGAAAATTTTCTATACTAAAAAGCAAGAAAAGAAATATTTTTTAAAACTGTCAATCAACTTTAACAATGCGCTAAAAAAGTATAAAAAATGATTGAACATCAGCTTGTTTGGTGAGGGCGCATTAATATTAAAATAAAAGTCTTCATTTTACGTTGCCTCTGAAAAGCGAGATGTTTACTAATTGTAAGTATAAATGGGACGGAAATTATTGTGTACTTTTTAACAAATTTTCGAAACCGATTTACACTATTTGAAAAATAGTTTTCTTAAACTGCCCACTGAAAACTTGAAATGCAAGGAAAGGAAAGCTGGAAGGCGGGCAGAAACCTACTCACCACAATTCACCAAATATAGTGTCAAGTAGAGTATCAGACATATCGGTTCCGATGGCGGTGGGGCAGATGTCAGAAACGTCGGAATAATTTCGCCGGTGACATGACGGTATGTACATTACAGAGGCGCACTCACCGATTGCTGCTTCGTGCCAAAGTGGGTGAAGCGCAGAAGAGATAAATTTCGGGCGCTAGCTCTCAGGTTCCCCCATCCATTCCTGACCTGTTGCTCCCTCCCGCGACTGCAATAGAAATGACTCGCGTTAGCAACTGCCATGTAGCTAAACGACTTTTTGCTCTTTCTCTAATTTCTTTACTTGTAAATCTCCCAGCAATTACGATCTGACACATTCTGCGAGACAGCATGTGTTTTATTAAATAACCTGTCATTATGTAAAATTACATGTTGCCATAAACTGTGAACATTTAAAATTAAACTTGATTTTAATGTAAACCTTGTCCATAATTTTATTTAAAATAAATTTATCAGATTGAGGGCACGACATAAAATAATAATGCATTTATATTTAACCATCCATGACCCAGCTGGTTTTTCGAGTAGTCCGAAATTCATAAATTTAGCTGTTTGCTTCTTTAATAATTTATCTTTATTTTTAAAAGATAAAAGTTTGTCTTACTTGTCTGTGTTTCTATTACCAACGTGATGAAGCACCATTATCTAATCGATAGATCAAGGTGTTCGGTCATGCGAAACAAATATATAGACTATCCAAAGATATAGAAAATCACCTCACAAGGAGAGAAAACAGTTACAAATCCGGTTACAATTAGGACACGTAATATTACAATATAAAACAATGTAAAACAAAGTAAAACAAATGCGATGACCATATATGTTAGATGATATATGGCACTAATAACCTTATAGTTTATGTGACAATAAATGTAGAAAACAATGTGTTGTGTTCTTCTGCAGTCGAGCACAATTGGTTCTGACACGAAGTTTAAACTTGTATCGTTTAATTCCCACGCAATGAAGTGCGCGTAAAATCGACAACGCGTGTTGCGATATTGAAAGTGGTGCTCATTACCGCCCTGCGTAGCGTGCACTCACTCGACCCGCACTGCTCCGCTAACGACTTCGTTTATTACCAATATACTCCTGCGGCAGCCTGTTACAATAGTTATTATTTACACGTACATTAATTCAGAGCTCGATTACCACCGGTAATCGCATTATCCGCCCTCACTCAAAAGCGTCACATCGATCGCTTACGAATGAAATTCTGCACACTCAAGCAACGCCGTTACAATAATTCCAGTTTCATTGAATCCCATCGCCCGGGCGTCGCTCCACAATTTGCATATGAAATTACCAGCTTTTTGTTGCACAGCGTTTTGCATCGTTCGATGTGGACAGTTAGCGCAATATGGAAAGACTCCGCAACAGTTGCTTTCGTTTTTGAGGTTACGTACCTTCTGGACATGAATTAGTAAAAGCTCCAAGTGGAATAAAATCTTCCAACTTTCAATACGGTATTGCCAGCTTTTTGTTGTATAGTGTCTTACGTCGTTTAACGAAAGCAATGGGAATAATATGGAAAGACTTTCCAACAGTTAATTTTGTTTTTCGAGGTTAGTTAGACACGCATTTGCAAGCGTTCTAACTGGAATAAGATTTTCCAACTGAATGAAAGATTAATCACGAAAGAGATGTTATTTATTATCCTGCTCCATTCACTGAGTGTCACTCTCATGATTGCCAATCCAACGACAAGTCTTCGTTAACCTTTTTTCGTTAACCTTCGTTAAGCCGCTGCATCTACCCACGTGATTTCGACTTACACCTAATAGCAGAATGTACATCAATTTTTTGGAATTTGGAATTTGGAAAATGGATTGGTTATTGAAGACTCGATTAAATTTATTGTACATGGTGACAATAATGTAATATAATAAATAATAAGATTTAGCATCTACCATTTATAAGAAATATCTTCAAAAATATATAGTTCGACCTGTCGTTCCATTTAAGAATTTGGGAGTAGTTTTGGAACACCCTGTACGCACGATAAATATTGCAATACTTTATGGCTTCTAATTTGCTTGCATCATAATTGTATACAGGAGGGTAAATCTCATTAAAATCGGTTCAGCGGTTTTTGAATATATCGTAAATATACAGACAGACAAATGGTGCCTTTATTAGTGGGAATTAATATTTTATACATCAATAGCTTTACGGAGAAACCTTTTATAAAGTGGCGAAACCAGCATTAATATACATTCAGTGGTTCTCGAGATTAGCCCGTTCATAAGAACAGATGTTTAGGGTACTTTCTTGTATAATACAGAATAGTGTATCAAATAAGGTGTAGTATTGTAGCTACAATTGTAATTGATTGTATTAATATAAATTAACATTAATATTGAACATTTTTAGTTGTCTTTTGGAGAGATAACGAAGTGCTGTAATCTAAACTGACGCTAAATACTAATATAATTATAATACTATAATGATAATTTTATGTCTTTGGATAGATTAGAGTATTAGAGTTCAGCATGGCTTACAACAGCTAATTAGCTCCCTAAAAATTAATCAAACCTTTAGAATTAGTGCTCTACTATAAATCACTGCGAACGAGTCGACACGATTAATGAATATAATCACTCCGATCTCTCGAATTGGGATGTCGGAAACTTTAGAAAATGAGTGCGGGTGTGCATTCCCGCAAACGAATAACGCGCGAGCAAATTGTACAATGCAAGGCCAGGAGGGCAAAAAAAAGGAGGGCAAGTTTTCGTCGAATATAGCTTTCTCTCCCACTCGTTCTCTTTCTCTCTTTCTCTCCGTTTTCCACCCCCGCCGTTCCCAGCCGGCAATTCCTTTATGTTTAGCCAGGTCACCGTCGCGTCGTCGCATTTCGGAGTGAGGCAAAAACGTGTCAGCGACCATGCTTCCCTCTTTCCATCCGCCGACGCTGACGCCGACGCCATTGCCGCCTCGACGCTGTCTTTGATTAAAATCTTTTCGACGCGCTCACCTTTACGGAAGAGCGCCTTTCTTACCGAACAGACGCCATCCACCCGCCATTTATCTCAAGGTTAGCCACCATGTGTACATTATAAGTGGGTGTTAAGATATCTTGCACAAGCAGAACTGAAAAGGGGGCAGAATTTTGCCATTTTCTCTTTAGATCAGGAGACTCGGTAGCCTCTCGCGCCAAGTAGTCGGACAGCCCAGGATACTTATCTCGAACTACAGCCGCTTTCAATCGATGCAAAACTCTAACCTTAATTCCTGAAAAAGTTACAGCCTCAAGGAATAATTTATAGAATTAAGAGGATTACCCTTATTAGGTAGGTACACCTACCTAGAAGCTTTAAAAATAGATGTACTATCGGGATTCTTTCATCTTCTTTTGCCGAAACTTTAGTCATTTTTAAATTCACATATAATTAAAATTGTAAATAATACATTTATTACATTACTATTACTGTATATTTATTACGAAACCGCATCTATTTTCAAGACTTTTAGAGGGGCGCTCACCCTTAAACTGGCGCTGTACTCTTATTTTATCCACATATGAAATATTGTAACAGAAACATTAACCCTTTAACGGTGGACTTTTTTTGAAAATTTCTTTCTGCTTGCGTCATTAAAATCGAACCGTGGCGAATATACTCAATTTCTTGCAATTTTCATAAAGATACAAGAAATTATTGCCCATTTGATTTCTTTATTCTAAAAGAAGAAACAGATTTTTTATTATTTATAATGAATTACGATTTTTCTAGCAAAAGGTAATTTATTTTCCAAACACCGTTGAAGCATTAACTAAGCAATAAGAAATTGTCTGGGAGAACCAGAAAGTTTTTCAGACAGTACGAAATATCCACGAAAAGTTGTACGCTGTTTCCCTTGTATGGACACAACTTTAGAGTGAAAATACGAGTGTAATCATTTGTCAGGATAAGACGGAAATTTATGGTGTGAATTTCGAGCGGTGTGTCTACCCAATTCGGAGTGGAACTATTACCATAAGTACCCACTTTTTTTTGCTATTAATACAATTCATGCGCTTGTCCGCATACTTATTTAAAGATCTATAGAAATTTTTGAAATTTATTGAGTGTATTGCGAAGGGAAGTCATGTGCTACTTGGAATGAAAATTTGACAAATATTTATTATATTACTTTATTTATTTACTACTAGTTGAAACCCATAAGAACTGACGATGGAGATAGGTTTCATATTCAAATCCATTTATTATAGTCGAACATTTGTTACATGCTCGATTTCAATTGGATTTTATTAGCTCTTCCAGCATAAATGATTATTATAATTCGAATAGGTAATAGTTTAAATGAAATGACTAGATAGTTTATAACTAGCGTATTATAGAAGAGCTTATATCGAACTACGATGATTCAAAGGTTAGTAAATGATCGGGTACATAGATGAAGCCTAGGATTGACTCGATTGGATCATACCGAAGGGAATGATTGATCTACAAAATAGACGGTTGGTGTGGCAGGAAAATAGTCATTTAAAGCCGGGGCCGTTTGGGTTCATAAATATTGGAGCAGAAGGTGGGAGGGACAGGGCAGGGAAGAGGAGAGCATGAATATGTCAGTGTCGAGAGAAGTGTGAAAATCGGCAAGGTGGGGGTTGGCAAATTATTCGGCCGATTCGTCACTAGGATCTCGGACCATTATTCTTGCGGAAGGTCGGATCATCGCTTGTATCACCGGATAGATTCCCCATTCGTTTTTCACTGTCCGAGAAATTTACTTGGGAATTTGTCGGTGACAGGCGGAGCTTCTCTCGGAAGTACTGCCGCTGTCTTGGAGTTTCGATCATGGGACCGCGCGGGGGACAGCTTGGGACAGCTGCCCTTTATTATTCGCGAGTCTACGGACAGTGTTACGACAGGAAACACCCCTTAGAGAATTTCACTAGCCTCGAACCCACTCCTTTTGAGTCTCCCTTCTAATTTCATTAGGGATAGACTCGGAATTATTCTAAAACCATTTTCTCGCTCCTTTCACTTGAAAGAAGCGCGAAAAGGAAGCACGTCGTGTCGTCACTCAAGAATTCATTGTTTTCGCTGGAATTGCCAACCTCCGCTTTTACTCTTATATTACGTGATTGCTATACTGTTATAGTCTTCTTTCTTTGTCCTCTTATATTCTATGACAGTGTCTGATAATGTAATAGTTAAATTACTCTTTCTGGGTTATAAAGAAATTATAGTTTTCAGATTCAAGTGAAATTTACTGATTTTCTATTATCATATATTTCCATAAAACTGTTATATCATGCTAAATGACTATCTCTAGATTCATGAGAAACTTATTGCCGTCCTACTATGAACACGTAATTAGAACAAAACTGTAATAAATAATGGCAGTATTGAATAATGCTTGGACGATGGTCGTGTAATTTATCTGCAAACAAAATTGCCATTCAACCATTGAAGGTTTGCATGCGAATATTGAAGCGAATAAAAAAATAAAAAATTATACAAAGCTATTTTTGCAGTTCGATTTATAAATTACTATCTTTAATCTCTCACAGGTATTTCTTGAAATATGTGTCACACATTATTTATAGCAACAGATAATAACCTCATTGTCATTGAAGCCGAGCGATTCCACACGTGTTCCAACCAAATTTTTTCATTGCGGAAATATTCTCATCTTGTGAAAATACGTGTTTTTCTGCAGAAGGGCGAAAAAAATCGCATCGATCGAACGCAGCATCGAGGCGAGATTTATGAGCGTTATTTATCGTGCACGGCATTTCACTGAATTGAATTCCCGCAGCAAACTTGCCCCCCTGCACACGTACACGCTTTCGCACGTCCGGTCCACCATAAATATTTGAATTTTGCAAACATTTGCCCTCTTACGCGATTGCACGCCCATTTCCACCACTTTTTCACCTCCAGTTCCACTAGTTAAATGTAATCGCCACTTCGCTCCATCGCGTTGTAACCCACTCATTCCTGTTTCTCCAAAAGGTATTCTTCAAAGCTTTGTAAAATTGCAGTTTTCTCGAATTTCGGATTTTTTTTCCTATTACACTCACTGATTCCGTTATTAATAACTCGATTTTATAAATTTATATATGCATGCCTTTAACGTGTCGATTCGTAGAGTCAACTAATTTGGGATTTTTCAGTGAACAGTTGGTTGGGTTTGTTTCATTACGATTTCTTTTATTTCTTCTATTAGTTCTTTTTTATTAACGCCAATTGAAACTTGTTACTTATCGCAGTAGGCATTAAGACAAATGTAAACATTGTGATTTTTTAATATCACGATGATACATTGCGTTATAAACACTATAATTTTATAAATCATTTATATATGTGTTACATATTCATCCTTATCGGACTACTTTTCATCTTATGTTCACACGTAAATTCAATAATTTGAACCGGCTAGTCTCCCACATAGTTTTCCCATGCGTATTTTTCGAGCCTTAAAACTGTGACTTGGACTCTTTCGTTCCGCCTTATCTCAAGCCCGTAAAACGCATTCCTAGTAGAGGGTCATCGCAGCGTGCACTTAGTGCATCCCATTAATTCTTAGAAGTCCAGCGTACTCTCAGACTCCCGGCATCTCTATCCCTACTTATACTCCTTTTCACTGGATTTTTCGGGTATGTAAACCCCTCATTTCTGGAGCAAAGGGGGAATCAGTTCCGAACTCTCATCGACGGCGAAGCTCTGTCAATCGGACCAGCGAAGGACACCCTAGTAGATCGCGAGCACTATACTCTCCTTCGAAGCAGTTACAGTTACCGTACGTAGATCGTGTCTCATCGCGATCGTTAGGCAAGTGACAGTTCTTTCGTTAGTTTCTCCCCCGTTCAAATCGTAACGTAAAACGAACTCATAGTATTTTGTAACAACATCTCAAAAGCGCAGAAACTCTCATTGTATATTTTTGTGTTTGTATTATTTGATCATTCAGAATATATTGAACATTATTCTAGTTTTCATTAAGGAATCAATTGTGTCATCATTACTAAATTCCTGTTTAGTCAGCCTTGTTTCAATTAATCAGAATAAGGAAAGGAATAATAAAAATCCCACGAGGATACATCTTTACCGCTCGAAGTCTATCCGGCGAGCCATAGTAAAGTTTAACTCTAACTTAGGGCATTCTTTCATGATCGATGAGCAGTCTTGAGTCTGATTAAGGTGAAATAGCCCTTAACACGATCTTAGAGCATATTTTAGAACTCGCGAAGCCTGGCTCGTAACATATATGCGCGGCTTTAGTGTTTATTAATTGATTAACGTATTTATTTAGAGTGTAAACTAATGTTGGATGTTGCAGTAAAGAGCCGATTTGTTTGATAAATTTTCGTAGTTTTTTCTTCATCGACAATGAGAATTGATTACTTGTCGCGGTACACAGTAAGGAAACTGTTATATATTTTCATTATTACATATTAATGTATGGTACGTTGCCTCGAATAAATTTTCATTTCATCAAAATCTTCCAAGTTTCCGCTCCAATATTTACCAAAACCCTACAATGGTCGGTTGACAATTATGTTTACGGGAAAATGAATTGAATATCGAGCAGGCATTATTATACATAATGCTGCATTTATTTATTACTGTTTTGTTTTATAGAAGATAAATTCCTTACAGTTTCTACTTTTACGGACGGAGCTAGGACTGCGTTCTTTGAAAGCGTTGCCAGCTTCACCAAGGTTGATTCTATGGAACACTTAACCTTAACGCAATCCCACTCTGTCCTCATTCTACTATAGGAAATTGCTTCTTCATGCAGCTTTTTGAAAGAGTTCCCATAGTTGCACACTGCGTCTAGCTGCTTGAGTTCTCGAACGAGGGAACTCTTTCTATTTTAGATGATAAACCACTTGCAAAATTGAATGCATCCTCAAGCTGTACAAAAATTTGCTGATATGTGTCTTAATTTTTGGTTTTTGTCCCAATTTCATAAAAAAGGAAAGACATTTTCATCCTTTTCACTTCATCGCTTTTAGAGTCTTATTAAGAATACAATATTTAATAACGAAATATAGCGGTGCTGATATATTTGAAAAAGTAGTAGTATGGTCGAAACCGTTGAGTACTTTGCGCTCACCTTATTGTGTATCGTGACACACTTGCTGAAATTTGATATTATACTCTATCACATAAAGTTTGCCATGTCCTACTCGCTGGAGTTTAATCCAATGAAAACGTCTGCTATTGAATGAAGTCAAATGAAATGAAATGAAAATCAAAGTGTTTATTTTAAACCTTTACTGTTGTGCGCTCTCGGTGGTTTCACACCGGTGGTTTCACATCGGTGGACAGTCAGTGGATTTGATGGCATTTATCACTAATTAAAGATTGCCACACAAGTCTTTGTCAGTAGATAACTGTTAATTTCAAAAGTGGGTAGCACTAGACATTCGGCGAATATAAAAGTACTCTCACACCCAGTGATTTTGGTAAAATTATTCTTTAAAAAGAAAGCTCTTTCTTAAAATAGAAATACATTTTCTTCCATAAGAAAGTGTTCTTCTCAAGAAACAATCAATTTGCTCGGAAGAGACTGGTTTCTTTTCTAAGAAAATTCGTTGTAAAAATACTCGTTGCGCGAATACTCATCTTAACCTCTGTAAGTTACTCTGCTTGTCTAGGATAATTCGTTAAATATATCAATCTCTCCGACCGCACAGCAGGAATTCAGTGAATTTTTAGTCTCGAAATATTCGAGTAGTTACGGGTTAATGTTAAAAGTGGGTAGAATTAAAGTAGCGCGTAAATGAGAGAGTAAATTTATTGGAATCCGCAAAAAGCAGTTTCAGACACACGGTAGACTTGCCGGTGGTTATAAAAGTCTAGGACAGCGGCGCGGCGTCGCGCCGCAGCGCGCCGTGTGTAAAGAGCGGTACTTACTCGGGTTAACAAGGTGAGCGCTTGGAAAAAGGTCAACCCACGGTCCGATTTTATTTACCGGAAGCGACAGTAAATTGAATCGCGAGAGGAGGACTGATTTATCAGAGTACCGGCAGGAGTCACGTAACTTAACCTTCGGCATTGTTCGGTACTTTATAAGTACGGAACTTTGCAGAGTTCGAAAAAATGTGCTCTCTAGATTTTCGTGTTTTTTACAAGCACAACTTTCACTTGCTTTTCTCTATTGGGTCTTGATGTTGCACCTACATTCATGGAAGAGGAAATAATAATATTTCTACATTTCTTCTATACGCTACTTGAGAAAATGAATGCATCACTAAATTTCGACCGACAAATCGTACAACGGTCTATTTGTGCTCATTTTAAAGCTTCAAGCTTCCTCCATCAGGGCCGTCAATTGACTTTTTTCGAGATTTTATAACAAAGAAAATAGAACTGGAGCCACTTTATTCTTTTCCAACTTTACAATTTCAAAGGAGTTTCCTATTTCTATATTCTAATTCTAATTTTCTATTTCTTATTTCCATATTTCTATAAAAGGCAACGTTTATCCATCCATCTGTATATTGGCAATAAACTCGAAAACAGCTGAACCGATTTTAACGCGATTTCCTACTCCTCCCGTGTAGAGTTACGATCCGCGTAAACTATAAACGATAAAATATCGCAGTCTTTATTACTTATGTGCGCTGTTTCAAGAGTAACACTAAAATTTCAAATGCAATCCATCGTCAAACTCAGTGTCGTTAGATTTCTGCAACAAAGATAGATGTTGCAATCTATTATTTATGAAGTTAAATTAACGCCCTCGTGAAATCTCACCAGAGCGAAGTTGGATAGGATGGCAAATATTATGCATGAAAAGAAAGCGAGTAAAAGGTTTCTTTGGATCATTTACTTTGATCAACCAATGTGCCTGATTCAACAAGTTACAGTTTTGTAAGTACTCTAATGTGTTTCTGAAAAAATGCATTTTATTTAACAGGATACGCACCGGCACTTAGTATACATTAAAATGGTGATTTAACCGAACGTGGTACGTTTTATACTAAATTGTCTATTAGGCAATTTTCCGTCTTATATATTAAAAATAGGGAATTTAATTGGGGTATGTTTTATAGTCTGTGGTATTTCGTGCCTAGAGCAATTAGTTTCTTTAACCCCTTCAGTCCTCGAAAGACGTTTACAAATAGCCAGTCGAAAGCCCAATTACGCATGATTCAGGATTAAATCGCGGAATTTTTAGCAAAATATAATTCACATAACAGTACCTATGTTTAATGCCCTCTACGTATCACATACGTGTCGAAATATTTCAGAACAAACTTAGGTTCAACAAAACATCCACAATAATCCGCACTTTATTAATAACTTTCCAAATTTATTCTTGTTACCAAAATTCGTATACTGTATGAGTAGGTTACATAGGAAAGTTTGTTAATTGCAGAGAAACTGTTATTGTTTATCAGATATTATTCTACTGAACCAACTTCGCTTGTACTTTTCATGTAATTATATTTAATACACCGTACGCATAGGAAAGAAACTAATCAGTAACATTTATGTAACATTTTGAACGACCTTATTCAATAAGGTATAGACTCAATTAATTCAGAGCCAAAGAAACTATGCGTAGCGCATCGAATGCGACTCAAAGCCTGCCAAATGCAAAATGGATCAACGAAAGATTGAAAAGCCTTAGAGCAACTCTCGAACTCCTCTTTTGGTTTTGGTACTGAAATTGATAATTTCGAACGGTCTAAAGTCTGTTACATATGCACGGATATTTGGCCATTAACATTTCTAGACTGCCAGCGTATCATATGCGTGTAATGCCCCGAGGTATAAGAATACGAAAGGCAGACTGGCTTTTAAAAGGAGCGCAATTTGCACCGCTCGATTGATCAACTTCAAGTTCCCCGATAAATCACTCTTTCAGGAATGAAGTGATTCTTTAACCGGCACGGTTCGTTGGCCCTTGTCGCATTTATCTCCGTACAAAGCTTGTTTCGCCGTTGCGTTCCTCTGCACTTTGCTTCGGCATTCATTACGCCACGTAGCAGTAATAATACTTTCCACTATTATCCCAAGAAATGAACTCGACGAGGATACATTCATTCTACACTCATTTTCATTTTAACACTTTCAAGTCTGTTACAGTATATAGATTATAGATGCAATATCATTGTTGTATATAATCTATAATTAATGAGACTAGATCATTTATCTCGGAGAATTTTACTCTACGACAACATTTTGCCATAATACTCTATGTATTATATAAATTATGCATACAATGTCAATGTAATATGTAGGATGCCGAAAAAAGTATGAAAATGTTTTTCTATAATTAAAATGGCTAAAAAATTTGTTACTATCCTATATGTATACAGCAACGTATACCCAGCATTCATTATTTGAAGGTAAGTGAAACACCCTTTGTAGAAACGCATCCGAATTCAAACCGCATCTTCACTGCAGTATATAACAATAAATAATAATAGACTGTATAATAAGTATAATATAGGTTGGTAAAAAAAAATATGCTACCAAGTATCAGCTGCATAATAATTTATAAGAATCCTATAGACAGTAAGGTATAGCTGACATTAGTGATTCAAAGGCAAATGAAAGACCCTGTAGAGATTGGGGTACGCACCGTATCTTTACTGCAGTACACAATACAAACAGAGATATCCAGCAGATCAGCGAAATGGCGGGAATACGGATTACGACGCAGATATGTCTATCTCGGAAGAAATACATTAAAAAGTACTTGCTCCTCGATTGAGTGATACCGCGCCTGATCACGATAATGATTCAACGATAGCGGAAGAGACGGCAGGTTTTATCGACGCGCAAATGCATCATCTGTCCATATTGGGCGTGTTAGCCTAATGGCACTGGCGGGTGCGAAGCTCGTTGAGAAAAAACTAAGGCAGATTTGAGAGAGAAGAACTTGACTAAAGTCAGTAAGAATCGCTCAAAATCGCGGATTAATAATGTCGCATTTGAAGTCTCACCAAGCGATATCCACTAATTCCAACAGAACAGTATAAATAGTTTCCCCGCCGTTCATATTGATAATACATATATTACTTGTATGTAGAAATAGGAAAGGTGTTGTTGGCATTCTGGTACAACACATTTACTCTTGCACTCATCAGCACAGAAAATCTAACTATCTACATATACTTGTATATAATAATCTACAGGCATACAGAAAACAAATGAAAAGGAAAAGGAAAAGAAATATAAATACTACAAAAAACATGTGCCCGTAAGGAAACAATGATCTCCGTGGAATCCTATGTAGATAGAAGATTCCCGTTAGTATTGTAAGTAAGACTACATTTTATGCATAAATTTCATCTATCACAATATAATATTTCATACTCAGGAACAGATGGGTTCGCCTTTTCTATTAAACAGAGACTGAACGAGTTATCTTCACTGGAAGATAACAATAATCATGAGTAATAATCTATACTTGGAAACTTGATGCTTCATCTATCATCTCTATTAATATCTAAATAGAGAAAGTTTGTTGTAATCGGGGTAATGTCAACAGCTACTCAACCAATTTCAATGATTCTCTTACCATTGGAAACTTGGTTTCCTCTAGATGGACGCAACCGATATTTGATTTCGCTTACTTCTGAGGGGAAGTGAGCACTTACCAGAAACGCGCGACAAGACCAATTAAAACAACTTCTTACGCTTTGAAAATTTCATACAATCTTGAAAACTACTGAACGGATTTTAATGCAGCATTCTCTCCTATAGAATTATGATTCAGGCAAATTATGCACTATAAATTATTAGAATATATATTACTTGTATAGACTGCATCAAAAGTAACTCCCAAATGTTACAAGGAATTTTGTAATAACCTATTATTCTCTAAATTAAATTATTGTTAACGCGCACGCAAAATGCTATTAGCTTCAGCCGATTAGGTCACTCAACGATGAATAATATGAGAGGTATAATGAAGATTTTGTTCAAATTATGTTAATGATTTTAGAAAGACCAAAGATGCTGCTCTTTCTGTGTTGTATAAAAAACACCATTAATTTCATGAACAAACTGTCGAGAAGAAATTAAACTTTTTTAATAAGTTGTCGATGATGACTGGCGAGTTTTGATGCAGGAGAAATATGGCAACTGAGAGATTAATTAAACTGCTGAAGATAAATTGGACACAGCGAGGAATTGATTGAATTCCAGGAGATGGGCGAATTCAAGGAATTTAATGAACAGCTTAGTGTATTAAACATTTATAACTATATTGACGGCTTTAATCTAAGCTTCCAATACGAGCAAATTCGCCCCGCCCACAATTCATAATAAGTAATTCATGTGTTACAACAGTGTAATCGTCTACATATGTAAAAATATGTAATATTTAAATTACAGCGAGTAAACGATGTGCCAGATTGAATGTGTCACGTGATAATTAACCATGCATCACACAATAGTTCGAAAAATGTCTAGTACACAAAACGTGACTAGACTTTGCTAATAACGATTTTACAAAAAACTTACTCAGAACGTGTTAATAAAAGTCGGTGTACGTTTTCGAATATATTGCAATAGAATTTATACTACTGTACCTGTTCTTAATATCAGGAGAAACGGAAGAATTTAATTAGTTTATTATTTATCTGTTACCTTTTCTTATTGCCTGTTACCTATTAATTAACCCACTGGCATATGGTAATGACAATTGGTAGATTGGTAGATTGGTTGATTGTAAATGAAAAGGTGGAATTATAAAAATAGAAATAAAAAAGATATTAATTAGAGATAAAATGTACTACTCACAGCGATTTCGATTTGTTTTCATCTTCATGAATGGAGGGGTGCGCGAGGGCAGGGAGGCTGCTTGCTTCGCTGGGTGGATTGCTCAGGTCTGCCAACAGACAAGAATATCCATCACTTAATTATAAACGGTTTAGTCACCGAATTTTGCTGCATAGAAATTGTGCACTTGTTAGTCTTGTTAGTCAGCGTGATATTCCAATTCTCAAGTTTGCAGTTTCTAATACTGAATGAGAAATGACTTTCGAGCTTCCTACAAAGAACCTACTTTCTCAAAATCTCCTAATCTTGAACTTCCTCTGTAAATACGTTTGGTCCAAGTTTGTCTATATCAAACTTGAAGTTACGCGACCTTTGATATCGGGGCCAATTTATTATAATACAGCGTACAATAAATATCAGTTTCCGAATTAACTTCACACATTACAGTTTCAATGTAACGACTGCTAAATCTATACAATAATTAACAGAAAAACATATTTTATTCTGTCGCCCCTATTAATGTAATCTATTTCGGTGTTTCTATTACAAAGTATGTAAGGGAGAATATTTCAAGGTCCTTATAACACACATTGTCGAATAGCGGCAACATACAAAAGGTCCTAATACTTGGATTGATAATAATGAAGTGCATTGAACTACTAAATTTAGGACAGTGCAAACACTCGTGGTTCTACTTCTCATGCTTGTTCAATTTTCAAGGAGAACTGGGGGAGGGGAGGGGGGGGGGGGTAAAAGCATCATGGTAATGGATGCAAATAACACTAATTGTACCACTTTCGTATAATCGGTTTTTAGATTCGGTAGGACTATGCTCTTTTTTGTGCTTAAACATAAAAATGAAAATGCACCATTCTTTTTATTATCCGAAAGGTTATTTTGTGCACTAGTTCCCAAATTAAGGTGATAATTAGCTGTACGTAAGCTAGAAAAATACGACCTACTTTTTATAATCGGCTATTTGCCTGGTTACACTAGGAATAGCCATATATACTGCAAACTACCGATTCATTTAGTGTTAAAAGCCCCGATAAAACCGAGATAAAATAATAATAAACATCATATTTGGATTAATAATAATAAATCGCATCGAATTGGTGAATCAAGAAAGTCGCAAGCTCGTAGTTCTACTTCTCGTACTTGTAATTTCAGGCGGTGAATTGGTGGGGATTAAAACGCCGCGGCATTGGATACAATTTAACGGTTAATAGAGCTACTAGCAGTAGTCGCTGGTATTTGCCAGTAAAACCGTGAACACAGGTAGAGCAGTTACCAATGGAAAATGCGATATTGGATTCTGCGGTCTTTCTAAATGTAAAGCGTTCGTAGCGCATACATTGCCTGCTACGAATGTGCATACATAACCTTAATGTACGCGGCCGCTGTGTGATCTAATAAGAATGTTATGGCGCTGTTTACCGCGACACTCTTCTTTAGGAATGGCAACCAACTTCTTCATCACTTTTTACACTCTGATATTGAGAGACGCTCAATTTTTATACATCTTCAATACACGTTATACTAGATTACGTTTCACTACTGTTGTCCTGCGATAAAATATGTCACGAGTCAAAAGTATAAAATTGTTTAGAGGATAAAGAAAGATATTGTTTTAAAACTAGTTTGAGATCAGCTAAATTTACGAGGAAAATAACGCTCTTAGATGCAAGCGTACATGTATTAAGAATAATAATTAATAGCTAGTAATGAATATATATAAGTTTTTATTTTCATAATGCTCCTTCAATTCACTCAAACTGCAGGCATTTTTATAAATAATAGAAGAGCAATTATTATTGCCGCTTTCACTTTTGTCTCATAATGAGTAATCATTAATTTGTTTATCGTAATATGAAACTGGAAAATGTTCACTTGTGACACTTTTCTGTGTTAAAATATATTACACACCTAAAGAACATCGAATATGGATAATATTGACAATCAATGATTAATAATTAGTAACAAAAGAGTTATCAAAATCATTGTGCAGTAGTTTATGCGAGCAATAATAAAATATTCGACACTAATAAAAGTGATAAAACAGTTTTATTTGGCAAATACATCATCCTGTATAGTTTACACCGAACCGTGTACATGCAGAAGATGTTTTAGAATAACTGAGCGTTTAGATAACGGAATGAGAATAAAGAATGTTTGGATAAAGGTTTCCGGTAACGGCCCTTCCAATAAAACAAGTTCGACGGTATTCCCATGCTCCCTTAATTTCCAGCAGAGAAATTAGCAGGATTACTAATTATAATTAAGGAGATACCGCTTTGATATACGCGCGGTGCGTTAAACTGCCACAAGACTTTTTGCCGCGAGAAAAGAACATAACAAAAAACAACAAAAAGGCTGCGACACGTGTTTGCGCTGCTTTCCTCAACCGCTCTAGTAAACACGTGAGTCTCCGACCTCGGAGCCAGTTATCGTAACGAAACAATAAGAAACGAACGAATTAATCCTGCTATCAAAATTAGTCTTTCACTGAAATGTTTGTACTAATTCTGTATTTTTTCACTTAAACATTCGTTACACCTTCCAGAAAAATTGACAAAACTGGAGAATAATAGGCCTTGGAAAAGTACGACTTACAAATTCCGGTAAATCGTTCGAAAAGTTTCCAAATAATAATATAGCACATTCTCATATGTTCGATGCGGAAAAATAAAAAATCAGAGAAGTAAATATGTGTATCACTGAATAAATAAGTTAAAGAAGATAAAGAAAATTTTAGATACATAATATACGCGATGATCAATTGGTAAATGATATGTCACCTGTGAAATCGACGTTCAATGGCAAAGTAGATGATTCATACACGTCACATTACACCAGATTTGTTTATCCAACGCGATTCGCACATTTTTATTGAGTGGTCGTTTATTGTCACGATTTATATGAAAGAAATAATACAGACTGATTAAATTGTGCTTATGTAGCCAGATATAGTCGAAATTAGAAGAATACAATTGAAATTTTAATACTCGCAATTGTTCGATCGAAATGCAACTGTCGCTACAACTTTGTTTTCTGTATCTCGTTCAACTGTAATTTGAATGCATACATTGAACCAGAATTGAACCAGAAGTACATGTAAACATAGAGGAGCACCTATTGAATGAACTGTTATTCCATGGATTTTCGAGAATAAACATTTCGAATGAACACAGAAAAATCTATTTTCAGCAAAGTGAAGAATAAAAAGAAAATACTAGGTTGTCCCCTATCTGAATTACTGTTGCAATTGCGAAAAATTCTCACATACACAAAATGCGAACCGCACACATCTCACTTTATGATCTTTCACTTTAAATGCATATTTATCACCGAAGTACTTGACGCGTATTCTTATTATATTCCGTATCAGGCATTATTTTATTTAACACAATCATTTAATTTATAAGTACTTTATAACTACCTAGCGGTTTAGTATAACAGTTTAGTACAATAAATAGTCTGAGTATGCTAGTGAATTTGCAATTTAATTGGGACACTTATGCGCAGTATAAGAGAAGTAAGGAATACATAAGCAAAAGTGGTCTAGGTGAAAGGGAATTCGACCACTTTCTGAAATCGAGTAGGAAATGGAATAAAGAGCACTGCACCTGACAGTCGCGGTAATCAGAAACCGACTGGTCGGCCGCGAGTATCTGCGCCCCGAGGAATCCCAGACTAAATTTGTTTACAGGCCAGTGAAGGATCACACCTGTCACCTCTGTCTCTACACGGTACATTCACTTGCCTTTCAATCAACGCTGTCTTATCACACTTTTTACTAGTCGTTTGTTGGTTAATATTTTCAAAAATGTACATATATATATATAGCATTCACACGAGATTCTATAGTCTATGGTTTAGAGGTTTCCCTGTGATCATTTCAATTTCTCAATCAACATCTCAAAAGTTTTAAGCGGAATGACATATCGAGCAATGTATCGTTAGAAAGTGTCCGTGTAAAAATGGCGGCCAGTCAAAGTTTCAAAAACATTACACGACTGGAATACCAGCCGCACGAAGCCGAGTAGGACTGCTAGTATGCAGTAAATGTACTACAAAGAGACAAAACTTGAACACACAGCGAATAAACAAAGTATTCACACACCCAGTATTTTTCGAATAAATGATTTTACAAAAGAAAACTTTCTTCTTCTAGAAAATATATGTTTTTTTAGAGAAGAGAATTTTCCTCTTTAAGAAAATGTACTTCAAAAGCACTGAGTCTGCGAATACTCCTTTTATGCACTGTAAACGTATATGCATGTGCGCGCGTTGGAGGTGATTTCCGAAACTAGTCAACTGATTTAGATATTTCTTTCGCCATTGGAAAGCATATTTCCTGCAAATGGACCTGCGCCGCATTTTACTACGCTTACACCTTAGAGAAGCGAGCAGTGAGTACGAATGCTGCATAAGACGAATGAAAAGAGCTTCCTACGCACAGAAAACTTCTTATAACCTCGAGAGCCTCTCAACGGATTTTAATGCGCTTTTCTCTTCTTTAAAGCAATTATAATCCTAGCAAATTAGAGGCTATAAAATGAAGCGATATTTATTACTTATACAGGGTGTTTCAAGAATAATACAATAATTTCCAAAGAAAGAAAAGGTCGAACTATACGTCGTGAGAAGATTCTTTGTAATATTAATAGTAGCGTTGAGCTAACAATTATAATTATAAACTAGTGAATGACGTGCATGATTTATTTCTCTTTTTGGTGACGGTTTGTTTATTATTTTGAATTTTAGTAACGTGAGTTAACTACGATAATAATGTTAGGGGAATGGAAATCGTTCATATTGTTTTATAGTTTCATTATACTCGAAATATACTTGCCATTTTACATACCAGCATTATTGACAATTCTGTATACTTTAGAATTTTTGAAAGTGTCCATTATGAATTTGTAAGTTACCTTACACTGTTTCTCGTTATTAGTTGTGAACGATTAGTACGGTATTGCATTGTTAACACCATACCAATAGATTTTCAACAATGCAAAGCCAATATTATTTTTGGCCATATATACAAAAGAAACAACAGTGACTTTATTAACACTAAAGGTACAACGCCCAATCAAATGTCCGGCTTTAAAATCGACATTTAAAAATGAAAATACATTTATTTTTGTATCGCTACCTCAATGTTAGTTTGTGCATTAATCTTAGCATTGAATTAACAATTGGCTATACCCAATTCGAAAAAATATAAGATTTATTTTATAAGCGGTTATTTTTATGCCGGTACGTTTAGCGTTAATCTCATTAAAGTATATGTAGTATTTCTTAATTATTATAATAAATTACCTATAGTAGAGTCATAGTGGTAACTGTGCCTTCCATAGGAAGCAGCCTTTCCAGAAATCGCACTCGCCCGTCGTCTTGGGGTGGAAACCTAGAACAAAAATTTGCGATTATAAATGAGACTTTATATTAACCGATACTCTTCTTTATGAAATTCTGTATTTTGTTTCTGACAATTGTATACTCTATCCCTTTTAACTATTCATAGACAGTATGCATAGATAAATCTTTATTCATTATAAGTCCTTCAGTTTCTTAATTTTCCAGATTTTGTTCATTTTTAAGTTTATGAAGGTACAGCATACAAGCAGAATTAGAAAAAGGAGACAAAATTTGGGATTTTTTTCCTTATGCACTATTGTTTTGTATAAAAACTCATCATATACATTTTAAAGTACATAATTTAGAGCAAGTGTCCGTAAATGTCATTTCGATATACGCAGTAATGAATCCTCTATCTATAATAACATTCGTGAAGCTGCTGTGGTTGATGAAAACCAAGATTTATTCTAATGTTAATGCAGCGCCTCTAAATAAAGGTAATATTTCGTCAGTATAAATACGTCGAAAATTATTTAGACCTCTTTAGTGCATTGCGATATTTCCCATTTTCACAGTCGAATCACATTTTTTTAGATATCGAAGGGATTTTTAGAGATATCTAAATTCTATGATTTTACTTATAATGTTTTGCACTTTATCTATTTATGAACTTTCACTTAATCTTTCAACTGTTCGCGTGGACTTGTGAGACTTCTTAAATTGCTTACACATTCTATCAGTTTTCAGTTGGGAAAATTTAATGATGTACCGAGGGCCGCCCTTTGCGGGGATGGATTCGACTGAAATGCAGGAGTGAAAGCTTTTACATGTTTAATCCGCCATCCGAAACAAATGTAATATTGAACGAGTGCATGACCCAAAATTTAGAACACTTTGAACGCCAGTTTATACAGCGTGAAGCTTTCAATTCCTTTTGCATGTAGATGTATGTATGTATATAATTGTCAGTTGGATAAAATGGTCTGTTATATACATACTATATTAGAAAACTGGTTTGTAATACTAGTTAGTCGAAACTATGACCCTGCAACAAGATCATATTCAGGCACAAGATTTAATATTGAATGTGTACTTAGTAAATATACTGTCAATATTGCAATCACTACGCTACTATTTCTTATCTGTATTATTTCTTACTTTGGTTCTTTATCTTCTCAACATGCAACTTTTGACATTCTAGCATTTGTAAATAGCTTATTTATCAACAGTTTTCCTATCTTTCTCAGTCACACTCTGTTATTTCTCACAAAAACTGTAAAATCAAAACTTCCGACGGTTGCGAATTCAAGAAACTACTGTTAAAGCGAGAATTCCTTTAATTCCATTTTACACCACATTTCTGTCACAGTCAAAATGGAATGATACTTTGTTACAAATATTAGTTTTGCAGATTTGATTTTCTAAAATTTGTTTGGCTTATATTGTAATATATGCATGAATAACTTTGCAAATTTCTTTTTCCTCTTGCCATTACTTTCTTTAAAAGTGATATTTCTCTGTGGAAGTGTAGATGCATTAGTCTTCGGTAGCTGTAGCGTTAAGATTATCTAATTAGAATAGGGGAAGGGCAGATAGTAAGCTTAATTCGAAAATATCTTTTCAAGCTCTCTTTAGACGCAGTAGAAAACTCCCGGCGCCATAAATTGGTAGGTAAGCCGGTCGAAAATTCTCTTGAAAAAGAACGTCGTCACGTAGGTATATCCAGTGCAGTGGGAATCCCGTGAAATATTAATGACGCGGTGGTCAGCAATGGAAGTTCCCCAAGCGACCGCATCATCGCCCGAATACAGTGATACTGGTGCGAAGTGCTTCCACCTAGCTTGCTAAATGGATTACTGGAACACTAAGTACACGGCTATGCTCAGCACGCTTATGTAACTACCCCAAAATTTACTACTTCTCCGTATAAAGCCGCGTTTGCGCTATAGCGTTCGCGCTATATCACTTCTCAAGAATTGTCGGACATTTTTATGACCTAAGGGTCAGATTATTATGGCTAATGATTTATACAGTTTCAACTCAATTGTCGGTCTATGAAGGCGGATGGTATCGATTAAAAGCTCTACCTTTTGTACGTCTGCTTTGCACCCGGCAAATGTAAACGGCACATTTTTCATTTCAGTGTCAAAATGTTTGTTCAAATTTCAAGAAAAAAAAATACTGGTCTACAAACGGGTATAATGTGGATGCTAAGAAAACTATTCCAAACTATTGAGTATTTGGTTAAAGAGACTTAACTCTGGAAATCATGTTATTTTTTAATGAAATTGAAGTTACAGCATTGCCACAATTGCCGCGGCACTCAGCTTATACATGTACGCAATCGTTATATATGTGTGTCTAACAGTTGTACGTGTATGGATTCAAACTGTAAACACATAGAATGTACTTGATGGAAATAAAATTCGAAGTACTTCGAATCAATAAGAAATAGTATTTGAATTAACTTTTCCGTTTTTGTTTATCATTATACTTCTTTATACTTTGGAATTTTTCGCGCATAACTCTTTGATGTCGCCGGAATAGTTAAAAGAAACTGGAGATCAATTTGTAATTATTATGTTAGTTGTAAACCGTTATTATAATAAGATTTGAATGTGAGAATGATAGGGTAAAGAAAATAGGACTATGAATAAGAGTGAAAGAGCGGGGAAGAAAAAGTATACGAGTATCGCTCGAGTACGGGCAGAGCTGCTTTATATTTGTCTAGGAAACCCGAAGCAATCGTTATCTATGCTTGCTCCGGCCTTTACAGTTTGCGGCGAATCAAGGTGGTAGTCTAGGAAACGTAATTCCAGCCAAGTGACCGATGATATCAGTTTCTTAATCAGCGTCATAAGTCCTTGGCAGAGGATCGAAAGCGGAAGCCAGCTCACGTGGCCCAGAGCCTTCCTGGCAAGCTTCCACCGACGGAAAGAGGCAGGCATCCGCAACGCTCGACTAGTTCACACTGGCTTCGGCCAATCAATTTACTAACTTCGAAACCCGCTGAGACATCGGCTCTTCCCTAACCAAGAGAGATTTCCAACGCTACTCAACATTCCGCTCCCACTTCCCCGCCAACTCGCAGACATTCTAACCACTTTGGAGGATTGCACCTTAGAAATTATATATCCTCGGCCTTCAACCGTATACTTCCTTCCTCATGACGCGTTTCCTCTTCAAATCAACGATGTCGGCATTCTATAATATAGTAGAAATATTGCAAGTATTCGCTCTAACAATGCTCAATTAGCAAATGCTAATACAACTAACGCGCCGCTATAAATGCGTTAAAATTCATTCTTTCCCCAAATTAATGATGAGTGAAAATACTTGCTGACTCTAAGATAAGCGTATCACCCTGTACAAGGCATTCCAGACAGAAGATTTTAATGAAACATGAGACTTTGGTCTGACAAGCAACCTTAAAGTATCTCAAACAACTAGAATCACGAAATAGGGGGCGAAACTTGAGACTGCTCTGGTAAACTTGGCAAACATGTTTACCGAACACCAGTGTTCATGAAGGTATTAATGTTATGATAAAATTGCTATTTTTTAATAAAACTGTACGATACATTTTTTGTGATATTAATTCTATCTTCGAGAAACCTTATTATTATTCCCATTACGAACTGTAAAGTGATTAATTAAAATCTTAAAGTAATGTGAGAAATCGCGGTTCAAGTCGGAAAACAAACATCTATTGGATAGCTATATGTATAGTAGAAACTTTCTAAAAAGCATTCTTCGCCGGGATATAACGAGCAAGGGAAACTTTATCGATATGAGAAAGGTTGTTTATGAGTGGAAATAGTTTCGGAAGCAACCGTCGAGATATAAAAATCTATTAGATACCTAGAAATTAGTTATTGTTAGTAGAACAATTTGCAAAATCGCCTTATTAGTGGAGAGTTTGTTAAAAGCTTACTCGATCGGGGTATAATAACGAGGAAGGGAAACTTTATCGATATGAGGAAGGTTGTTTATGAGTCGAAATAGTTTGGGGGCTAAGGGAGTCGAGTGAGCGAGGGGAATAAGGCGAAACTCTGGTGAAAAAGTCGGTCGAGGGGCAGAGGCGGCTAGAATGAGGTGGTGGGGGTTGATAAAATTGAACATGAGTTAACGGATAATTTCCCAGGCAGCTCACGTGCGAAGAAAACGAGTCTAACTCCGCGAAAAGTGCGATGTAACGTGGGGTTGGATGGCGGCGGCAGCTAAGAAGTGAAACTCGGAAATAAGTGGAATCAGGAGTAAAATATGCCAGCGCCACCTGCAATTCACCCGGCGAATAACTCTGGCGGTTTGCTGCGCCATTGGTGCGTTCTATAAAATTACTGTTGTCTTCCTCTTATTGCACCGAAGAAATTTGAAATGATCGTTGAAGACTTACTGGAGATTTTATCGTACGATAACTCTCTGTGCAAATATTAATATGCCGCTATTGAACCAATAGGTGAACCCAACCTAAATCTAACCTCCAAGCAAACCTAATCTAGTGCAACGGATTACGAGTGATTCAAACTCATATTACAATTAGGTATTAACTGCCCTTAGAATTAGATAAACTTTAAACCTTGGATCATTGTTAAATGGAATTGTGCTTCAAGTTTTATCACTTACCCTAATTATCTAATTACAGTAATGTGCTATTGTAGATCTCTTATATTGACAAACACAATTCGGATTCGGAATAATTAACTGCGATTCTTCATGTCCCTTTTTGAAATACAGTTTCGTCAATGAAATCCATCGGTTAAAAGTATTACGCAGACTTATTGTTGACCATAGTATGAAAGTCCATGGGAAAGTATCGTAAACTCTATGGATAATGAATACACACATACATAGAAGATATAAACAAAACGAAACATTTTTTTTTATATGTATAGGTATTTTTGAAGCTTTCACACGCGAGATAGTACTTAAAGGTTTGCCAATATCTCTAATAGCTCGCGCTCCTTTCAATATTTTTCGTCCATAAAACCGTGTTTTCACAAATACTTTTCCAACGGCTGCCGTCAAAGCAATATAACGCGGATAAACATTAGCACGGTAAACGAATTTGGTTCAATAAGAGAATGCAGAGCCAGATATATTTTTCATTTTGGTCGCTGACATTCGCGGGCGGTTGATGCATGACGATAGGTCTTTAAAAAACTGCCTGAAATCATGGAGTGTCCCGTCGAGCGACTCATACGAATACGAAGAGAGAGAGAAGTCATTCTCGAATGCTTTTTTATCCGTTACGAGCTTCACCGTGCACATGTCAATTTCTTTTTCTCTGCTTCCCTTTTTCTACCTCACCTCTGGCTCTCCTTCTTGGGAGCGGAGTACTCTCGTGCTGCTCTTCAATTTGCGTGGAACTTTCATAATTCCCGTATCGCCGATACACTCGTCAATTGGCCTGGCGAAGGGAACTTCATGGATCACACGTTCCTGAAGTATTGCGAGTGGAACCCTCTCGCAACGATAACAAGAGAGAAAGTTTCTATTTCGGGGAAGTTCTCAGTCCGACATAACTCGCCTGGCATTCATATGGTAACGGGGGCTGCATCCATTTCTTAGTGATACTTACTGGTGTACTGCTTCCCCACAGTAACTTTCAATAAAGATTTCATAATAGAGAGTTCGGGGAGGTCGGTGCAAGCCCCAATTAGCCATTCTGGAGCATCGCCACGCATTATATTTTCACCGGTAAAGATCGACCTTTTAAGCTGAGAGCATCGACGAGGAAACTCGTAAAACTTCGGACCCCTTACGTGAAATGCCGGAATACTGCTGAAAACCTCCAACTTATTTAGATCCACTTCCGCTGAAACAATACCGCGGGCAAATATTTTCTTCAACGCGCATGAACCTTTTCATACATTTGCCTTTTTATTCTTCGATCTATAAAATGTTGATAATTGTCAATTGGGTTAAACACAATTGTAATACCTTGCAAAAGGTACAAACAAATTAGAGGAAATTAGAGGATATAGAAACGTGCCATCTTAATTATTATCCTTCACTTATTTATGTAAAGAACGAAGTAAAATCCTGTCAATAATGATGGCAAAAAAAACTGAAAGTGGCTCAATTTTCAGTAAAGAAACGCAGTCATGCCTTCATGGTGTTATATTTCTGAGCCTCGTATCGCTTAATGACAGTTTCAGGACATTTTTTTTACTTCAAGATTTTATATCTAATGTTTTCTGAAACGTTAACTGAATTTTAGAGGTGATATAACTATTCGCCTATTGCAAATTGCGATTTAAAAATACCTTTTAGAGACTATAATCTATTATTATTAATTAAAAATTAAAAAATATGAAACCAAATACTAGATACGAAATTGTTAATTATGTGTAAATATAGTTACTACGAAACTTTCTCCTAGGCTGGTAATCTCGGAGGTATTCGCCGAAACACAAAGGCACGATAAAAATAGGTGAATAAGCAATAGAATCATTATTACAAGTTCGGATATCAATTGGTGCCGAGAGCCGTTTAAGGATTAATTGTGCATAGTGGTACAAGGATTTGAGCACACATAGACGCAAACTATCTGTATTCATATATTAGTGTATACAATTATAAAATAGAAATTGCGGTTCATTTGTCGACAAGCGACGGCCATTATGACAAAAATATGTAAGAGAATGATGACCAGAAAGAAACGAAGCATAACGGTTGACAAATTGATCGGAAAATCTGGAAGCTGATCCTGTTATTTGCTGGTGTTTTCCAGAAAAAGCATGCTCTCGGTATAGGAGGGGGTGCAGCTCGTTAGCACAAATAAGGGTCGCAAATGGTCGAATCGCATCGTAAATAACGTCAAAATCAACGCGCAGTATTACAGATTGCTCATGTATTCTTCTGTAACGCGAATATTCATTAAATAAATTACCCACGATTACCGACTTTTCTCTTGTAGAAAATTCATTCGCCAAATCTCCTTACATTTTTGCAACTAATTCATGTATTGGTTGTACTGTTAATTTGCTACAATTACACATGTGTGCGAATTCTCAAGAAAATCGACACGGTAGAAGTGGAACAGAAAATCGTCACAAACTTTGATCAAAAGAGAGGTGTGTCAAGCTAAAAGTAAAACCGTGCAATAATAATAATAATAATAATAATTATAACAACAACAACAACAACAACAACAACGACAATAATATTAATAATAATAATAAAATAATAGCGACATCATTGGTTTCAAGGAAAAGCATCACTCTGTACATGTATGGAGAAGAGTCGTGTTCGACGATACTCATCCTTCCGAGTGGAAGAATGTACTTGATCATGGAGTGATTTCAGTCGCGAAGAGAGAATGCGCGAGGGTGGGGGTAAAGCGCTCCGGGAACATTAGGAAAATTGATATTGATCTTCTGCATATTGCAATAGAGACAAAGAGGAATGAGAGAGAGAGAGAGAAATGCCACGCGTCATTGCGCAACCCCAACTCGAGTGGAAAGGGCTTTTCCTCGAAATCTGGTTGTTTTGATTCTTTTCGCGGATATTGCTGTTTTTATGAATAGAGTGCAATCACTGATGATCCTGATAGACGCAGCAATGCAATACAGTAGAATTCCAGTTATCCGGACTAATCGCGGGACATGTCTGCTCGGATAAGGGAATTCTCGGGTAATGGAACAGTCACTTTCCTAACGCTTTGAGTACGATGTCACTCGAATTTGGGTGACATCCAAGCATACCCATACACAGATATATTTACTTGTATGAAAATGAAGCTAATAAACACTTTTAGCAAGGTATAGTAAAAGAGCAACAAATTTGCAAACTTTTAAAAATTATAATTATTTACTATGTCGTTAAGTTGTAATATTGTGTAGTGCTTAGATTGTGAATCTCGCAGAAAGTTGGAGCATTACCAAATTTGAAAACGCGTGTCAATTTTTTTTTATTTAAAAACATTAAAATCCTCCGAAAAGCAGGGGAAAACCTAAAAAAACGTCGAATTCTCAGTTACCTCATTGAACATTGGCCAAAGAGAGGTGGAAATTGAAACAGTGAGAATATTTTCCACGAGAATTTCAGCTAACTGCCAAGAAATGATTTACCATTTCACGATGTCGCCATGAATTCTCAGATATCTTTCTCTGCCGTTGAGTGTGCATTACAAAATTTAAATATTCATTGCTTTCATGTCGAAAGTACTGAATATTCAGGGGGATATAATTACAGGCAGAAGAAAGTGCAGGCCGAGATCGGGCGAATTGTTGGAAGCACTCGACTTGAGAGTGAAGTAAAGTTCAAAGGAGTGCGTGGACAAAGCGTGGTGCCAAGTACATACTCAGGGGACAGTGCTCAAGGGACACCGAGAACCCTTGCAAACGTTTGTGCAGCGCAAATGGTCACACGTTTCGCTCGAATGACATTTCGTATTTCGTTCCTTCAACCCAGACGTGTAAAGGATGCACCTTCGCAATGGATGCTACACAGATCTCCCAGAAGGTTCCGTTAACTCTAACCTATATTCCTAGCAATCATTAGCGAAGAGCTCCACTGTTGCAATTGCATGATTAATAATTATACTATAATCATATCATTCAAATCTATATTACTTGTACGCATTATTAAAGTACTGCGCTGTTGCTATTGCATTATTAATCATTAAAGTACTATAATCATATAACTCAAATATAGGTTAGAATTACATTGACCCTATGATACTTGTCATTATTAGTAAAAAAGCTAATGAATATAATACTAAAAGATATTAGGTTAAACTAAGACTTAAAACCTTTGTAATATAAAATCTGTATTATTACCATCTCTACGGTTTACTTGAAACTCATCCCGGAATGGAATCGTCATCAATTCTCTTAGAAAATTAAACGAATTATAATAGTACACGCATCGACTAAATAATAAGTACAGTGTTAAAGACTCTTCCATGTCAAAGTTCCTTTATATCGAAATCTAAATAATTCTTGGACCACGCAATACTATGTAAAAAAGTCCAGCGCACCGCAGCAGAAAGCTAGGATTGGTTGGAACTAAAATTAACCGATTGAAAAATGAGTAACCGACTGTGTGAAGAAACCGGGAACGGAGAATAATAAGATAATAACCGAGTGAGGTAACGTCTGGACAATCGAGACTTTATGACGCGATTGCCAGATTCGATTGCTATCGAGATTCCGACGAGCGAGCGGCAGAAAGAGACAATGGAGGATCCTCCTACCGCCACATCCTTCTACGGCAGCTTGAAATCACGAAATTCCAGCAGACACCAACGCAACGTGTTCGCCCACATGAAATGCACCGCTATTTCGACATCCTTGCAGAAAAGAGGAGGTCTAGTAAACAGATGCTACTTAGCATAGTGCGGTATGTAAATCCTTCTAGGCAGACGCACGTACCAACTGAAACAGATGTCTGTCGGTATAACTGAGCCAACGCAAACCTTACATTTTGCCGCATCGTTTATCCTCGGCTTGTTCTCGAAAACTCCACACTTAACGGTATTTATCACCCAGCGATTCTAGACTTAACGCCACGATCAGAGATTTCCGTCGCATTTTAGGCGGCAATCTCTAATTTTCGCTATGACAAGACAAGGGCCGAGCCCCTTTATTAAACACGTCTATCTTGGGTTAGAAGTGATATCGAATCGAAAAATGAGAAGAACATATTATTCTTCTGTTAAACAGAAGAAATGTAAGATAAACATAGGCGGTTATAGTCATTAGAAACTTTAAATTACATTTGTTGCTAAAAAAGGAGCACCATCCTAACTTTTTCTATCATTTTGTACCATCATATAGAATTGCTAGAATAGGAGGCTCCTAATCTTTTTTCAAACCGACTTTCAATGGTCTCGTAGTTGGCATTGGGGTCAAAATGGAAGTCCTGAGTTTGCAATACGTGGCGTACATTTTTCATTTTTTCAAATTTGCGCAGCGATATCTTTGCGATGGTGCCGGTCGACCGATCGAAATGAAACCTTTCCCACCTTAAAGGTAAAGTTTCCCTAATAAATCGATGATAAACAATTTCAAAATTTCTTTAACATTAACTATTGTTATTACATAAGAGCCAATTTTCCCCGTCTTTAGCAACGTTTATCCGGGTATAAACTTTTACCTTTAACGAGCCGATATTCTCAAATCAAGTTCAGTCCTGGACTATCCGGGGGAGAAAAGGATGAGGTGGGAATAGCCGGCGGCCGAAGGGTGCAAATACAATCTGATTAGTCTTTCACCAAGCAATTTAACGAGATTCGACGCGGATAACGCAGTATCCGGTGGGAAGTTCTTGCCGCGACGATAAGAGATACATCTACCATTAATTAGCCCGAACTCGTTGCTCCCCATGGCGGCCCCGGCCGGAGGTCCAGAGTAATCGGAAGAAAAAAATACTGACTCAGGAGATCCCGGATAACAAACGCCGAGTTCCTTAAGCACTACTGCTTCTCTCGAGAAAGAAGTTGAGGGAGGAGAGAATTAAGGCGAAGATGGGAGCCTCGGTCATTGAGGGAGTGCGCAAGATAAGCCACTTATATAAATCGACGCATTCAAATCCTTCTCTCGGCATTTTCATTCAATTCTCCTGAGTGCATTACGCGCTAATTTTCGCTTCAGTTTTCCGGGCAAATCGTGCAATGCTCATCTTCGAATCTCTCAAATTTGCGCATCTTCTTTAGATATGTTGAATGTACGACTTTCGAAGATTTGATGTTTCTGATAGACGTAGACAAATTTCAATGAATTGACATTGATCACATTCGATTTTTTATTTGTTTTTTTTTCGTTTTTTTTAAATTAGGCACTCGGAACATAGGTGAATATTTGTGTTAATTCATAAATTGTGATAGAAATTAATATTTCCCCGTTCTTTTTAAAGCTCGTTGAAAGCCTTCTTTTAAAAGCTTCCCCTTTAAGAGGATAGTATTACCATAACTCTATAAAGTCATTGAATTAAATGTCTCGTACCGAATTAAATGACTGGAGAGATTGCATTTACAATCAAAATTTGGACATAAATAATGCCCGAACCTCCACAATTTCTAGTGACAAAGGTCGAATACGCATTTTTCTTAAAAATCTAATGTTTTGTGGTTAGATTTCTATTTATTAATTCAACTGTTTATGCCGAATTGAAATTTGTGTTGTGCCAAACAATCAAATCCATGATTGACGTACCTTTGATATTTTGGAAATCTATTTAAGTTATTCCCCGATTGCCAGATAATTTTTACCCTTAAACTGACTGGGCATTTTTTACTTCAGGATCGTGGCATCCTTCGACTTTATCGAGATAACAAATTAAGGAAGAGCGAGCGGAGGGTTCCAAGTAATTCGAGATTCAGCTTCCTAAGTTAATCAGCAACGCTATCTCATTGATGGGGAAGAGGAAGTTCAGGTTAAAGCCGACCGAATCCCAACCCCTTGCTGGAAACTTAACTTTTTTCTGATTCCTTCCCTCCCCCTTTCCCATGCCCCTTCATCTCAGCTGGCAATCTCTGACTTGCTACTCCAATTAAGTAAGCGGATCTCCAATTTAAAACAGGCTTACGAGCAATGCTGCTAAACGGCACGGCATTCTGTAATTTCTAAATCAAAAATAATGACAAATTCGACATGAAACTTTCGTCAAATCATGAAAAGTCCCCAATTCTTTCGGCACACGCCAATCTAACTTGAACCGGTTAAAGTTCGAATTCTGCATGTATAAAATTTAAAATTAGAACAAGTGATATAATATCCTATATAATTTTACACGGTTCTATAGTTTTCGAAATTTTATTGGGGGAGGCTGCTTGTGAGTTCCGTGCTTATTGGAGAAAACCCGATTGAAGCAGAAACCCTTTAACGCCAAAGCGAATTCAAGCCGATGGAGCTAGTCAGTGGGCACCAGCTTTATAATTTATTCCGTTCAGGTGATAATGGCTATAATTTTACGAAACTGAAACAACTTTTGCGATTACATACAAAAAATACTACAAGAACCGTTAATGTCAAAAAAGGTGTAAATCAGATTTCGGGGGAAATGAGCAAAAGTAACTTCGACTTGAACAGAATTGAAACTACAGTTACTGGTTTCTATTCTTATTATTTGTATTTGTTACTTGTATTGTACTTAAGTTAATACGCTTGATATACTAGAATTGATTAGGTTATCGCAATATTAAATTAATGATTCTTGAAGACCAGGATCCTGTGTACACCATTGAATGCAATCGGAAAAAAACAACAAAAAGTGTAAAGAAACGAAATGGAATAACCAATGTGTAAATTCTAAAATGAAAACCTCTTGAAAACGTAGAGAAGTCTCTCTTGATTGACCAAAAGATTCTCGATAATAGACAATATTACATATACATAGATAAATATCTATTATTTATGTATATTTGTAATATTTATATTTATAATTCAAGTGACGACTTTATAAAGAAGGGAAATTATAAATTCCATAAATAAGATAAAAATGTCGAATTAAATCGATTTTTCCGTATGAACCAACTAGAAACAATAATAATAGAAAGAGAGAGAGAAAGAAAGAAAGAAAGAAAGAAAGAAAAGGAAAAAAATAATAATGTCTTACGGGATTCTTCTCGACGAGGCTGTAAGTCCTGGTGACATGTGCTCTGCCCGAGAAGACATCTTCCTCGGAAGCACTGTTCCTTTCGGATCGAGCGTTATCGGCGATCTCGTCAGGATGCTCGTCCTCCGCGAGTGATCCCAGACTGTTGTACCACTGGGCACTGGAAGTCCTGTAGGGTTGGGCCGGTTCCTTCAGCCGGTTGAGATCCTTGCTGAAGCTGAAGCTACGCCTGATCAAGTTGCGGCTTATCACTGTCGGTAACTCGGCGTTTCTTATCAGCGCGCCGAATTTCCGACGGAGAGACGGCTTGCGCTGCAGCTTCCCACCAGCTTCGCCATCGGTGACTGTCAGCTTCGGCCGCTCGGTCCCTTCATCAGCCTCCTTGTCCTCTGTCGTCATTGTATTCTTTATTATTTATTGCACCAATTATTATTTCTTTTTGCCTTATTATGAAACTTTATTTCCTCCTCTTGGTGAAAATGCACTTTATCCTCTTTTAATGAGTGAGTTTTCTTATTGATTTTTATCGAGACACAATCAATACATATATCATTCTTTCTGGATTTATTCTTGCATTTGTACAACTATCATTGGGACTTTTCGATTTTTCAGTTTCAAGCCAATTGATCGAGGTTTAACCGTAATGTTTCCGATGAAAAAGCGTTTATTCTAGTGGATGATAATGTAATAAAATAATCAAAGAGATTACGCTGAGGACTAACATTCAAATTTTATCGAAACTAATCATTATTAGCAATATTATCAGATTTTCTGTTGCAACTGCCGGCAGTATTATGCACCAGCGGGGTCTTGGCTCCTGAAAATATGCAACCTTTGCGGACCGCGACAAAGCGATATCTATTTTAAAACACGAAGGCAAACCATCCGATGGGATTGAAACTAATGTTGCAATGTTTAAATACCGATCGTTCGTATTCATTGAATCGAATCATTGAGGATCGATATAAATGCAGATTGTAGCGATATAATTTAATTGTTGGAGCTATAAACGATCGGTTATCAGGGAAAAAGGTGTGCTTGCGTGCAGCGGAGCAACCGGCTTTGAAGCAAAACAATTGCGGGGACAATGCGTCTGGCTTTTTTGCCTCTTCTCTCTGGTTTAGCGTCTCTATCGGGCGGCGGGCGGCGGGCGGCGGGCGGCGGGCGGCGGACAGTGCGTCACGCGATCAATTTTCAAGCAGATGCTTTTTTCATGCAAATGTATGAACGGCGTCGCCGGTACGCGTATTATTTCGGGTATTAAGCGGCGCGACGCGTCTCTCTTTATGACACTCGGCTGTCCGACAGCGCGACATCGTTGTCCTTTAAGCATAATCACCGTGTCCTTTAAAATGCAACAAAATTCCTGCGGAAAAGACGACACTGCTCGATTGACATTTACCATCTGCTTTACGTTATTGTTTCTTACCCATTACCGATTTTTAAAGTCTCGATGCACAAGTTTTGCACTAGTGGAAATGTTCTTTTTTATTTCTTTCGACTGTTTTAGTCGAGTACGGTAAAGTCATTATATTGCCCCGGTTTCGAAAATTTGGATGCAGCGGCTTTTAATTCTCTTCATTTGTGGAAACTAGTAGTGAGAGCGAGAGAATTGGGTTGAGTAGAATAGATTAACCCTCGCTGGTTCTTTTTTGTAATGTGTTGTTCTGCAAATGTATTAAGTTAAAAGTGGTGTACTGATTTGGAAATTATGAAATATTCAAGTCTCTTAATTTGCTTGCTATATGCATTACTTATTAAATAAGTTATGTAGTTTAATAATTTAAAGAGATGAAAATGTCCTTCAAGCATAATCTCGATGTCCTTTAAAATGCAACAAAATTCCTGCCGAAAAACGATACTGCTGGATTCACGTTTATTTACCATTTGGACAGTATTATTTTTTATTACGTTCCAATCATTTTGAAAATTCTGCTGTACAAGATTTTAATTTTAAAAAAAGGAATTTTTTATTAGTACCTACTATGTTAGTTACGTGACGCTTCCCAAGCCGCAATAAATTATTATCTATATTAATTACACTGCCCTGGTTTTCAAAATTTTCATAGAGTGGCTTTTAATTCTTTGAATTTCTGGAAACTGGTTGTGAGAGCGAACCAATTAGATCGAAATATACTAAGTTAATAGTGGTATATTGAGTTTAAAATGTAAGTAAATAATGTTCGGTAAGTTATGTTGTTTAATAATTTAGAGGGATGAAAATACATGGTTTAGAACTTGTTCGCTGTACCTGATCCTTCAGTCGGACTCTCCGGGTTCTCAGCCACCATTCCGTCCTTCCTTTCCTCCCCATTTGATATCTCCTGGCACGTTCCACTTTTTTGGCCACTTTTCACTGACTTTTTCGAACTCTTCTTATCCTTCTTTAATGTCATGGTTGCTTCATTATCTTGCGGCACTCGCAAAGATACGCACAGTATAGAACAATGAGATTAATTAAGAGGGTGCACTGAACCAGTTAAAGGAATGTTTACGATCGATTTATCACTTTTTCAATTCCTCCACTTCCTTTGCTCAAGTTCACGAGCACGTATTGTTTAATATATACTATTATATTATTCGTTGGTCGTTGAAGAGAATGCTGTTGCCGCTTAGAACTGAAAAGACACTTGTGTCGAAGAAATTGTTAAACATAATATTTTCTTTTATACATGAACAAACTTCCATGATGAATAACGAAGTGATACTTTTTGTTATTAAGGCAAAGGAATTATATTCCCGTCTCTTAAAGACCGTTTTTACTCTTAATGATTTGCCGTGTTTCTAAAAAGTTTAGAGTGAACAATTGAAGCATAAGTTGAATAATTACTTTTATCGAATTAATGTCATGAAACCCCATTTAACATTTCCTGATTTTTATGAAATGAATTATAAAAAGTTGACATATATTCTTGGCAAGCATCTTTTATTCCTCGCATAGTTGGGAAGACGAAAGTTCGAATAGTGTTTTTGTAGATTGGATGCTGCTCGTGCGAGCGTTATAACTATGTGCATGAGCTTCGATCGCCCACGCCTTTCTTTCCGGGTATTTACTGGGCTTTGCTTGCCACGATAAAGTGGATTACGATGTCAGATCTCGCGAGCACCAGCCCACTGTGTCACCGAGGGAAGTTCATGCATCGCAAGGTGTCGGGAGAGCACCTTCCTAGATAGCACAATGACGCTTTAAAAACAACTCTAAAACGCCCGATAGAAATATTCGCGTCTCATATATATTCATAATTCGCGTACATAGATACCTTTGACAGACGTCCGATCTTACAAAATGGAACATTTGAAAGGCCTCCACAATTAGATAGAAACTATTCCATCGAGGATTGTTGAGAGGTGCTCCAGTTCGAGCAATTGAAGTTTTGTCATAATCGCAAAGATTGTTTCCGACAAGCCAACCGCTTTTAATGGACTTGAATGGAGTGAAGTACTGCTTCAAACTCTTTCATTTCGATTGACTTTATTGAACGATGCGTATAGCGTCATTATTCCATCAGATTCTTTCCTTCAATTTGGAAGAAATTGATTCTAATGAAATATCTTCTGTCGTTGATTCCTACTTTATATTTGTATCGAATTCAAAGAAGTTAAAAACCAATTTTGAAACTTCCATAAGAAAACCTTAATTTTTCTGAAATCTGCAGCTCTTCGAGCATCTTGTCAATTCATTTAAGCAAACAACTATTTCATGGAAAAGAAATTTTTAAAGCGAGTTTACAATGGGACAAAATTTAAATTGTAATTAAGAAATCTTTAGTTTCCCATGCATTACCGGCAGTAACCAGTGGTGAAAGGCCACGCGAAATCCTATAGGAGAGGGGATCGAACTTCGAAGCGGAATTCCCCGGCAATGACGAGCTCTTATTGCATTCGCGAGGAAGTCGTCCGTGTCTTAAACTAATATTTGTCATGGGCAGACATCCTTTTTCCCGGCGATCAACGCAATCCGGCTAATCCCCGCCGAGACTCCTTATCAAGCGTGCTAACTTAGCAGAAGCCTAGAACCACTCTGACACTTCAAACATCAGAAAGCTTTTACAAGTTGGAATTAGGATTATGAACGCTTTCAGCGTACAGAAAATCGTTAAATTTCACTCTACTTTCACCGAAGAATTAACAGATCATGTTGGTAATTTTAGCATTATTATATAATTGCCGATTAAAGCAGAATGTCGATCCAAGTATGTTTTATCTATTTTTTATTGGCTGGAACGGTGGAATCCGTAGAAATGATACCTGCATTTATCTTAACCATTCCTTAATTGGATTAATATATATTTTCTATTGCAGATGAACATTACAGTTTTTCTTTATCGAGTTACATAATTGACAATGTGTGTTCAATTGTCTATTTGTCTGTAACACTTCTAAATGAATTAAAAAGCAAAAGAAACTCCAGACGAGCTTGTTAAAATTTAAAACTACCGTTAATACTACCAAAAACATGTCGACTCTTTTCCCGACGTTCTTTTATAGCTTTTTAAATGGTTATTTTCTAATTTTGGTGTACCGAATATTTTTTACGTACATATCTTCTTTTTCGCTAATATTCATGTATAAGATAATCGGAAGAAAAACTACATGCCTCTCCAATCTCAAAATAAGTTGAAGAAAAATACAGCAAAGATTTGTGTTTCTTTGTAATGTGTGGGCGAAGTGAATATATGGCGAACACATCTTCTTCGACGAGGCAACCGAGTTTCAATAGTGTGCACGATGGCTCGATATTCAATCCGTGACATCAGAGGCTCTGAGATCATTTGCAGGCGCATGCTATGCGGTATCTGCTCATAAACGCGACAGTAAACTCCAGGACTATGCGAGAATAGCTGGCATCTATATCTATGTAGGCGTATATAAAAGCCAGATTTTAGGCCTCGGGAAAGCCTTTCTCTCGGAAATCGTAAAAAGACCGCTCCATCATGGTCGACTTGCCGTATAAACGCCGTAAAGCTTTGCGGTTTCATAGAGCCACTGCGCCACTCCGGTTTTGCATTCTGGTGCAGGGTGGAACCTTCATTAACCCTTCTCGCTAAATCCTTAGATGCTAGTTAGGGGGGTCGAGCAGGAGGTAGAGCTACCACACGTTTTCTAATAAAATTAATAATAGTTCAACAAATATTTCTCAAAAGGATGCTCTTATACATACTACAAATGTATAACAAACACAGGTCTTCCGCGGAGATGTCTTGTGAGAAAAATCTCTGATAACTTTATATATTAATGTTATGCATTATTGGTACTATATTCTTTAATAAGTTGCTTTTATGAATCAATACTATATAATTTTCTCCTCCATTTCACTATTTTCAGCATAACTATTATATTATTAATTATAATTATAGTAATGTAACATTGATAATACGGAATTATTAATTCTTTCATGACAGTTTGCCGAAAATGTCTGTCAGCGTTATTTTCCTCATAACGTGGGCCTATTTCTTGGATACCCGCGTCATATTCCTCTCCCCCGGTCGATACAAGAACATTATCACTGTTTTCTTATGCTCTTATTGAAACAATAAATGCTCACATATAAGGTGAATGCCTTTTCGGAGCGGGGCTGTGGGCGTTCTGGAATAACACGGACACAGATTTTAAGTCTCGCGTCAGCAGTATATTCAAGAGTGATGCGCAGCGCGCAAAATTGACCTTGGAAAGTCTAAGGAAGAGTGCCTTCGCAGGCAACACCGTCAGCTCACTTTCGCTAGCGTACTGCGGCTTTATGACACCCTGCATCTACCAAGATTTTCCCGGAAGGAGAAAAATACATAAGACAACATCCACCTTCCACGCTTTCCGATTCTGTTCACATATCTCGTATTTTTAAATGCCTATAATTATTAATATACCTTAACATCTTTTATGTTAATTCGTACTTTTTTGTCTTTGTATTACATTGCTGCTCGTGGGGAGACTATACTGGAGTGTGAGTGCAAAAAATTATATGTAGTTAAAATATAATTGAATCTCTCTTTGCATTTTAAAAGTTAGTAAATAGTTCGTCAATCAAATACTTTTGACAAGTTGATTATAGATAATCGTAAAGATTTGGAAAATGATGACTGTACTTTAAGCTTACACCGCTATGAGCCCATAATTTTTATTGGAAAAATATAATCTTGAAACAATTAAAATAATCGCATTATATTTGAAACTTTAGTAAATGGTTCGTCACTCAAAAGCTTGTACATATTATCAGAAGGCAAAATTATTCAAACTAGACAAGTTTTAGAAAAAATTCACTGTACTTTCAGATACTCACGAAGGTGGATTTAATTTAAAGTGATTAATTTATTGGAGTGATGAACTAGCATTGCGGTTAACCAATCTACTGGTACTGTCAACTGGCAGAAAGAGATAGGCATTCCGATGCTTTATCAGGCTTATCAGTGTCACAGTTCCCCAGATAAGTATCAATCGGCTTATAATTAGTCCGATATTTGCTCGGCCACCGACTTGTGTGCCATGTAAACAATGCACCTTCCATAACAGCGACCTGAACTAGTTATTCTAATTTGAATGTAAGCCAAAAGTGTACTAGAATTGTTAGTACGTATATCTACACAATTAAAGTTATAAGTAAAAAGTAAAATCAATTTTTTATACGTTTAATTGATTATCGAATTCTCACCCACCGTTTCTTTATTTTAGGATAGTTTCCCTATTTTTTCATAAAGAATAATAATTGTATATTGTCTATACGATGTATAAAAACAACTGAGATTTGATATTAAGTTAAGAAGAAAATTTGGAAAATTCACTTTCAAGTTTTAACAAAGCACTTTTAAAACTTTGACCTTTGAATTCGGAAGGCATGAACACGCCTATAGACACGCGTATTTATTTTTACGCAGATAATACAAACACACATTTGTATCGTATCAAGGTATAGTGAAACAGTCGAAGGTCCGTAAATTTGAAAGTGAACGTGTCAAGTAATTGAATTTAGTGCAAGAAATACTCTTTTCTGCAGGAATTGCTAACAAAGTGAATTCACTTTTGTTTTAGTCATGAAACGTCAAAATATACAGACTTTAAATTCTTACAATTTTTATGATCTCCTTCTACGGCAGTTAAATTAACAACAAGATTATTGTCAAAAGTATGCTTTTAGCACTTAATATTCGTTGAAGGCGGGACTTCAAGTTTGATCAATAAAATGCGAGTTGCTTTCAACCTTTGCCCGGCTCTTGGCTGACAGAAGATCTGAGTCTATATCCAATACAATATATTAATCTGTTGTTGTAATAAACAATTTCTCACAAAATTGTGTCAATCAAAAGAATCGGAAGCTATGCAGAAGTAAGAATAAACAAGGAAGGTTTGACAGCAATGAATATAAATTAACTTAACGCAAATTTATAAAAATGCAAAAGAACTTGATAAAACTTAATTTCTAAGATGATCGAATGACGAGTCGACTTGAGATATAGGGAACATATCGTAGCTTGAGCGAAGTCACGAAAAGCCGTGGTCATCGATCGCCACTGACGTAACTCGGAGGCACGTAAAAGTGAATCGACCGAAGGCATAACTCGACGGCCGCGGCCTCTCAAACCCGGAAGAAGGCGTGATCGCAGCCCACGTGTATACAATGTTGTCCTACGAGTAACGACATACCATAAGTATGTCTCGAGCGAGGAGAATCGATTGCGAGAAAGCATCCAGCCGCCTAGTTCTTTCCCTTCCTGTTTGATCTCCCTGACCTGACTTTTCCGCTTGATTGGACACCGGCGCACTCGAGAATGTCCGCTCCTAGTGCATGTGTTGCATTGTCAATTGTAACGAGTGCACGCCAGGCCAAACCAATGTTTCCAAACCAAATTTCTCCACCCAATTTCATTAGTTGAAGCAAAAAAACTGTAAACCGTTGGTGGTCGCTTTATCAAAAAGTCCGATCATTTCTCCTAAGTGAGCTTAGTTCGATATGCAGCCTGATTTCCAATAGACGAAGCTTTTTTAACTAGAAGTTTTTCATATTGAATTAAACCGATATTTATGAGTCATCCAACTGATGTGAGCCGAATTTTACGAAACGACATGTAGAATAGTTGATTAAAAAAATTCATGTGTATGTTGCACAAAGGATTGCAAAAATACTCACAAATTTTTTGCCATAATGAAAAGTCAGACACCAAACCAAAATCTTAACAGTTAACTCAAAATTACAATACTGTAGTTCATTAGTAATACATCCAATTTGAAAGTATTAACTACTTCTACGATTCTCAAATAATGGTTTATTTTGCATCTTGTCTGACTTATTTCAGGTGTATAATGTAGAAGAGAGTCAGTTCAGTTCGTATGATAGTTCGAGTGTGTGAGTGGATGAGGGTTTGAAGTCTGAAGGCACGTGGCGCGTTTCGGGTTTCAGTAAACGATGCAAAAGGCATGATGGGAGCGAGAGGAAGGAATAAAGAATGAGGGAAAATGAGAGGGAGAGAGAGAGAGAGAGAGAGAGAGAGAGAGAGAGAGAGACCAAGACGGCTGTATTTTAAATTTTAAATAAACTAGTCTGGTGCACTAGTTCATATGCAGTAGATTTCATTATTTTGCAGCAATTTTAATACGTTCATTTCCAAATTTCCAAATTTGAACTAATTCTTCCAGTACGCTTTAATAAAAATGTTTATTAACGTTATTTTCGTGAAAAGAAGTTTTTCTTGATGTAATGAATTACAAATAATGTTTATTCCGATAAATCAGTGAAAATGCTAATCGATAAATACTACTATGTTGCTGTACAACTATTAAATATATGTCAATGTAATCAATGGTAAAGAAAATAGAATTCTTTTATTTTCACGATTTTACTCTACAAATACATTTGACCCTAACTGTACGCGTACTGGTGACAGTCGAATTCGGATGACATGGCAGTCAAAATGCCAATCTTCCTGTTGGAAATATGGTATGACTTATACTAAAAATACTTTCGAACTATGGCGTTCAAACAAGACGGAAGTAGCAGGATGTAATAAAATAGGGAAGAACATCCGCCCAAGGAACAAGGAGAGACAAATGCTGGCTTAGATTGACTTCTGTGTCACTTGTATGATAAGTTAAACATGTAGAATAAGACGCACCATATTGTATCCACTAATTGCAACACAACAGTGTAAATAGTTTTTCAGTTATTTATATGAATAATACATTACTTGTATAAATCACAAAGATATTGCTAGCATTGTGCATGGTACAACAGTTTCGCTGTTTATCCCATTAGTACAGGAAATTCAACACTTCTTGTATTACACCCATTTCCCTTATCTTAAGAAAACCGGTTCTATTCATTAGTAGAAATGCTGAGATTAAAAGGAAAAAGTCAAAATCAAAACGGTGCTACTACTCTACTCATAATGACGGGGAACCCACGGTTTTTGCACTGTAAAAATATAATTATGCAATAGTTAATTCAATCGCGCAGTAAATTACAATTTCTCGTTGTATTTTAAAAAATAGTAAAGAGTTCATCTCTCAATACCTTCCTCATGCTGCAATAAGATACCATTAGTCAAACTAAACAATGGGAAGTTAGTTATAAATAATAGTACAGTTTTAGAAAATGATGACTCTACTTTGAGTTTACAACGGTACGGATTTGACATTGCGAAACTATAATTCTAAAATAATGAACTAAATCGCGTAGTAAACTACAATCTGGCTTTCCAGTTTAAAAGTCAGAAAATAATGAATCCGTCAAAGGTTTTACATACTATAATCTGAGAAAATTATGAAAACTAAACATTGGGAAATTTATTATAGATAATCGGGAAGTTTTCGAAACATGTGGCAGGATACATTCTGCTGTTCTGCTCATTAGGACATAAAATTCGAGAATTGGAAAGATTGCGTACAGTTTGAATGCGCCAGTACCAGATTCCCCCACCGCACTGGTTTCAACCGCTCGCCGATAAGAGTGGCTGTGGAGTCGCCACTATTTTATTGGCACTCTACGGTACACTGATAACGCGCCGCGTCGAGAGATAATCAAACGAGGAACGAAGAGACGCGCGCGCCTGTGCGTGTAATAGCAATCACGAGAACACGAATCACAGTTTTTTCGAAAGACGCTAGTCATCGCTCACCATGATCTAGAAAGACGAGACCACTGATTCTTGCTTGATGAAACCTGCATTACGCGCGCAACTTGTCATTACACAAGCAAGAAGAGGCTGTGTGATTTCTGTTGATTCTTAGAAGAAACAATTTGTCATTTAAAAACAGGCCACTTTTCGACGCCCTAGGTTATGTTCTCTGGCTCTAGGTAATTGTACGGAATTCAATTCAATTGTGAAGTCATTGATTTTAACTTAGATCAGTAATGGAATTCGAAGGAAATTTAAATAACTTGCAATAGTTATCGCGCTGGTCTGTTGATTAAGATTCAGTACTTGTTAATGACTGCTTCCACGTTTTAGTTTGTGCGGCATATGAATTTTTCTGCATATTATGTATTCTTAAATATTCCAGGAAACTAAATATTCTCCAAGGACTAAAGTGAAATTCAATTTGAAGTGGAACAGACTGCAGGAAAATAAGGATTCCAAAAATACAGGATATATTCAATCGAGTATTTCACTCACCGTTACCCAATCGGCGAATTGCTTTAAAAAATCGGATAAGAAGGATTTTGTACTATTTGACGAATTCCTCGGTTACGCGACGTGTGTTCATGCATGTATGGAACGCAGGTAAATAATAGTGCTGATAACGCTCTGTTCGCTGTTCGCTGTTCAAGGTGGTTCGAAGTTCAACGGCAAGATTGCTCGCAAAATTACCTCCAATTCGACTCTCCGACTTTTGCGAAAATTCTTTATTGCCACGTTTAATGACTTTAGAAATGAATTTCCCAAAAGAATTCACGAGTATAATTATGACAAGTTTCTAGCTAACATACTTCGATGGTTACTAATTAAGTTAGACCTTTATATTAACTTCTCCGATCGATTACAGTTTACGTTGGGCTGGAAAATCCAGCTAATTCGTTGTTATCAATTTCCTTTGCCTTTTTTAATCCCTCTGGCACTTGTCGCACAAACACACTCTGCATTATCAAACACTTCACAATGCCAGCAGACACAAATCGGAATTTTCCAGAATTCTTTCTCACCGTGCAATTGTTTGCCGAGTATTATTCACTAAGTGCGGTGCATTGTGCAACTTTAATCCCTGCGTGTCACTGCAGTCGATCCTCGCTTCTGGCACTGAATTAATTAAACAATACGATGCCAAGTGTCCGAACCATCAAATTCAACGATCTTTCCTTCCAAGAACATTAATCATTAATATTCGATCGAGTAACATTAATCCTCCCGCAAAACACTGTCAGAGATTTAGTTTAGCAAGAGTTATTTAAATGGCAAAAAAGAATAAAACCAGAAAGCGAAACTCCAACAACGAAGACACTTGGACAGAAAAGGGGAGAGTTTGGAGAAGAAGAAATTTGAACGAAGGGAGAACTGATGCGAGTGAGAATAGCGCGGGACGGGCGAGCGCACGATGCGATCACGGAAATCGCGCGCGCACACTGGCTAAGGAAATTAAGAAGACAGGTGAGACGGACGAGTCGCCGCTCGGTAAGTACTTTACCGCTAAGGTGTGCGTGTGAGTTGCCAGGAGATGGGAGGGGCAATGCCGTCGGAAAGAGAGAAGTGGACCTCGTTCTTCCAACGAGGGAGAAAGATGAGAGACACGCCAAACCTGGAAGGGGAAAGAGACCTCGCACAGTGCATCGGTGCCGCTCGATTGCAACTGCATCGATATCGCATGCGGTCTTATGTTCCTTAATATTTCCCTGCTCGGCGCTCAGCCCCATTCAATCCATCCTCTTCCAACACAACGGCTGTCTCCACTTTTTATTATTTTAGTCACTTTATTATCTACACTTCTAGCATTTTTGTTTTCATTAAAATAAAATCACTAGATAGAAATCCCTCATTATATGTTTAAACATTTTGAGAAATCATCGATTCGTTAATTGTTCAAGTTATATATTTACTCTGCAAAAATTTATGCAAAATCGACTAGGTAACAGTTGGCAAGAGTTCTAGTGCTATATATTTATCTTTTACTTCGAAATCGACTATTAGATCGTTCTATAAATTGTAGTTTTTATCCAAACTTTTATACGGAATAAAGTTGAATTTAAAAAATGTGTAAATATTATCGTGTTCACATTAGAAAGCCGAAACTAAAATCGTTAAAAAAGAAAGGAAATACAATATCAGTTTGATTTAGTCTTAATTTGCGTGTAATTGACTTTTGTGCCTACTGTACTACAAGAAGAGATGTACTTACTTATTATCAACTCTCAGTAATTATTGTTAATCATATCGATTATCAACAATCTCATGTCTTTGTCAAAGCGGCAGACGTAGATGGAATCTCAATATTTTTCTCAAGCGATAAAATCTCAACAGTGTATGATATTATTAGTTCGTTGGCGCTTATGCACATGTAAATGTCCACTGAAAGATATAAATCTTCACTGTCACATTACAAATAGAAATGTACTTAGATTTAAATATACAAGCTTCACTGCCAATAAGTTATTTTCTATTGATCTAATAGCTATTGCTTTGAAAGAAATGTGTTACGACAATTTACTAAAGTCCTAGTAATTGTAAGATGCATGTAACTCGTTATAAGTATTAAATGGGGCAGAACTACGTCGGCAAGAACTACCTACAAATTCCAAAATAACGTAAAACTATGCTGGCAACAACTAACCGATTTAAAGATCACGTGAAAGTGCGTAGCCAGCTAGCAATGCGTCAATTGAGGAAGTCTTTATGTTGACGAATAGGAAATGCCCTGATAGTTAGTACTAATATTAGTTATTAGTTCAATTACTACTAAAATTAATAGAGCCATAACTGGTGCATTGATAATGATAAATATACTTTTAATGAATTACTGTTATGTTCGTATATCACTGGGTATGTTGTGTTAAATACTATTTATGTTTAACATTATTATACAAATTTCACCAACTATGGTCCTTCGAGCCATGATTTATTATGTTAACTATTACCAATACACTTCATACTAATTCCTGATTCTGCCACTCGAATTGGAACGCGAGTCTAATAAATCTCGCACTTTTGAACCAACTAATTTCAATTATTAGGAAATATCTGGTGGAGCACTCGAACCACAGGAAAATCCACTTAACGGAATGACCGGAGGAATTATCTTGGAGCAGTTGCGGCAATAAAGGATTAAGTCCAGATGATAAGCGGAAGTAGGTTTAGAGACGGGTTTTAGCAGCTGGAATTCCGCGCGGCCAAAGAAAAGAGCAAGTAAAAGGAAAAGAAAAGGAATGGGCTTTGCGGTAACCGGATTCCAGAGCATTTAATTCACATTCGACAGATTGTACATAGAACATGTGCGCGGCTCACTTCGGGCAATAACTCCCTCATTAATTCCACTGGAATAGAGAATTTATGGTTGTGCCGAACTGCTCCTACCATCTGCGTCTTTATGCCAATATGGAAATCCCTTTATTTTCAATGACATCCTCAACGAACGCTTTCTTATTACTTACTTAATCGCTCGTTCCTATTTTTATCTATTTTCCCTTTCTTTATACAATTTTCGATAATTTTATTAACCAAATGATGAATTGTAATTTGTATATCGTATATCGATAACACCTGAATAGACTACATGTATGAAATGAACGTGTCACTGACAGAAGCCTATGCAATTAGAAGAGACTGTAGAAATAAAGACCTTCTCCTTCAAATGGTATTAATTAACTAAAACTATGAACACTAAACTAGTTGCACTATTATATCTACCTTAAAATTCAATGAGTTTACTTTCTTGAGTTTAATTTAGTGTTTTGTATGTCGAATTTATTTAAATAGCAATAAAAGTAGGGAAGTTGATGGGAATTTTCTGCCATTTCCGAAATCGTTAGTATAGAGATGATTATTGAACCGAGGCAACTCTTTACCAAAAAGTGTGTTCAAACTCATGTTTCCCGAGTATAAGATAACAGCTCGGCTTATGCCTGACGACAAAAGATCCCTTGCCTGTAGAGGCCTATCCAAAATATGATGCCCAATTTTTCTGGACTCCCCTACATCATAGAGTCTTTAATGACAGTTCAAACACTTTTATTATATAACAAATGATTAACGTATTTTCTCGGCAACGTTGTTATGATATAGATTCCGTTATAATTAGAAAGCTTTTTCGTTTCATTCTTTCTGTATTTCTAATGACACTTTCAGCAAGTTACTTACCGTGGACTGATTAACGAATAATGCGCTCTTTGCGTCTAAGCCCTTACATATGTGCCCGGAGACAATCGGCGATAGACAGGACGTCACAGAAACGCTAATGTAACGGATGGACGCTTAACAACGTCTTGCGAAGTCTATCAAAGTTATCATTTTTTATTTTATCCAGTATGATACAGACATTAATTTTTTACTATCAAACATTCATCGCTAAATCTGCATTTAAAGTTTTACATAGACTGTGCTTTTCAAACTACATTATGTATTAGAATTAGTTGATGTATGTTTATAGTCCAAATGTATGAAGTAATGTTAAATAATTATATTGATCGCAATAAATCTGCAATTAAGTAATATTTTCTGTCGGCCTTACAAACTTTTAACAAGTTATTAAAGTACACAATAACTTTTTAGCATACAAATGTTTTACTAAACTGTCTGTATAAAAGTCCTGTTGAGAGCAATAAAAGCTGAAATAAGTTAGATAATTAGGTGGAATCGTGTAAATAACTGAGCGGCTTTCCCAGTTTCTGAATGGCCCTGTAGACGGGGAGTGGCAGAACACACGGGAACCGCGTAGCTGAGTTTGCATAAGGAACGAGCGCCGAACTTCAACACTTATAATTCGCATAAGCGGAATAATGACTGCAGCTGGCACCGAGTAAGTCTAACTCGTCCGCGTGCCACAGAATCTGACCCAGCTGGTCCCCTTCAAAAAATCCTGCGACTGGCAGCCTTCCAAAACTAATCAACGGATTTCTTATACATTCAAACTCACATTGGATTCGTCCTGGTTGTTGCTTTCAACGGCGTTTAGCAGCTGGCACAATGCTTCAATCCTGTTAATTCATTGCAATAATATTTTACATGTAGTAGAATATTTATAATACATATACATCTTACATTTACAAGGTTTAGGAATTTTTTAAAAAATACGTCTTCGTCATAATGAAGCGAAACTTTTTCGTTCCGAAAGATTCGTTCGTGGAGATTATTTTTTAAAGTTTGTGTATTCTGTCGAATTCAATATTTCCTCCTGCCAATTTTCACCTGTTCTTATCTAATGTTACATAAATGTTTTTTAATACTTTTCTCCGGTGTTTCCTATGGGCAATTAACATTAAACAATTGTGGATTACCTCGAAGCCTAGAGAAATTGTTTTTAGATATAAAATATTCAATAACTCATGAACTGTTCAATTATAAAATATTGATAATCGATTATATACATATTTAGTCGTGTAACTAGCCACTTAAAATAAAAAATTTCGTACGGTACCGTACTAACCATCAATATATTGACTTTTCGCTATGTGCATTACTTTATACATTTGAATGTGTTTCTACATGAATCACACTAGAAAACCTGAACATAGCATTGTAGGCAACAACAAGCGAAACTGATGACACTGCGGCAAACTTAAATGGGAAATTCCAATTGTCATAAGTTATATCGGAGCAATTGAAATTCTGCTGACGTTCAACGATAGTTCCTGCACGCTAGCTGTATCACAGTGTGTTGGCCTAGAAACGTGATAATTTAAACTTTGCCTTTCTCAAATTTAAACAAGATCCAAAAGTATCGAAAGCGGAATTTAATTACGATCTTTCGAGTGTTTAACCCCTAAACTGCGCAAATATATAATAGTTTGATTTTTCACTCCTCCTACACGCAAAAAATTATTTTCATTTCACGATTTTATTTCCAATGTTTTCTCAAAAATTCACTGAACTTTTTTTCTACGATATACTGGGAACTGTTTAGTATCCGCAAAAGATGAATTTTTTTGAAATGTTATCCCGCTACCTTTGCTGGTTTTCGAGAAAAACAGTCTTTTCGAGAATTAAAAAAAAAATTCGTAGGATTGGCAGAACTGATTGATCTGAAAATGTAATATTTCTTAGACACAATAAAGGGTGTTACCAGAAAAAGTTGGAGGTCTAGTTGTACAATAAGAAGGCTTGGAATAAAAATATTTTTCCTTAAAGTATTCTTATTAACGAGGATGAACACTCGGTATAACTACTAAACTTTTTTTGTAGCATCTTTAGATACCAAGGAACAACATATTTTTTATTTAGAATTTTTGGAACGGTACGCCATAATTAAAAAAAGTAAATTCTATATTTAACTATCCTTTTTCAAAGAAATCTGTTGTTATACTGTAGCAATGATTGTTTTTAGGTTTTTGACATTTTTCAAATTTATCAAGGGAGTACATGAGAGTGGAGAAAATATATAACCGGAGACCATACTCTATTATTAACTAAAAATTAAAATGTATTAAACGAAAGTCTTTGCTAACACACAAAGGCGCGACAACATCATGTAAATAAGCAATGCGATAAAAATGGATGAATAAGAGCATAAAACTACTAAAGAAATTATTTTAGGTCCGGACATTGACTGATGTCGAGAGGAGTTTAACGGTTAATTAGTTCATTAGTATTTTTCTATAAGAGTGCTCTGATTGGATGGAGAGATGGAAGTAGTTAGAGTAAATAGATACAGATGCTGCGTTCGAGATACATACCACCAAATCGGGCGGACAATGGGCTGACTCATTTCGCTAAGTGAGTTCATTGCCGTTCCCTTGACACCTTTCGCCGATTTTGCGTTAAGCATACCATTTGCAGGTATTATTAGCTCACGCTTACTGCAGCGTGATAGTGCAGTGCCACTGTGTAATTTAAAAACTAACATCATCCATTGATTTTATCAAATATATGAAACATAGAATCTATATATGAAATATAGAATATTTCTAAAATTTCATTTAATAAGTAATTATTTAAGATTAAATTAAAAGTACAATGTACAACGTGGAGAATTATCTATTTAATTTCATGCGCCAAATTACTTGGGATTCTGATATTTACAGTATTGCATGTATTACCTTCCAAGTACGAATTTGTTTTGTCTTATTAATCAGCAAATCGAAAGGATAAAATATTTATTAAATGTCATCTTCATAAAGATTTTCATATTGATTCGAATGCCATTTCTATGTTTATTTGAAGATGCATATCAATTGGTGCACCAATCGCGGGATCGGGAGGTTGAATCTTGCCGGATGCAACCGAGTGCTAATGAGAAAATGGGAACAATGGGTGTGGATTGATGAAATATCGAATGTCTTGTCGCGCCGGTCATTACAACGTTCAATAAAGGACAGGCTTCTGGGAATAAACTGGGTATAATCGCATCAGGAATGAATCTAGTTACAGATTTCGGAATGATTGTAAATCCGTTATACGATGTTGAAAGTTTCTGAGAGATCAGGAATTTTAAAAAGCCTGTTGCTACTGGAAAACGAGAATTACTTTTACTTCTCCGACACATAAGTTTTAGAAACGATCTATCAACCAATGACCGAGTTTTAACGCCAAAGTCCATTAAAAACGTATTTTTTCGTTAAAATGTAAATTCAGATATACCGTGTCTCAAACGTAACAATAGTGCTGATGTTGCGAATTTGGTTGCCAAGACGTTGTTTTAGTTCTACGTTATTAGAAAAAACAATAATTGGACAGATCTGCGGTAATTTTTCAAACATTCGTAATATTCAGGTACTTCGTATTGATGTTTTTCATTTCGAAAAATTCGACTCCTCCCAATATGGAAGCCAATGTTAATAAATACGCGTATTTGATTAATTGCTAAATAATTAGCAGATCGAAGATGACAAAAGAACAATTTCGAGTCGGCTTTGATGGAGAAGCGAGAAGTTAAACGGGCGCATCCGGCGGCAATTAAGGTCATGCAGTGAAAAAATATCGACAATCCTCGACGGACCACCTAATTACTAATCGATAGTTGCACTCCCAGAATGAATAGAATATTCTTCGGAGTCGAGTATTGCGCTCTTCCAACTTTTAACAACATGCTCATGGTATGCATATATGCATACAGTTTTTTGAATACAAAAGACGGTATTAAACAGTGGCGCCTTTTCCCAGGGGACTTTAAGTTCTCCATCCTATGCAGATGGAAGAAACACGTTTTTCCAATTAACATCGCGCCATGCGCGACGCGTTCCTTTCAAGATAAAGGGAACAAAAAATCTGTGTTCTCACATAATGTAACAATATTTAGCGGCTTCAAAAAGATATAGGGGATGTAGAAGTTTTCGAAAAACGCGAATACAAAGTACAACGTCATAATTTAAAGACTAAACTACAACCGGCACTTTATATTCTGAATAGCTATTCCTATCGTAACCGGTCAAACGACCGGTTATACAATAAGACTCATAGATTTTCGAACTCGGTATAGCTGATTATCAATTGAAAATGAAAACTAATGCACAAAGTAAAATTTCAATAATAATGAATTAACTTGTATACTTTCATCTTCACTTTCAACAAGTACGGGAAAAAGTGGACAATTGAATCGAATTTTAGAACCATTGAATTTTGTCGGGCGTGGTACGTTTAGTGTTAAGGTCACATACTGGTATGTCAATATTTTTTTCATTTAGTGTTATTTGGGGAGCCATTGAGAGCTAAGTTTATAAGCGGTCAAGAAAGTAATTGAAAGACAAGATACTGAATCCGCGTTAGAAATAAAGAATTTCAATTGAATCATAGAACGCCTACTGCAATAGAGATTATTCAAATTGTTCAAATGATACATGTTATATTATTTTCTACATTATCAAATAAATCTCTGCTATAAACAAGAATAACTAATAGATCTGTGTGCAAAACTAAATTTAAGATAGGAATAGTTATATTGGAGACGTTTAAAAAGTCGGAATTACTGTAGATTTTTGCAGGGAATTGACTGGAGAGAAGGGCGGTGCGCTGTCAAACTTATAACTACTCCTCGAGTTATGAGTTAATAGCCTCGTGTTAAGAGCAAGTGCCGAAAGGGAAGACTGCTGGAAATCGAAAGTCTTGAAAAGCCTTGGCACGTCCGAAGGACAGCCAAGAGAGAAAGAACGAGATCGACATCGGTTCACTTGAAAACTGCTCTCTCGACACTTTTTAGCCCCGTCACTGACAAGGCCAGATTTCCCTTATCCAAATATTGCTCTAACTATAATCCAACTAATGGAACAACTACTTTTTACAATTATTATAAGCATCGTGTCAAATGTAGTGGTTGATAATTAACAATTGTTAAACTCTAGATTTGCATTATAAACATACCATATCGGTTATTGCGTTAACTTTTGTACTTTCAAATTACCTAGTTGTTTAATTAGCTATAAGTTTGTACTACTTCAGGAGGAACGTTTTGATATCTATAAACTTCTGGATTCGCAAGATTTAAGAAGTTTAAATGATCTCTTATAAAATAATGCACAAAATAACATTTAGTTAGTAGAAGAAAATCGTATACTTTTATTTTGATTTTTAATAGGAAGCAAAACGAAGTGCACAGTTGAGTCGAATTTGAAAAGAGGTCATTTAACCGGACATGGTACTTTTAATGTTAAACGGGAAGAGTGTATTCGTTGGACTGCACTGAAGGCATTAATGACAGACGAGTGCATATTACTTTCCCTTAGAAGCCTCTTATGAAGAAGCATGGAAGATTTAGCGGTGATAGGAGTGCCATGCAGACACAGCTCGCTGTTATTAAACCCGACGAAATACGATCGAGCGTATACTATAGCTACGTAAATCATGAGGGAGCTTTAACGTAGTGTTGCAATGCTTCTTCGAATCTCGCTCATTCCTTTCGAAACTAAAGCAATAATTTGTTGAATAAGAGCACACCCCGAATTTCTTCACAACTCATTCGTTTATAGGTTTCTTTATTAAAGTGCTGAATTCTTTCTTATTTATTATCTGTATGAGAAAGTGGTACTAAAATCTGCTTTTGAAATTAATGCACTTTTTCGGGAATTAAATAGTACGAAATTTGTCTAAACTCCTGCTACCAGCTCTAGTGACGCATACTAATAAATAATGTTTGTTCGATTGTAATGATTGCGAGTAAAGTAATGAGCAAAGAAAACGCTATGAGTGTGATTTTTAAAATCTATTCTATAATACCTGTTGGTACTCCAGTCAACTAAAAAAGAATTTCACTTTTTTGATATCTTATTTTGTGTTGGATTTGATAATACTTGACATTTTAAAATTCTCGTTAATGAAACATTAATGAAGCGTTATTATTCTATCTCATCCAACTAATCTATTATTAAGATTAGTTCTCTAACAATTTCAAGATAATTCTGTTGGAATGGAAAATTGGGCGCCATGTCGAAAAAACTATAGGATAAATTCCGAAAATTGACAGGATTAACGAGACAGTACTTTAGCCAGACGAAAAACTCTGGAGGGTAATTGAAAATTTGTGACTGCCGATGATTAATGAAGCAGAAAGCAAGATGAAATTAGTGGGGCAACTTCGAAATAGTCTGATATTAATCTGGTTTTATTCGCCAGTTGCGCTTTATCGCCCCGAAATTACGTTATATTCGGGAGTTAGACGGTACCATAAAGAATGGATAATAAGATCGCGGTAATGAATAATGCTCCCTTCGCCAGCTCACGCAATCCATTTCTCCTAAGTGTTTTAATGTTGTTAGCCAAGGATTTAAGTGTTCCGCTTGCACGATAATGAACGATTACGCGCAAAACAGCCGAGCGATTTACGATTTCGACCTCACGTGCGGGCTAGTTCGCTCTTGAGAATGCCAGTAAATTCTCCGACATTATTCCTACCCTTTGAGTCCTCGCGTACTACTAGTCCTGACTAGGCCGCGTCTCTTTATCTAAAGCCGAGCACCCACTTGGCTGGAATTTCTGGCAGACTAATGTCTTAAACAGTTCCGAACAGTTTCAAACAACTCGGAAACTTTGCGCCTCAAAAGTTGTAAGATCTCTTGCTGACTCTTGCCGATACACGTGTACATGTGTATCGGTCTATATGTACAATTGTACAGGGTGATTCACTTGGCTTTGAATCGCATCGCCAATGATGGATATAGGCCGTTGAAAATGCTATAATTATATGATGTTGAGTAATTTTAATAGAAAGGAGTATTTATCCAGTCTTTTCCATGCACTGACATTTATTTGTAATATCAAATTGTACCAATAATGGAAATAATTGGGGCTCGAGTGTGAAGTGGATGATTAAAAGGCAACTGACTCACCCTGTACATCTAACTCCAGTTTCCACGTATAAACAACTTCTTTTTAACATACATAAAGTTTAACAAACTTTAAAACATTATTCTATATCGCTATTTCGTAATTTTTATAATATCTCAACGGCGTGTGTTTGAAAAACAAAAATAGATGTAAGTAGGACATTTATTGATTAACAATCAAACACCGACTAACATTGAAACGCTTAATTTTCTCAAGGAGAACTAAACAACAGTTCCCGAAACTCATCCAGCGATAGACCTATTAATATACTCCTCACTTAGGATGAAAGCATGCGCTCGCGAGCTTTAAGAAAACTGAAAAATCTTCATTAGAGGCATGAAACTTTAATAACAAGATTTTTGCTTGAAAATTCTAAAAAATAGAAAACAAAACTATACTCAAATAAAATGGGAAATGCGCAACTTCGGATGAAAGACGAGTGTTTTATGTACTCCCCGGCACCACCTTATTCCTCCCACGCTTTGTGGGAAGGCAGTCCATTAAGAGAATAGGGATTTTCATTAAAGTGGGAAAGCTGCAGGCCACCGATTTTCCATTTATGCCGCCTCCTTCGATCGTCTCGGCCTCTTACCGCCTTTTGTGCCACTCAATTGAATTAATTAGTGCTATTAAACGCCGTGGAATCAAACCGAAGTCAGCCCGCTTTTTTCCTTCTCCGCTCGCTTCATGCGCTGTCGCATTCGTTCACCATAATCGAGCAATGCTAATTTCCAGTAAAGACGCATTCTCGGAATTCGGCGGGAATGAACTGTCCTCGCAAGAACGAAATCAACATCTCGCTAATTAAAGTCGGAATTAAATAGTAATTGATCTGAATATTTATCATCATTGGACGATCGAAATAAAATGTTATCCCACGTAGATGAATTCATGAATGTAAGGGACGGTATTCTGAGAACTTGAATGAAAATTAATGCTAATCCATCTGTTCGATCTGTCGATCGATTTCAATTACTTATTGAAGAAAGTTGATGATATAACTGCTGTTCTTTTAATTGCTACAGTGTCAAAGCTTCGGTTCTTCGCATTCGCAAACTTGGAATTTAATGGACAATTCAAAAAACAATATTACCCAAGTCACCGGAATTTTCCACTTTTGCCTGCTATTTTTAAGGTACTTCCAATAATGTACTGATAATTAATCAATAACATATAGTACGTACCAATAAGGATCGCAAAATACTGAGCGGAATACTTACTATTGTAGACATTCAATCTTCAAATATAATATATCTCTTCTATTTCTAGTGTTAACGGTAAAGATTTGCCTGGAATAGCTAAAACGTAGGTTATATTCAGCATTCTTTTTGATGTAACCAATTAGTTTATCCAGAACTTAAGTAAATGTTTTTTAAGATTTGTAACTTGAAGAACATATTTGCTTAATTTAATTAAATCAAATACATATATTAATCATGAAGTTATAGAGACGAACGTGGTTGCACTTTTCCTGAAGCACTGTTTATGTCAAGAAAGTAAAACAATTTTTTAAAACTAAAGATACCAAACTGATTAGATATAGATTCGATTTTTTATAGCTTCGGGTTTTCAGCCACAAAATGGATTCGACTTATAGATATATTCCCTCTTCTCATTCATACCATCGTCTCCCTACTCCGCTCACTTTTTTCCTTATTTTCCTATCACCGCTCTTTTCTTCTCTATCTCCCAAATCCTCCCTCACCTTTCTCTCTTCGTTTCCCTCCACCATTCTCCTCTTATTTAATTCACCTCTTTTCAGCGCTCCCCATTCTTCTGATGTACGATCTAATGTATCTTGCGCTCTTTGGCATAATATGCATATCCGTGTTTGCTGGCCTCTTCCAATTTTCCCTATCTCTTTCCCTCGCTATCCGATTTTTACTTCCTTCTCTGGCTAACACCTTAAGGGAGTAGATACAGTTGGAGTGCAAAAATTGAGATGAACAAAAATTGGAGCGAAAAAGTATGATCTTTGTGTCATAACCTGTCATTTAACCGGTTACTGTAGAAATTGCTGTATATATACATATAAACTGCCTGTATCTTCATTGTTAGAGTACCTTATAAAAGTAAAATCGTAAAATGAGGGCAAGAATTGGCCATTTTTTCCTTACCTTCCTTACGTACTCCTTTTTTCAAAACTCATAAAATACTTGTTAAAATACATAGTCTGCATTCACTATCCTATGAATTTCATTTCGATATTTGAATAACAAACACATTGCAGCAACGTTCATAAAACCATGGAAAAAGTGGCAGTGGGTTTAGTGTTAAGTTGTGAGTGTTAAGTTTTTGAAAGATCCTGTAGATCCTCGTAATCGGAACTGCGCTGTCATGATATAATAAAAATCTGCTATCGAGGGAGATCGGTGTGTGCCAGTGGAAGGAATCCGCTAGATAGTGTCGAACTGCTCCGGTGCGACATTCGGTTGGCAGACCGGATGTACATAAGATCGAGTGGAGGGAGCCGGGTGGGTGGAAAACTCGGCAGATTTGAAGTAGAGTTAACCTCGAGCGATCCCAGCAAGCAGCAAGCAGCAAGGAAAGGAGGTTCGGGCGAAAGCATTGCTGCGCGACCAGTCTACCTCAGCGAAAAGGGAGTCCACTCGAATATCGTTAGCCTAATGCGCCACAAACGTCTACACCTATGCTACATTTACAAGCATACGCGTACATGTGTTACATGCATCTTCAGGGTGAACCACTCGCCTTTGATTCGGCTCTGATTTATTGGTAAGTGCAAAACCTTTCAGAAGTTACTGGCGAAGCCCCGCGCAAAGCGGCTACGGTCTCGCAATCCAGAAAGAAATCAAATAGTGCGGACCGACCTCGAAACTAACCACCACAAAAATCCCCAAAAAGGAAGAAATAATTTCCGTCTTATTTATACTTATTTAATATCTTACTAAATATCTCGGATTTTCGCGGCGACGCATTAGTATTAAAAAGATTACGTCTTATCTGGATGGTCCCATATTTCTACATTTCGGATCGTTAAATAACAGTGCCGTATTCCTTTCGCGCTATCTCCGAAGCGAGAGATATTTTTTCTTCACTAAGGTTTAGAATTTTGGCTTCGAAAATAGTGCTTTCACCACTATTCATTCATTCACCTTCAAACCACTACTGCCAAGTATGCGTTGCTGTATTTCTATAGGACGATTATAAATTATCTAGTAATTTTAATTGTACGCGAATGGTTCCCAACCCCTCTCTGCATATTAGAGATTATGTATAATAATTATGTTGTAAAATATTCTCTCTGATAGACAACTTTATACATATAATACAATGTATAATGCTACAGATTAATATCCATCGGGCATGTAAGTATATTGCTACATATAAATGACTGAGAAAAAGTGAGATGCGAAAGTTCGAATTGAAAAGCAAGTGAATCACCCTGTAACATGTCGAATATACTGTTCCCGGCGTCAAGAAAAACTCCGGCACACAGAGAGTATTGGAAATTCAGGACTGGCCAAGCTAGGGAGGAGACGAAAGTGATCTGAAGGTCTGAGGTCACCGAAAGAGCTACTTTTCCTTAGTCCGTCTCACTGACAACGTTGCACACATCCTATATGTATATTGGGAGGAATATATCCCTGACACGAAATCCTGAAAATCTCTGCCTGTCCCTATTTCAAATGCCCATAACCTCCGATCTCGGATTTTCACGTATCGTACTTAACTGATGTGGGGTTATTTTCACTTTAAATATTATTCATCTAGAAATACATTTACAGTGGGTAAAAATAGTATTGACACACCCAGTACATTTTCGAATAAATTTTCTTAAAAACAACAACTGCCTTTTCTGAGGAAATTTATGTTTCCTGAAAAGCACATTCTCTTATTCAAGAAAATGGCGTCCTATTTAGAGAAACGACTACCCTACTTGAAGAAAATTTGTTCTAAAAACACTGGGTGTACGAGTACTTCTTTTATCCACTGAATGTCGATTGAATAAAGAAGCGCTTTGAAGGAAACCGACGGAGTTCATTTAACATCCCGGATTTACTGACGGTTATACATATAAAAATATTTAAGTAAATATACTTATTTTAACCTTGAAAATTACTGGTTTAAATTAATGACGCGTGAATTAATGACTCCGTACAGCATGTTCTGAGGTTCTCATCGAACATTTTGCGAACGCCGCGCCTGACCATCGACTGACGACGCTTATGGGTCACGAAACCGAGAGCTACGTGTCATTTCATCCTGCAGTCAAATACCAACCCCGACGTATCTCGAAAAATGGAATAGTTTAATGATGCCCTTTGCGCTATGCTGCACAAAAAATTCTAATCAAATATGTATGTATGCCAAATATATATCTGATATAAAGAAATATTTCTAGAGTCGAAGTACGGAGAAATATCTCTCTAGTGTATTGAATCCTTTATTTCTGTCTCTGTACAGTCGAAGTCTGAATTACAAGTGAAGAGAGGAGCGTCAGTTTTCGGTTTTTAGAGTCGACTCAGTCTCTGGAGTGCGGTCGTTTCTTTCCCACTTTCCTGCAATAGAATTTTGGAAAATACCCGTGCCCACTCCCCTTGGCGTACCGGGCAGCTTGGTGACCCTTCATCCCTGGCAACAAATCCCTGATCGGCTCGTATCGGCCTGAGACAGGTAAACCCTAACCCTACCGCTGACCTACAGTCCACGGTACGTCCCCTGCATACCGCGCACTAAACATACACCGAGGTGTACTGCCCTTTTGGAATACTCAGTATCTCGCGTTGCGCCCCCCCGTTCATCTCTTCCTTCTATCTGTATACGATTTTACGATTGTTTTACAATATTGTTCTTAATAACTAACCGGCCGTGATACAAACATAATAATGATCGCTCGCGTCTATGAATCATTTCGCTACAATCTCGATTGTTAAACAAAATTTAAAAATCTGTGAAATAAGCGCCTGAAAGCAAGCAATACCTGTTTTAAATCAATCTGTCCGGTCGATCAAAAGGTGGCTGCTTGTTTTCAGGCGCTTATTCCACTGATTTATTAACTTGCTTTAACTAACAAATGGAAGAGCAAAATTAAAAATTCTATCCTGTGTGAACCGCTTAAAACTCCATAAAAAATGGCAGTAAAGATAGTTCTTCATTTACAGGGGTGAAGTCCTTCTTACAGGCAGTAATTGGTCGTTTATATCGGGACCTGGTATCTTTATAGACATGAACGTAAGAGTGATATTAAAGTGCTCGACAAACGCTCGAAACTGAAAACAATACCACCTGATTTAGGGATGAATTTCTTATAGACAATAATAAACAATAATATATTACAAAAATATATGCTTGATTGGTTTCCGGAACATCATACATTTAATACATTAAAAGTACTTGAAGCTTCGAAAATATTGAAATCCACTCCCTATTAAGCTATTCATTTTTCTAATAACATTACACAGTTAAATCGAACTCTAATGTAACAGTAAGTTTTATTACTAACAGTGTTATTAGACCGATTATAAAATATAATTTCATATATATTATATTATAATATGTACATGATTAGAAGCTAATATAAATTGTTCCACAGAGAATAGAATTGTGGTGGTGGCAGCGGAAGACTACAAGCATTTAGAAGCTTTTACATTTGGCAGTTAAAGCCTCCATTAGGTGTGCCTTTAAATGGCCGTGGCTCCTTAAAACTTGGCAAGCGATACTGCTAGGGGTTTGTACCGGCATTTCCAGGGCTCGATGCAGGCCATTTTCATTAGGCAAACCCTTGAATAGCGGGGAGAGCGAGGCAGGCGCAGTAGAGCGAGCAAGAGAGCAAGTTCTTCTCGAATTATTTCCATTAGACAGAAGCCCAGTCAGCACGCGAGTCACTCCGATCGAAATGAGATTTCAGTCGAGCCAACGATAATCCTAACCCGCCCCTCCCCCCCCCAACCCCCAACCCCCAACCCCCAACCCCCAAACCCACCCCTGCGTCTTAATCAAGATGTCTGGCTCGCATTGTCAGTGAAACTCAAAAACAACCCAGCCACCTTAAGGCTCCATTGTTATAGCTATTTTGAGGTTATGTTACTCTCGGCAACCTACTGACAAGTTGTGCTTTCATCAGAAATGTCGATAGTTGTGAAGAGTAATTTCTGTGTATATATAGTTTACTTCATCCCTTCATATTTATTTATATCTATTTATTTATATTTATATCTAACATCTTTTCTACTAATACTACTTTTTGGAAATAAGTTATTTTGTCCTTATTGGAAAAGCCGCCTTGCTGTCTGTAGACGGTGCGAATACCGCAGTAATTGTGCCAGTTTTTTCGATATATAACTGGTTGTACTAAATTGGTTTATTTAAGTGACTAGGTAAGCAGAATGCTGCTAAAAAAAGGATACAGAAAAACATCTTGATATTTTTAACATTAAAGATATGTCAGTTTTCAAATGTAAAAAATAACGTGTGTCTGTCTGTATATTTGTGACAAATCCACAAATAGTTAAAGCAATTTTAATGTGATTTTCTTCCCTGTATAGAATTATATGATCCTGGCAAATTGTAAGTTACAAAATATTGCAATGTTTATCGCTTATACAGACTGTTTCAAGAGTAACTCTGAAATTTCAAAAGGAATAGGATGGACTGTCACGGTGTGCGTGGTTGAAAGATATTTGCAATAAAGATAATTGCAATAAACTCTTCTTCTTTAAATTAAGTTATTATTAACGGTCAAATGAAACATCAGCTAATGGCAAAGGTGAATGAATATATTGAAACAGATAATGAATTCGATTTCACATCTTCGAGGATAATTTTCTTAGCATAGAAAGTGACGAAACTTTTTGTTTGGTTGGATTTTAATTATTTTGAATTCATATTGATCAAAGGCAAGAATGTAAAGACACATTAAGATTGTTATGCGACGTATTTCCCTTTTTCTCTATGAGGACCGCCTGAATTTAAAAACAAATCAAACGTACAATAGTTTATTAATACTCATAAAATGTCTCGTAAAAAGTTGAATCAAACCTATAACAACCATTAGACCAAATAGATGGTGAACTGTTTTTATTACGTTTGTCATACAAAATCGCTGTGTAAAAAAACATTATAGATATTATATGATTATGTATACTCATTCGATATCCCAAAGAGTATTTTCAGTATTATTAATGTCGCATTGTATTTAACGAGCATGTGTTAAAATTTGTTTAACGCCGATGCATTTCCATTCACGAAACGAGCGCAAATGTAAGGAGGAGTTAAGTCCGTAAGGATTAATGAATTCGGCGAGGACTGTGTTAAAGAACGGGTGAAACGAGGGGCATGCCGAGAAACTGGAGGTACCACTAGACAATGCACTCGCCTGGAAAAACAAAGGACGAGTAGTAAATGAGAAAAGCCACCAAAAATACGAGCTAAGGTTTTCCTCAGAGGGGCGAGCGACCTCCTTAGCATGAGAGTAGAACCCGGCACGATTTCAGCAAGAGAAGTATTCAATCTTTCAACAATGCTTTCTCGAGGAAAGGAGTGTTAATTCCTCAAATTTGCATCGTTCCCGATCGTTCTCTATTCTATAGAATTCACTGATCCGCACTAATTACCGAAATTCACTGTACCCTACGACTATTTGCTTTGCCAATAAAGCAACGCCTCATATTTGTAATTTTTTATTGATATATTCGCTTATATCCGTACTCCTTTTTGCAAATCCCGAGTATGTTAACTACAAAGACACTGTTATAAAATTTACTAAAAATGTGAAGAAAGTATAAAGTTTTCAATATTATAAATGTATAAAAAATGGAAGGAACCACAATATTATTTAATATATGTTATGTGATGTATGATTCGCCCTTAAATATATTCCTTTTTACACCCCTTAAGTATTTCGTTAACAGTTTTCACCCTTCGAATCACTTTCGCTGCTACTTTCGAAAGATCAACATGAAATGTGGTGGATTTACCCTCTTTATTATGGATCACTCCCTTGAGGATCTTCTTTACAAAGTTTCGGGATGACGTCAGAGTAGCACACGTGTGGCATATAAGCGCGGTTAAACCTCGTTCACATTTTTCAAGTTATTTAAATTCAAGCCACTTGAAACCGAACAATTAAAAGGATATTTCATGTTGTGTAAATAATAGGTACAGAAATAATGTTTTAGCTACTTTCCAGTTACTTCAACTAAGATTACTTGAGTTAGTTAGTAAACCTAAAGTATTTACATTTTCATTAATTAGTTAGTACGTTCTTAAGTTAGTGACTTATTTGAATTGAAGTTGTAAAAAAAGTACGACGCAAATGAAGTGCCAACATTCACGCGGCTTAGAATAGCCTTTGAAGTTGCTTTCACATTTGAAATGAAGTAGTAGAGCATTCAACTCTTTCAAGTTCAAACTAAATCACTTATATTGAAGTGCTTTCAATTCAAGTAAATTAGATAATGGCGATAGTTCGAATGTAAGTCTTACATCATTTAAACTGTTTCAATTCAAGTAACATATAATTCAAGCGGTTCGAATTCAAGTAATTTATATAATCCAAAGAGTTAGAATTTAGGTAACGTATATAATCCAAGTGCCTTCAATTTGAATGACTGTTAAAATTAAAGCGGTTTTAATCCAAACGGTCTCCACTTAAATGACTCGCATAATTCAAGGTGTTCGAATGTAATTAGCCCCGAAAATCCAAGTACTTTGAATTGAAACAACTGAATGGAAGAGATAGTGTGAACGAGGCTTAAAGCGAAGGAGTGGGTCAGTGTTTAGTCGATAGAGTTTGAGCTGGCAGGTTGGCGTCAAGCGGGGCGATAGGCTCGCGCGAAATTCTTGCCGCGCCAAATTTGTATATACTCGGTGGGATCGATTGTTATCTGTTAGGCGTATCGGGGTGATTTATGGAAGCACACGTGTCTCGCGCTCCCACCGCGGTGGCAGTGATTTTTTCCGCTGGCTGGAAAACTTTATCCAGCCCGAGGATGCCTGACGCTCGGTGATAACTCTACCAGCCCCACCTGCCTCAACCCTTTTTTCCTAGCAAATAGACCGAAAACCATTGACGCACGTGCTCTTATAGTCAGCCGGTGAAGCTTGCATAGACTAGCCGGCAGTAAGATCGTTTATCAAGCTTTTCAGTCTGCGACGCGACTTTTTATTGCTAGCAATGTACCACGATCGCGAGTGGTACTTCATAATAGGGAAGGCGGCCCCGCACAAGCTACTTCCAATCGACTTTCTTTATTGTCATACCCTCTTACTCGAATTAATAGTCATCCTTAAAATGAAAGTGAATTCTCATAACCTTTATGCTGCCTCATTCATTTTCCCCATTATTCCTGTAAAGTATCATTGGAAAAACGTGCGAGCACTCTTGCATTTATACCATAATCTCTTCAAAAAGCATGAAAATGTAAATAAAAGGGCCAAGTACTGCTGTCCCCTGAAAAGCAGTAACTTTCTGAATTAGATTTTTTGAAAAAATAGATATTATACAAGAAAGCCAGGCTTTCATTCAAAAATATCTCAAATTAGCTTGCATCTGTGACGTTAAAAATTGTAAAAACAAGAAGTAATTATTTACAAAGACATGGTCACAAGTGATTTCAATGATTTTCATCATTTTCATATACATATATATGTGGTGGAAAGTTATAGAAAAAAAGTTAGACACACTCAGAGGCAGATCTTATACCAGTAAGCATACCAAATAGTCCAAGAATCAACACAAATCTTAACGTAAATATAGCTGTGGTCTTCTGAGAGCATTCCAAGTACCTATAGAGACCTAATATCAATGTAACACAGATTTCAAACCCAGACTCATTATCAGTACGGCTCAATCTTCATGCTGTCAACAGCTCAATATACTACAGTACAGTGCTTTTATCACAGCATTTCAAATAAGGCGATTTAACAATGAAATTAGAAAAAGTTCCATATATTTGCCGGAGTCTCGGTTGGTTAGGTCTGGCTTTGAAGTCTGTGTTACATATATATTAGGTCTCTACAGCTTTTTTGGAATAATGTCACAAGACCGCAACTGTTTACATTACGATTTGTCTTGATTGTTCGACTATTATATATTGATATAGTATAAGATCCGCCGTTAAGTTTGTCTAACTGTTTTCCTATAAGTTTCCCCCACATATAGTATATGTATATGAAAATGATCAGCTTAAATCGCTATATAACATATATCAAAATCATTGAAATCGGTTGTGACTATGTCTTTGTAAATAAATACCTATGTCTTTATTCTTTCATAGTATCTCTCAAAATTGACAAGCACCAAGCACTTATAATTTGCACCTGATGTATTTTTTTTTTTTTTAATTTTTAGATGCAACTCCGGACTGACTGCTTCAAATGATAATGATAATTATGAAATAGTGGGAAAAATATATGCTTGACAAGTATTGGTGACAAATTGTGCGGCATTCGACATATACAGTAAATTAAAAAAGTGCATCGGAAACAAACACCCTGTGTTTTTGGAAAAAAATTTCTCAAAGAAGAAAACACTTCTCTCTAAATGCAAATACATCTTCTTGATCGAGAAAGTGTCCTTAAGAAAAAATAAATTTCCTTAGAGGAGATAGCTCTCTTTTTAACGAAAACTTACTGTAAAAATACTGGGAGTGCCAATACTTCTTTTACGCACTGTGTATTAATACATCTTCTATGACTACAGCGGGCAAACAAATCCGAAGTGTCTTCAAATCAGTAATTTGATTGCACACCCAAAAGAAAGAATGTACATCAGTTTCGTATAATTAAAATTGCTTTATGATTAGAAAAATGATACATTGTATCTTCGATCGTAAACTCATCAAGTATTCATTTTAAAGGAAAACAAAAATTCTTTCATTTTCAACTTTATATGTATGTTTCATGTTACTAGCGTGTGTACAATATGCGTATACTCAGACATACAATTTAGAATCTATTAATATTGTATTGGTTTGTTTCCACTTTTGTTCATTGACTCATAATTGAAAGCTACAGATACCGTCGTATGTAGGAGTATCCTATACAATTAAACGAGCAATTAATTCTATCTCTATACGAAATTTATTTAGCGAAATACTTAATTAACTCTCAGTTTAATTGAACATCCAAGTATTGAATCATGTACATTTTACGAACATTCGAGGCGATTATGATATTCAAAATTTCAGGGGACAAAAATAAGTGGAGCGGCTGCGTCAATCAGAGACGACCTGACCGATAACAGTCAATGTTTCAAATTAAGATTATGTAATACCACTCATCAATATGACAATTTGGAAAAGTACAACAGGTGATGATCGGGTGATATTTAAATGCAAAACACGTGAATCAATGGAAGGATTGTCATTAAAGAGTTAATCACTTAATAACAGAGATTACTGGCGATGAGAGGAGTGACGTTACGATAGAATGGAGGATTGTCGGTGTTCCAAGTGATCCTGATAATTCGATCAGCAGGCACAGGCCAGATTGGAGCGGCACGCGAATTGTTACAGCGCTCTACCGGAATTTCGGCCAACAGCCACCGCGAGCTGTTCCCGATCAGTGGGCACGTGATTTATTCAGCAGATTTAAATTAATCCGTCAAAGTATTCGAAACTGCTGCACGCCATCCCGAGAACTAGACCCAGCCGTGTTATTAGCGAGGAGGAAGAGGGGTGGAGATGGTCAATACTGGGGGTGGCTTGTGCCATTTTCCCCGAAATTCCGTGGAACCGCAGCTGGACTGCCGCAAATCGAACTAAACATTTTCTATCGATCTGAAAACGCAAAGCCGAACTCAAGCTTGCTCGTAACATACTAACCATTCTGCCATTAAATCTAATTTAGTCCGCTGTTGCAACATCAATTCCATGCGATTCTACTCATTTTTTCCGATCCGACACACTGTCGATCAATTTTCAATTCAAGAACTTGAAGAACTAATGATAAGTTCGATTTATTCCGAGTGTATAATAGTGTTCCAATACTTCAATTTACTGTTTGACTTGTGTCCTTATTCAATTCGGCTAACGCTTTGTATTATAACTCTCAGACTGTTATCGAATGAAAAATTTAGTTAGTTTACAAAAAAAAACTGTTGGTTCGGAATTTTTTTTAAGCATTTCGAAATCTGTAATAATGATCGAGTATAAATAATAATAATAAGACTCGATGTACGTACCTGAAAAATAAATTACATTCTGCATTTGTTGTTATTCCTTTTCGTTTAAGTAAAGTTATAGTTACTTTCGACTGAACATATTGTTCGAGGGAAAATAAAAACTAAAAGAGGGATTGGAAAATATTGGTGAATGAGAGTGTAGGAAAGGGGAACGACCGGAGCCAATGTCAATGAAGGGCGCGGAGCGGCGCCTTTATTTCAGATATGTTTCCGAGCCATCAGTAAAAGGCCTCGGGGGACAGTAAGGTTACGTGATTTTTTGGCGAGACCTCCGGGACAATCTCCTTCCCTAACGACATTTCGTTTACCGTTCCCGCTCCTCGCTCCTCGCTCCTCCTACCTTCGCCTTTCTCCTTTCTCCTTTCTCCTTTCTCCGTTCTCCTCTCTACATCGATTAACCGCCCAGTCCAAGAAGCCGCAAGACTTTAAAAGACGAACCTCCAACGACAAGCCAAGAATAATCAGCTACGAGGGTCAACATATTCAAATTGCATCAGTCAAATATCTATTTAAAGGAACCTTCAACATAACAATGCCTGCACAATTCTTCAAACTGTAATACTAGAAAATTGTATAGTTACCCTATGGAATTTTGGAAAATTGTAAAATTTCCTTGTTTGCTAATGCAACGAGACATTTGATTACTAAAAAGTACCTTCTGAACAGTAAAGTTTCCTTTACCATACCTTTACTACTGGACCATTGCAGCTATTAAGGGATTAAACAAGCGAAATTAAATGCATTATAAGAGGATTTATAACAATGCAATGAAGTTTTGGAAACTTTCATTGAGAAAGTATGAGACATAATGAATTTTCAGAGCGAGTAGTGAATAACGAGTTGCAACTACTTGCGAGATCATCAGTATCTATCTGCGCAGCCTTCAATCTTCATAAGCGGAAATGGAAGTGTTTTACCTCACACCTTACCCAAACATGCGACTCTGCCCGATGACCTGATTTCTCTGCAGCTCTCAATCCAAAGCATTAAAGCTCTAATACTAATAAAAAGAATCTAATAGTCTTTCCTCTGATTTATTTCAATAAAGATCGGATAATAAACCAAATTTTAAAAAATTCTATTCGTAATTCTGAATATTCTATTATTTAAAACCTTGTGTAATAGTGGACTTGCCGTTCTGATAGATTATTCTAATCTCAAAATATCAGTGTAAAAGACTACCCAAAATACTAGAGATGGTGTAATGGGACTAGTTCTTTTCTAACGTAAATGAAGATGTAATAATGAACTATATCAAATAAATTGTACCCGTAATTTTCATATTAAAACTTTCTGCAATGAGGGACTCGTTATTTCGACAAATTTTTCTAACATCAACCTATCAATGTAAAACAATAAGGAGAAATCCAATGGTCTTTTCTCTTATTTATCTACATGGAGATTCGAAAATATATAAAAGAAAACATATTGTACCCGTAAGTATAAACTTTGATGGCAAACTATCGGAACACTAAAGAGGATCATCTTCATTTTCCTCTGATCCGATCGGATTTCCTGACAGACAATGCGTCAGTAATTGGTCACGATAACTCTAGCGAAATTGATGTCGCGCGCACAAAAGAAGCGATCGGCTATCCTACCAATTTTCGGTGACACTAACAAGTTCTGACTACCGCCAGGAGGAAACTGATTTTCCAGAACTCCTGTAACAAATCACAAATGGCTGCTACTCAAAGGACTATAAGATTTCAGGCTACCAATTCTAGTATAGACAATCTGATGAATGGTGTAGAACATAAATGATAATAAAAAGAATTACCTATTTTCCAAGAGTTCCTAAAGACATTAAAACTTTCCTTTAAAAGGAAACATATTGCAACTATACCGAATTTGCATAGATGAAAAGTGGAATGTTTTTCCATCTGAAATCCGTCGAAGAGGGATTACCAGCCGAATTAGAATAGGCTACATAAAATGAACTCACTCATTACTTAATTTTCGTTAATTTGGTACAGGTACAGGTAGTGAAGTAAATCATTTTTTGTAGAATTTTCTTTGAATGGTAAAAGGAAGTAAGGTTTTTGTTAAAGGCAAAACACTTTTGTGGGATAACAGATTCGTGAGTGATGGAAGAAAACTACTTGGGGTTTTTTTGTACATCTTAATGTCTATTTGGGTACTCACTGTAGATCATATTATAAGTGAGTGTACAAAATATGGCAACATAAGAAACAATATTGACATGCCTTTTGATCTTCAAATTCTAATGAATTCGCAGAAAAATGTCATTGTACTTAGTGAATATCTGCAGAAAATGAAATTATACTGTAACACATAATGAGATACCTGTAATAATCCGAACATAGCACTACATACAGCCTAATGTAAGTTAATGTAATGCGTTGCTAAATCCCTGTGATATTGAAGCAACGCTAAATAAATGATCCCCAAAAAAATCTCTCCTACCGGAAGGGCAATCGCATAAAGTTCCCCGTGTCTTACTATTTTTCGGTAGGTGTTAGCATGGGAAATTTGCATGCACAGAAGCTCGGGCCGAAAGGAAAGTGGCGCAAGTGGAGAGTGAAATTTAAGGGTGCCGTTATACCGAAAACACATTCAATTTATAGCCGGCGGCTTCGCACACTAACGGGTGAATTGGTTGCCGATTTTTTTCTATGTTTATGGCCTACCGCACCCGACGGACTCATAGTGGCAGACTTTTTCCTCTGTCAGATTGTTTACTCTGCATTCTGATTTTTGTATTGCTCCGTCTTTTTATGGATCCATGTGCGGCGCTACATTAAGGGAGTACATATACATTTGAAGCGCAAAAATTAAGAGTCAACTTCCACGATACCCATTGTAGGACAGTCAATTTCTATTTGAAACAGATGAAACAATTTTTTTATAACGTACACACTAAAAGCTAGTGCGAAATCGGGGCGATTTTCAAAATTGTGCTTTTTAACGAAACGACGGACTTAAATACAATGTACCTCCTTAAAGTACACAGTGAATATGCCAATTTTGAAAATAGTTGGTCACCGATAGTCTGTCGCGCGTGGTAGTCCTACATTTGAAACCATCCATTTAATTTTCTATATATTTAGTTGCACACTTATTTTATATTCTTTAATTTATTTCTCATCAATTCTAACACAGACTGTAATACTTTAGCGACTCTAAACATTCGATTAAAACTTTAGTTTCTTTGAATTGTTACTTGGTTCCATGTTGTGTCATATTCCTTGGTGTTAAAGGAAATATTTTTCTCAACATGTAACTTTGTATAAATTTGCCATTGATTGTCTAGTAGGGAAAAGTAGAGTTTAATGAAAGAATCTATTTTGTTCTTGAAATAGAAATCAATTCCATGCTCACTGTTGTGAAATAAAAGTTTGTATTATTGGTAATAATATGTATACAATTAACAAAATCATTCATAAATGAAGAAAGAGGATATTCCTGATGGAAGATAGAAGATGCTCCATCTAGAATTATATGTGTTCTTGATGATACATGAAATAAACGTACTTCCGAGCAAGAAACTATGAACTGCAATAGACAGCCAAAATTTATGCATTTTATGACATTTGTAGTATACATAACAATCACTGTGCATACTTTTTTTAACTACCATCCACACATAAAATGTTAAACATATTCCCACGAGTCACCGTATGCCAGTTTGCAATAAATTAATTGGAACACTAGATATACGTACAGGGTGCCATGGAAACAGCAGTGTCGTACTACACTTTTTATCAGACATGCAGTATGATATTATAAATATCTAGAATATTTATGTATTAATTAAAATTTCAGGTAACTCTTAACTATCTAAAAAGCCCATTAATAATAATGAATGGTAGCACTGTATCGATAGATTGGGACTTGCAAGTGTACTAAAAAAAACTGAAGCGCTCGAGCGGTTAACAGACAAGCTAATCGATCACTATGAAAGGACTGGCTGGTATTCGTGGTGCTGGACCGCCCGGACGCTCAACGTTCCGGCAACAATAAAAGTGATTAATGCCCGGGCCACTAATTGTAACATATGAATGGGATATATGGCTAGGAGTGGGGATGCGTGGCGTGTGGGGGAGGCAATTCAGTGGATCACGTCGCTCAGAAGAAAATTGTATGACCGGGCAAGCATAGGAGGATTAGGGGATATCCACGTCACGGGAGATAAGAGGAATGAATACACGATTAACGCTTCTTTAATATATTCGTCCGAACCGATCAGTCCACCAACTAATTAGAATTTGCACATGGCGACGAAATTACTGGACTCCGACTAATTATGCTAATCGGGCGCGTACCGGTATTCCGAAAAATCCATAATTCGTTATTAGGCTACGTCAATGCATTGTGCCGATTGTAGGATGACCTGATTTTCAAATGCTAGTGCGCAGTGCGAAAAGCTCTTCCTGTAATTTGCGGGCTTCTTCTGCTAGAAAATTGAAAGGAACTTTTGGGATATTTTAACATCGGTAGAAATAATCGGGTCTAAGGTAATTTGTATGAATACAAATTCATCGTAAGGTATTTTATGCAAGAGGAACTGCCAACAAGCAAGGCAAAATTTGGCAATTTGATCCCGCGCAAAAAATATTTGTTTAAAATTCAACGTATACTTAATGAAGCATATAATTTGCACTATCCTGTCAGTTTCACTTTGTGGTAAATTATAAACTAAAATTATCTGCCTAAGAAAAAAAAAATTCAAATTTTGCCCAATTTTTTGCGGGTCTATTGATATGAGATACCTCAAGAAATGAACGATTCTGGGAGAGAGTGTAATATTTTGGGGATTTTAAATGGTCGAGTAAAACTCTGTTTTAATTATGTCATGTTGACATGTACATTTTGTTTCCTATTCTTAGTATTTAAACAAATATTTATCTGACCATATAACATCGTAAACATTCGACATTCGACATTCGACATTCATTGTCTAGTACTAAAGGACAGACTTGTGTGAAAAACTCTAGTTTATTCTTGAAATTATTATTAATAATGTCATGATATGCCGAACTGAAATTGAGCACACCGAATGACAACCAAAGAAACTTTTGATTCTCTTGCGTATTAAATGTCATCTGTGTTACGGGCTAAAAATGATTTATGTACAATACAATAATAGCCGAAAATATTAATTAACATGAAATAGCTTAATCTTAAACACCTAAAGCTTCGTGAATGATCTAACCCAGACCTAAACCTGACCATTTTCGCATCCAATTTTAGGATCCCACGTTAGATATTGCGACTTCCCACCATCTTGTAAATGGTCAACGTTGGCTACTAGAAAAGTCTATTCTTGCATTAGCTAATGTATAATTACCAGTAACTAATATTTTTTACTAATGCCAAAGACTTTCGCAGCCAATTTTAATGTCCCACATTAGGAATTTCCATTTCTCACCAACTTGTAAATGGAGAACGTCGACTACAAGAAAAATCTAGCGCACTAGCCGGAGAGCAATCAAACTGAATGAAATCAGAACACAATACATCCCACGAAAGCGAGCCCAAGCTTCTAATGAAAGTGCGCCAATACCAGTAATCTGATTAAATTCTTCGAGGTAATTTTTAAAATCCTTTTATTAGCCAGCAAGGAACTTTTAATCGGGCGCGATAATTTCTCTTCTCGGCTGACTGAATTCGCCGATCCCCGTTCACAACTATTCTATTACGCCTGCACCTCGAAATACCGTCGACTTCAATTTATTTAAGGGAAATTAAAACGTTATCTTCATTGTCGAATGCCCGCTTGGATTTCACCACTGTTAAAACTGCCAATTATTGCATTAATATCAAACAGAGAGAATTTTGAAAATCGAACAATATTTTGCGCGACTAATAGCTTGGAAACATGTCAGTGAGTCTTCAGTTAATTAATTAAGCGACAGATAGACCTGGAGCGCTAAAATTGACAATTAACTTTCCCATTTTGAAAAAATATAAAGAAAATGGTTGTTTTAAGCTTATAAAACAATATGTACGAGTAGACGATTTAAGGTGTACTACAAATCAATTTCATTAATCTATCGATCATAATTACAAAATTATTGCCCTCGACAAGATAGTTGTGATTGACTTTAATAATAATTAGCTTATTTTTAAAACTGTTATTATAATAAGTTAAAAGTAAGTTGTTTCTCTTTCTTTCTTCTAAAGAGGCCTTCTCATGTTTAGTTTTCTTCTTCCTTTTTTCGGTAACAATTAGCAAGTTACTGTGTTGGTCAAGATTATTGCGTGTTTCTGAACGCGTAGATTATGGTCTTCTTTATCGTTAACCCAATGCTGACCAACTTTTTATCGGTATCATTATTCTACTGTAAATTTCATGGTGGAAACAGGAAGGTTCTTATCATCCAAGGCTAGTATTTATTGAATAAATGGTCAGTCCGCATTCACTTATGTAATAAAAATTCATCATAATTCTGTTGTCACTAATCAAAATCTCACAATATATTTTCAATCAAGCATTCTAAACACTGGATTTGCAGTATTCCGAAATTTATAAAGTTCAAGTTCTATTAAAAAGATGGAAAGATTTGCAGGCTGACAATACAATCGGGGAGAGATTGAATATTAAAGAGAAGGTGAAAACTGGAGACTTGCAGAATGCACGAGGAGAACTGGCGATATGGAAAACAGTTGGAGTGGAGAGCCACTTTCCAAAGTCAATGACCTAAAAACTGCGATACAGAGAGCACTTAGTCCAAGCTAATTAAACGCGGGACCATCGCCGAAACAGTATGAACTCCAGGATTAATTGGTCTATGCTTGGCTCCGGCATAGTGATGCAATTTGGCTTCACACTGTACTGTAATTCAAATGCCAGTTTGGATGACTAATCTAGAACGCTGACTGATTTCTACCACCGCCCGCTGATATAAACCTCGCGGTAATAGTGGCAAGCCTGCTAATAGCAAATAGTCCCAATCTAACCAATATCATAATACCGGAATCAATGTCACTATTATTCAACACTGTATTCTTCATTCTAATCTAAATATTATATAAATGAAGTGCTGGTTCTCAATTTATCGTATTCAATGAATATTAATATTCAATGATTATTGAAACAAACATTTGCTCGCACTTTAAGGAGGTTGGTGCCGAAAATGAAACTAATGAGATCGGATTGAAATTTACGGGGAACGGCAGTGAATGCGGTCAGTGCAGCTCTCTTCAAAATTTCAACTTATTTGTCTGTACAGTTTTCAGAGATGACCGTTTAAGGCTTAAAAATATGTGATACAACAATGATACATGGATCAAAAGCATTTCATGTGATAAATGAGACATTTACGAATAATCAGGCTATGTTTCCAAAGCTTCATCTGTCCGGTTCGAGAGTATTTGAGCAGAGAGTGAAAAGACAATGGTTTCATTTGTAGATTTAAAGTAACTTATAAAAGCAGATGTGACATAGTATAAGCCTAATTGCAAATTGAATTTTCCTACTGAAAAACTGGTTTTATTGTAATTTGAAAAAGCCTCAAAATTCTGTATCAGCGCTCACATGTTCCCCTCTTACCCCCGCACCAAATCACAGCACCAACCTCCTTAAATTACCTTCTTCAATTATAATTAGAAATTGAAGGAAACACGTGGAGCAGTTTCTAAAAACCGACACTAAACGATTCTTAGTTTCTAAAAATTCGTAAAAAATTCTTCGGACGATCTTAATTTTCAACAGCAGAACACACTTATTTGAATTTTAACAACAGAATAATCAACGTTGTTTTTCTATATTCGGATATCATATACGTATGCTCAAAACAAAGCTCTAAAAACAAAGAAAATCTTCAAGAAAACATATCCCAAGGATTTCCGTACTTCCAAAGAAGAAGAAACCTAGAATTCATGACTGTCGGGTGAAGTTGTTCTACCATTAAGCGACTCTCGCAGCTTAATAATTAATAAATACATCATAAAAGTACATACCAATTTAGAGAAGCCGGTGTGCTCACGTGGTTCCGCGACGACCGCAGCACTTCCCGTTCCAAACGAAACCTGTCCGATTTCTCTTCAAAATGATCTTTCCAAGATCATCATGCACTATTAAGAAATCCAATCTAGCACAAAGTCCATTGTCAAAAGGAACGCGCACTTAGAGTCTGGTCCCCAACACTCATCGAACCAACGTGAATTACAACTTTGAATTCAACATTGAAACTTCAAAACTCGTTTCGGAGACCGCGAGTTTCCTCGATTACTTGCTCTTTCTCGAGGCAAGAGTAAAAACGCTTTGAGGTAAAAAGAATAAATTCGCTGTCGGAATTGGTGAAGATGAGGACGATGGGAGTAGAAAGGCGGGTATAAGCGGAGATAAGCGAGGTAAGTAGAATAAGCGGAGTGATAGTCAGGCAGGCCAAGTCAGGATGGTTGGCCGGAGGCCTATGATACGAAAGCGTGATGTTTTCGGTGAGACTGACTGAGGCCGACCGCGTGGCAGAGCACCTGATACGGCTGGCATCCTCCATCCCCACTTACCACCACCAACCCTCCACTCATCCCTACTTCCGAGGCTCCCTCCTCTTTCAACCCCCTACCTTCCTCTCGCTTCTTCCCGCTCCCTACCTCCTTCCCTCCCTCCGCCCGTCTTACCAAAACCTGCCCCAATTCAGCCTTTACCCTCTCTCCTCAACTCCCAAGAATCACAATAAATAAGCCCGAATCTTTCATTCATTTTACGCAGCTTTTCTCAAAGTAAATTACTTCTAATGGAATGTGGAAATATAACAGTTTTAGGAAATAGTAATATTTGTTTGGTCATAGCACCAAATAATCCCGTCATTTCTCCCAGATTTATGAAAATTGGGAAGAAATGAGTAGCAATTTCTTTAGCAAGTATTAATGTGATTTTGTTCATGTTTCACACCATGAATAAGTGTGAAGGAAATTGCGTTAACTGAATTTGAAAGTAATTGTGCACGTATATCTGCATCGCTTCTATGTATAGCAATGCATGCTTCACCGCAATCGGTTAACCCTGTTTATTAATTTATACCAACAATAGAACTGATCATTGGATAAAAAGTATTCCTTAAACGGTAAGTTAAACAATTCAATTCATTTCATTAATTATTATTAGTCGAGTTCATTATAATATATTAATTAAATTAATAATTAAATTAATAAGTGTGAATTAATTCAATGAATCAATTAAACTCTTGAGTACATTTGGTCCGCGATTGTAGCATAATTATTTTGACTGCTATAATTATTCCTAAATCATGTTGTATAATAGTAGTAAAGCTGTAATATTGAAAGGATGCACGATGTCAAAGTATCTAATGCAATTTTTGACCCACTTGAAAAAGAGGGCGTCAGAGGAGAGAAAAGAAGAAAAGAAGAAATCAATTTTTCGCGTAATTGTTTGTTTTTTTAATAGATACCTTAAAAGGAGTTCGAAAACCAGTCATTTTCAAGCCAACGTTCATATCACTCCGCAATGAACCGGTTCTCGTCCGATCACCGCAGTTAAACGGGGTTGAGCGTGGTTAGTACTTGGATGGGTGGATCACCTGGGAATACCGCGTGTCGTTGGCACCACATTTCTTTTAAACTTTTTACAGTAATATAGCAAAATTCTTTTAATAATCTATAACACTGCTCGTTCCATTCTTATCCTGTTGTATTTTTCAAGAGGGTAACACACATTATTACATATACGCATCACACCATCACAGAACATTGCAGAACAGAAAGTAATTGTTCATCACGACAAATCACACACAATGTAATCTAGTCAAGATGTAGTTCGTAAGCGCCATCGAATAGATAACATCTGATTTTTGCTAAAAATATCTGTTGTTGATTATGGCAGCTGAATTTTTGGGGAAATATTCTTCATTGATTTATCAACTTCTACAAAAAAGATGAGCACAGGTTTCGACATGATAGGTCTAACTCTCTCCCTGTTAGTAAATATAAGTAAGACGGTTACTATTTTATACTTTTTGACGTATTATCTATTTTCGGAATCAGTTGACATGTTTTGAAAATACTTTTTGATCGTGTTATAAGTTTATAACAACAATGCATTTACAAGCAGATCTTAAAACAGTGTAGCGCTAATTATATCATTCTACGAATAATTATGTCGTTAGCCTTCGTAATTGTATTTTTTACCGGATCGCTGAATCTATTTGCCAACCAGTGAGCCATAGAGTGGCATAATGGATCGCGTTTGAGGTAGAACTTGCGGCGACCGCGATCGCTGGCAGAAACAAATTTCAGCTGTTTCTTCTGCCGGGTGCTCTCGTGCGCACAAAAACAAATTTGTAAAGCTTGAAGACTCGTGCAGGCTGAGTGGCTGTAACTTAAGGAACTGGAGCGACTTCCAGGAGCCGGCCGGCTAACTTACGGGAATTGTACGTCACTCATTTACAGCTGAAGATTTACAGGAAGTTCGTGAGCCAACATTTAACCCTGCCTAACTTCTCAGAACAGGACGAAAAGTGTGCTAATTTCGTTGGTCGAAGCTTTCGTTTTCTCCGCCAACCAATCCCCCAGCATATTTTAACCGCAGGTATGCTTTATGGTGTTTGCTTTTCTGCACCTACGTCAAATTACATAACCTATGTACGTACCGTACCTAACCTAACTGGGAAGCAGAAACGCATTTTATGTAACGTAAGAAAAGAACTATACACGAGGGAACTAATGAATGTGTTAGAAACATTATTTTTTAACGGCGGTGAAATTAGTTTCGGAGATTCGTTAAACTGAAAAGCTTCATGAGGCATATAAATTGAAAATATTTTCATAATATCTTTCGATACCATTGCAATTGTAATATTGTGCATTACGATTCATTTTTGATATCATTCTTTCTGTATCTACGGTTTAATAGTTGACCGCCGTATTGGTTTTCACAGAATATTAATACAACAATAAAGTTTAACCCATTTCTTGGTACTAAAGTTAATGTACACGTGTATCCGATTCTCAGGAGACGCAAATAAAACCAGCGAGCTAAGTATAAACAATAACAAACAGAATGCAGATCAGCAATCTCCAGATTTAGGAACGGGGGAAACGTATTCTTGCAATTAACCTGTAAACAAGAAAGTGCAGGATTTACTTAACGATGCAGTTCCCTGTGCGATCGGAAATCATTATTGCTTTATATTCTCGCAGTTGCAAAGTAAAGACTTAAAACGCTAACAATGCCGTGTATAAATAACAGCAATAACAACAAATATTTGTCGGGTTTAAAATAGAAATGCAAACACTTTCAATACAGGCTTGAGTAGTTAATACTTTTGGTACTTTCTACATAATTATGACCTGTTTAAAATATTCCCAACTTTTGATAATATTTCTAAACAACAGGAGGAAAGTATTGTAGATTTCCGAAATTGTAATTATTGTACTTTGTAACTCCAAAAATCTTACTGCCATGTGTCTGACTTGTGACTGACTTTCCCTACTTAAAATTGAATTCCGTGTACATTATCGTTCACACTTCTGTATTTTTTCTTGAACGCCATTGTTTTTGAAACTGCTTGTAAATACAATGTATTAACCTCTCAATTGTTTTTTTATCTATTTATAAATTAGTATAATATAGGAAGTCCAAACGTCATTAAAAATATTTACAGTTCTGAAAAGATAATTAAAAAGTTAATAACTTAATAACAGCTTGTCAGACTGTCCAAAAAGTCTTTACATATTTAAAATCATGTTTAAGAAAACTAATGAAGGAAGTGCAATCGTTTCACTGATAGAATCTTTCATTTAAACACCGAGCAACAGTCGAAGTAGCGACAGACTTTCAGTACTATTACTATCACTATTTTATGTTACGCTATATTAAATCACCCCTATTGATTATTAACAATATAACATTTTCCGACGGAATATAACTTTCAAATTAATCACACGTGTTATACGATACTCCAGATCTACAGGAAGTATTCGGTAATATGAAAATTCCAGGTACTATCTTTCAGTATTGGCCGTGGAATCCCGATGATCCCAAACTAACCCGCTGCGAGCTTTATTACTCGCTTATCAAATAACCTCAAATAATACAGAATTCCGCGATGCGTCGGTGCACAATAAAAGCTTCGCATGCCTCGTGTAATCAAATTAAAGCTTATTGAACCTTCGCACCCCATCGAAAAAGAATCCACTCCTAATTCCCTTAAATATTGCATTTCAGCGTTATTTAAACGTTACGTTCCTCGGTCCTGAATTGTGCAATCAACTTTCTATCGTTATCAAATATATACTTCTATGATATTTATTTAGTCACTTCCTGTCCAATATACTGTAAAGGATTTATGGATCCAAACAAACTAAAGAGACTTCATTCATTTTAGTGATAAATGAGTTGCGAAATTTGAAAAGAATTTAATATCAGAAGTATGTTTAAAACGGTTTGAACCAACTTCGGAAATGTCGAAGATGACGTAGAATGAAGGCTCTATTATTCTAATATTAAATGCAGCGTCTCGGAAAAGGGAGAAATTTATCAAATATGAATGAGACGGCAATTATTTTGTACTGTTCAACGCCTTTTTGTATTACCCCTTTTCGAAGTCGGTTCACATTAAAAAAAATTAGGCATTTTTGGCATTTCTTCATGCAGGGATTTTTTTCAAAGACATCCACCGCAAAGTGTCAAAGATTTTTTAAAACATTGTTCCTTATGGAATAACAATGGATAATATTAAACAGATGCAATCAAAATTTTCGTAACAAATACATCGTTGGAGAAGTAAATAAAATTTGCCTTTTCGAAGTTCAATATACAAAAGCAAAGTCAATTCAATATCAGCATACTCATCAACTTCAGTAATTGTTTATACTATAATTGTACTATCAAAAACTGTACTATCGAAAAAAGGCCTGGAAGTTTTCGAGCGAAAATCGTTGCCCATTTACAACCGCTTGTAATCGAGACTCCCGCACCTCCGCGTCTTCCACTCTTTTTCCCCCTCATAAAGACGACTTCGGAACATTTTACAACGAGAACGAGTTCAATTATTGGAAGGAAGTGGACGAAAGTTTCAATTCACTCTTAATTCTCAACTCGCCGCTTCCACAATTGTATTAGAGATTATCGGGAGAATTAAGAAAAGTTTGGTTTCGTCCGGCTGGTTCCCTGAGCGGATGGCAAGACGGCGCGGCGATCGTACGCGTTCTTCAAGTGGCGCACCGAGTCCGAGTGATAAACAACTCGTAATTTTCTCCTCGAAATCCACTTTACTGTTGCTCGCGACGCCGCGCCGCTCGCCTTACGATAATAGCGGCTTGCAGAGGAACAACTAAAGTCGAGTAAGGAAAACAACCGAGCGCTACCTCTCTAATGGAAAAGAAAGTTGCTCCTGGTTTCTTTCCTCGTAAATCTTGCAATTTTATGAGCCCTGGTATTCCTAAGAGACCTACGAAAATCTCCATTCTTACACTGTTTATTTTTAGTCCTGGCACTGTTCTAGCTAGCAATTAACCCATTAATTAAACTGTGTTAAGCTACTTTTTTAAATATGCTCGTTTCAATTCTACCTATTGTTTGCCGACTGCGACACCGCCATTAAACGATAACCCACTTAAAAATACGATACCTTAATAACGAAACTGCCACTTTCTATTTATAAGTGCGCCGAGATTTAGTAAGTATAAATCAAAAGGAAATTATTTTGTACTTTTTCGCACTTTCTTGGGTATTCTATTTTGTGAAATCAGATTTTTTATAAATTCCATTTTTTATTTCTTCAACTGAGAGAAATGAAGTATAAATAAAAATCGATTAAGTAGAATGAGTACAATTTTACGTTGATTACAAAACCAATACATCGAAACTAGAATTTTAGTTTCCTTCCTTCCTTCCTTCCTTCCTTCCTTCCTTCTCTTTGTATTACATGGAGTTTTATTTTCGTGAATTATATTAGACAAAAGTTTAAAACTAGTAATTCACATATCATGCAATGTTATGCTACGTTCTATTTGTATCAATTGACCGACTAATTTTGATTTCTACAAATCAATAAAGGAACTGCGTCGAACTGCGGCAAAGCAGCAAAAACAAAATGATCACAAGTGTGTAGAAATCTGAATAGCGTTTATTTAACTAATGTTATTCGGAGCTTTAATGAAGAGAAAGTTCCATGCAGCCTAGGACGTCGCTCTGAATGATTGCCTTGGACTCCTTCACTCCCCCATCGAGTATTCCTCTGGAAATATGCGCGCGCGTGCTCTGACTTCTGATTAACAGGATCCACTCGCGCTCTCTCAAGCAATAAACTTTGTTAATGCACTAAGCTTTCGAGGCCTCTTGAAAACTGGTACGAATTGACTTGAAAGCGCGCCGAGATTAATATCACCGCTGAGTTGGAGAAATGATTGAAAAATACATAATACACACAGTTCTCACAGTAAAACGTAATTAATTTGATGAATTAGTCGAGTACCAAAGTTGAAACGATTAATAACAACTGTTAAATCAAGGGTTATTTTTTCCATCTTTGATCCTCGCGTTGCCAATTAATCATCAACTAATTAACAAGTACAAATAACTACAGTGGACGGACATTATTTTATACTTATTGGGGGATTTTTGTGTTATCTATTTTCGAAATCGATTCACATATTTTAAAAATATGTACATATATTCTAATCGCGCGATACATTTGAATGCATTGCAAGTTATTTTTAATAACATTGCATGTGCAAACAGTTCCAAAGACAATTTGAGAAATTAATATTGAAAATCTTGCGAACTCGTCAACCAAAGACACCGATGCTCTAATTGCGTTTTCAACGAATAATTGTATTTTTAGCTTACTATCTAGCTTATTAATAAGTAGAAATAACTGTTCTACAGTATACGTCAGACGAATTTTGTTACCAGTTACTTAATGGGATAAAACGCCGTAAATTCGGAAGAATACATGTACAGGGTGATTTATTTGGGTTTCAATCACCCCTTTCACATGTACACTGCTGTATTATAAGTATAATTATAAATTAGTTAATAATTTTAATTATACACGAATATTTTTCAATTCTCCCCCGCATCAGTTTTATATTTATATTTATATTTTATATTTACGTAGAATGCAGATAATATAATATAATTATGTGTGTATGTGATAAAAAGTATGGCATCAGTCTGTATACAGGATAAACGCTACTGTAAAATAGGATTCTACTGCAGAAACTCATTGGTAACAATTAGACTGCGGATGTTTATATAAACAGGACACACTAGAATTCTGAAAAATCTGTTATATCTGACAAAACTGAACAAATTCTGAACTTATGTTTTCTGTGAATTTTATAACACTAAAATTAATACTTGCTGGTAAATGCGTAATCTAATGATAATAACAACGTGTTACAACAGTTTACCAAATGACTATCGAGATGAATTGTAAAAATCATATGGCGTTCATAAAAAAGCCTTTTATATTTACGTTGCATCATTCGTTCCTCTATTTTCTCATAAAATTTATATTGTACTTATATTTGATAATATACAAGGTGTAAAGTTTCTAAAAGATCAGTTTAACACTAACCGTGCCGGCTGTTTATATGTATACATATGTATATATGTATAGTATAGCTGTTTCTAGCGTAAGCAATCAAATGTCCGGTCATGAAATAACGGTTATATTTTTCTGATTCGAATAAAGCTAATTGTTAATTTCATACGAAAACAAATGCACAAAGTAAGAATGACATAAGAATGAAAGAATTATGAATGTACATTTTTATTTTTGAGAAGAACAAAAGAAATAAGTGTATCATAGAATCAAAGTTTAAAACCGGTCGATTGGCCGGGCGTTGGTACGCTTAGTGTTAATCTTTTATCAGTTTAATCATCTGGCAAGGTGTCTTATAGAATATCGCCTCAATTTAGAACGATGAATCTCTGGTAGAAATTAGTACGACACGAAGGGTTGTACTCTGCATAATTTTATTCCAGAAGATTATCAGGATCTTACAGTTTGTAAAACTATTGGGTCGATTTTGCCGAGGATAACGATAACCAGGGCTAAATTTTGAGCGCCGCTCTCGTGACTGGCTCGTATTAGCCGCAACAAAGCGTCGATAATGAAACGATCGATTAACCCGCACACACGATAGCTTCCAGTACGCGTTAAAAACACGCGATCCTCCGCGAAACAGATAGCCAGAAGCCTGCTGAAAAGCCTCTAAAGCCACTTCACATTGGATCGAAACACTCCTTCTCTTCCAATCACTAAAATATCCTATACCACAGATTTTATGTTGATTTCCTCCGATAGTACTCTTTCCCCTTGGGTAGTAATTTTGAAACAGACTTGAATAAAATAAATATTAAACAAATTTTAGTTTCATGATTTTAGTAAAATGCATAGAAAGTAAAGAAATACTAACGAAATCACGGGGCACCGTAAATGAAACTCAAGCAATCCAATTATGATAATCATAAAATGAAGAACTACAAAGTACTAATAAATTAGGTTGTTGGTAGTTAAAAATTATTCTCCTAACTTAGAAACTAGTGAAATCCATTGCCAGAATAACAATACAATCATTATTTATTATTAATACAAGCCCCGTTAAATATAAGGCATAATTCATTGTTACAACAACGAAAACTACTTTAATCTTAGGGCATAAAATTCTTCGAGCCCACACTCCAGTACTCCATCTTCCTCGCACGCGAGTATTTTAGACAAAGTAGTTGAAACTTTTTTCAGATTACTGATAATAAAAGGGAAACCTAAAAGCAAAGTGTACTTCGTTTGATTTACACTACTTTTGCTTTAGCGCTCGCGCGGCGCTGGCACTTGCCCGGCAGACCGGGCAGCCTAAAAAAAATTTAATTACTTTGATGGCGGCTTTAAAACAGATTTCAGAAATATGAGCCGAGCTAATCATTTCATAAACCTTACACTAATGGATCAGTATGAATAAGTAATTAAAAATGAAAGTATATAAATAACGAAATTTTAATTTCGGTAATCAATTTCGTCATGATACCATATTCCTCGAATATTAGCACGTGGAATCATTCATTCCACGCCAATCATCGAATGTACTTAATCATACATAATTTTATATAGATTGTCTTTGAGTGAATTCATTGATTCAGTCTTACACAGACAATTTTGTGCAGGTATTAATTTTTCTTAATGTATCCTAAATGTACTCCGAATATAAACTAAATAATACATGTATCAATGCATTGTACGTATGCCTAATTTGAATGAACAAGCGCAGTTTAGTAATTACTAGATATTTATGCAAATGTATGCATGAACTGAATTTGCAACGTGCCGCAATTATTTCACGATTGACTTGGACTAAGTCTGTACGAAACACGATTTCGTGACGACTAGAAATATAAATAAATATTTTGTATCGCGAAAACGTTTCCGGATATTATTCAGCTTAACGCCATGAACCTCATCTTTACCACAAACCCCGGTAGAAAGTTCTCCCTCAAATTAAATAGCGGCAACGATGACAGCTTGCTGCTGTAATTCGAAATGTACGACGCACGGTTAACATTAAAGCTTATACTTGGTGGGAGGTGGGAATTTCCATGAACTCACGGAGCTTGAATTACTTATTACTTGCTCCAAATTGAAGTTCTATACCAATGCAAATGAAGTAAAGAAAATATGACGACGATGAAAATAATGTATTTTACTGCAATTGAATATTAAATTGGCAATAACGCGGAATAAGTGGAAACGCGAAATGAGCAAATTTATTACACCGCAAACATAATAAAATCCTTTTTTCACAAAGAATTCTGGTACCGTGCGGTATAATTAATAGAATGAGGATAAATAAATCTGAATTAAATTTGATTAAAAATTTTAAAGGCCTAATTGCAAGATACTGAAATTAAATAATATTCCTAGCTTCTAAAACGATTCTAAAACGATCAATGTTTTTAATAACCAACACATGACGCTTTAGAAGTAAAATTAAGATAAGAAAAATTTTCCAAGTACATTGTTCCCATAAATTTCAAGAAATTGCCCCAGACATTTGATAAATCGAAAAATAATGAAGTTATCATAATCGATGTTACAAGAATTTAAAAAAACAAAACAAAACAAAAGTAGAGATCTTGTAAGATTTGGGATTAGAGTAATTAAATCTTCCATTAACAGTGATATACAGACACTAAAAAATGTACGCGCACACCCAACATGTTTGAACAAAATATGCTTAAAGAAGAGAATTCTTTTTTGCATGCAAAAATACATTTTTTTAGCAAGAAAGTATTTTTTTCAGAAACAATAAGTAGTTCTGAATAGAATCAGTATTGAGCGCACACACTATATTACCCAGGCATGCTTACTAAAGAAAAAATCTGAACCAAATTGATCGACATACGCAATATCACCGAACATAAAACATATTTTAATTCAATGTCTAGCAGATAATTCAAACACAACAAAATCTTGCAGAGACACATTGGAATACCTGAAAGATTGTAAAGTGTTGAACAAAATTTAAATATAATTCAGACGGCCCTAATTATCTAGCTGTAGATATGACAAGAAACACTTCGATAAAAAGAATAGGGACTCTAACACTAACGTTAGAAGACTACCGTTCTTGTTAAATATAAAAATAAAAATATATAATTTTTGTTGTTATTATCCAAATCTTATTTTGTACATTAGTCTTCGTATTAAATTAATAATTACGGACACCGAAATCAGAAAAATATGACCTTTACTTCATAGCCGATTGTTTAACCGGTTAAAAAGCTATAACCTGACCGTACTTTTAGTGTTGATCAAATTAGTAGTTATATAACATAATAAATAATGTGCAATACATTTATTTATAGAGATATTCCGAGAAGTTCTTTTGAAAAATATAAATGGCCTTACGGGCGATTCAGCCTCCCATCTTTGGTCATATTTAATTCCAGGCAGGCTCTGAATTCTTCTTACGATATCCTCTGTGAATACTTCCGTCTGTAGAAGACAAATGTAACGTTTTAGAGAGAACGCGGAGGGAACTGCTAGGCAAACGACTTTGGCCCCTATTCACTACAAAGGCGAATTCCTGCAGTGCTTCAACCCTCTTTCGTAGTTGGCTCGTCGCCCTGCAGCCTATCGATTCCCGTCCTTTTGGCCCATTATCCTGGTGTTACGTACACGTACTATAAGAATACCACACGTATCATTTCCTCTCGATTTAAATCTAACAACTCTAGTATCCGGACAAGTCTAGCATCGAATGAACAAGTTTGATAAATCTACCCGGTTCAAACGATTAATGTACCAAAACGACTTGTCTCCATAAATTAGTTTTAACTATTTATATACTCTCTTCATTTTGCAGCACTAAATATATATGTCAGATTAATCGAGTCCTTAAATCAAAATGACTGCTTTTCGAGAAAAACATCTCATTCAAGAAGCGAATGTATATTTAATAGCGGCTAAAAAAAGTACTCACATATCCAGTCTTTTTGGAAAAAATGTTCTTATAAAAGGAAGCTCTTCTCTCCAAATAAAAATACAATTTCTTGAAGAAGAAAGTGTCTTTCTTAAGAAAAAAATATTATAAAATTACTGGATGTGCCAATAATTTAATTATTGTTTTCGTGAAAATACGAGACTATTATTCCACAAAGTAAATCATGCATAATTATCCTCCTTTCTAACTAAACGTAAATGTGTATGAAAAATATGTATGTATGTTTTACTTTTTCTTAACTCATCGTTCAATCATTTCTTGAAAGCAAGTAATAACATTGCACGTAGCATATACCGTATTTTCTGAAGATATGATATATTGCTCCAGGGTATTCTAGTGTTGGAAAAATCATAAAATTTTATAGAAAAACCTTTGAAATGCCAATGTTATCAAGATTTACCAATATTTTGCCAGTGGGCTTGCACAACAATACCTACAAAGAGACAAGAAAAAAGGGACAAAACAATGTTATAAATTAAATTGTTTTCAAAATGAGTAAGAAATGTGAATAAATGTTAAGCAAGTCATTTTGATCTCGTTGCTGGTTCCGGTGTCAATGACAACGTGTAAATATGAAAAGGGTTTGAGTGAATTGATTGTGAAACGCCACTTAATGTATCATAGGATTTTTATTCAGATGAATTCATAACTTATTGAAAGAATCGCAATTATAGTGAACTAATATCACACGAGCAGAAGACAACGTTTCTTAACAACGTCTGAATTTTGCATCTTTTGAACGTTTTAAAGATGTCTTTATTATATGCTTGTTTGGTAATTGCAAATTTTTTCAGCAGTACATATGTATACTCTCAAAATTGGTGGGTTTCTCAAAACCAAATGTTAAAAATATATATTAGAAGTCGTATGATTCACGTATTAATGACGTATTTAAAACGGCTTCTACGTGTCTTCTTGCAGCTTGGTCAGAACGTATTCCAGACGTTTTCGATATGTATTTGCAATGTCTTTTATATATCCCTTCGGACGTGTTGTGGACGCCTTTAAAATGTTCCACTTTGTAACATCGGTCCTCTGTCAAACGTACGTGAGACGTTTTAGGATCCCTATCGGGTGTTTTAAAGATGTTTTTAAAACGTCATTGTGCTATCTAGGTGGATATAAAGAGCCGGGTAGGCTGTTAGTGTACGGGTAGTGTTAAGAACTTGGTGCCAGCAATGATTGCGGCAATCAATAGCACATCTTCCCTACCATGTTTGTTTACGCGTGACTGTGCCGCCTAAGGATCCTCCTTGGCATGCCACTAACTTCCAAAGTTCAGTAATGTCAAACTGCGAACTGTTAACGTGAACGAATTCGTGCGTCACTGGATTCCTAACTGCATGGTATATGCTCTCCTCTTGCCTTTGGAGAAAATGCAGCGAGCCGATGTTTATTAAATGCCAGGAGCGTGAATCACCGAATCATGCAGAACGTGTGGCAGAGGCTCGCGTGGAGGTGGCAGACCGGCACGTTTATCGAGCGCTCAACGTTCTATCTGGCTGGTTCCGTTTCGCAGGGTATTTAAGTGGTATCGCGTGTTGCAGCCTACTGAATCAGCCGCCCCACCACCACCACCACCCACATACCATAACGAGCCTCGCTTTCCGCCAACTTTCTCATCCCGGCATTCACTTTTTCCACATGAACTCTTATGCACTGTTGCACTCTACTCTGCATAGCCCTCACAACAACCATCCTTCAGATCGAAGACCGTTTATACAGTTTTTAACACCTTGCGCTTTTCCATATATTTACAATCTTGTTCTTACGTACCCTTCTTTAATTACTCAGAAGGAATGTGCCAAATATATCAGATCAAAACCTCTGCTCATTTTTTGTAAATTCATAAACCAATGTAGAATACTTCCTCACAAAAACTAACTGCTATAATCAACTATAGGTATTTTTTTTAAATTATCGGAAAACCAGATTTTACCTATTTGACCTATTATTGAAATTGGCCCGCATTAAACAAAATTGTGATACTTTTTAGGGTCGGAAAAAAATTGTTATGAAATTGTAATAGAAGATAAGTTTAGGAAACTTGTCATTATCGATAGCTCCGAGTTTTGAAATTCAATGAGAGCGCCTGTCCCACACACGACTCGCTTGATGTCAACTTAGGTTATGTTGGTTATAGATTAAAAGCATGCGACATTCGACTGATTACAAGTATCATTTTTTTACCACTGGCAAGGAATATTTACACACGATTAGTTGGCCGAGGCAGTCGATAGGAAATTAACATTTCAGTCGAACGTCAATTTCAACGTGAGTACGCGCGCGCCCACTCGCTACCCTCAAAGGAATACAAGAGGCCGGCTCTTGTTTGGATTTGATCACTCGTGGAAGTCGGATACTCCGGGAGATTGGTGACCCAAATTAAATTACTGTGTTTTCCAGGCTCCGCACCAAGCCAATCCTACGGGCAACCGTCAACCTCGCCTTCCTCATTCCCCAACAGACGCTCGTGACAGAAAAAAACACACACACGTCAAACGACATGTTTAACCCTCCGTAAACCCGGAGGACTTAAATTAACTCCACCGGTTTCTTTTAAAGTGCAGTTTTATTCGAATCATGTGTATTTGTAGGGTGGACAATGTTTCGACCGAAATTAACCCCGCACGGTTTACGATGTGATGTATAGATGTATAGAGACAATGTTTTGCTACGCTTTTTAGCGCTGGAAAATTTGTTTAGAAAGGGGATCGGAAACTAATCCTAAAAACAGTAACAAAATCGTGTGAACTTATTAATTCGAATAATTATTGTGCCATCCTTTCCTTAGGAACACCACTTTACCGAGGTTCACTTTCTGATATTCTTATTCATTAATTTAACAAATACAAACAATAAATAGTCAAAAATGCATTGGAAAATTTATTTACAAAAGGGACCACCGGTGCGTTCGTTCACAAAATGCGAAAAATTTCATGCCAATACGATTATTCATGCAAAAGTTAGATTAAAACAAATAAAAATATGGTATTTTGAAATACAAGGTAATCAAAATTTCATCTTGATCAGTCCTAATCTCGCAGAGACATTGTTGGACAAACATTACAAAAAAATATGCAATAAATTGAGAATCTCCTCCTTTTCAAAGTCGGTTAAAAATGACGCGCAATTTATAAGACAAGTGGAATTGTGCAAGTATCCATTCTACGGCGTGGTTCAAATATTATGTTAACTATTATTATTATTATGTTAATTGTGTATTATGTCACGCATATAATAAACACACATGTAACTTTGTATATTTGGAATAGGGGAAACACTTATGTAAATTATGGAAACTTATTATTTAAACGCAAAAGAAGTATTTCACTCTCGGCAAACGACGACGGCTTTATGATGTCTAACAGGACTAACGACAGTTTTCGCGGCATGACAGAACGCCATCTACTGTAAAGATCGTTGCATTTCAACTTTGCATAATGACTGGAATGCGACGGCATGTTTTACGATGCTTACAACACATTGCATTCTTTTATGAGCGCGTATGTTATATGCTGATAGCGCTCCAGTGTACCAAAAAATGTTGGATGCGTTTACACACTCGTAGCACCGAAAAGGTTAAAGTTTTACGTGTTCCGCTATAATCCTGTAATGGCTTACGTTGGAAGTATCCTCAAAAAATGTTGCAATAATGTGTGTAGAATCAATGAGGTGGAACACCACCATAAGCTACAAATTTTAGGGACACTCAATCTCTTCCCCAATAATATAAAGGGGAAAGTTTATGTGTATTCGCGATAAACTCAAACCTTGTAAAACCAATAGAACTTTGATCCAAACAAACTATACACTATAAAACAAACTATACACAAACTATACGACGTGATTCAAGATTATTAACACCAAACATCAAAATTTTAAAAGAAAGTTTAACTATACATTGTTAAAAAATATTTGCAACAAAGATGCTACAACTTATTATTAATTAAATTAAGGTACGGTTAACGCGAACAAGAAACATACCATCCGAGTGAAATCGGCTAAGAAAGCTAGCATGATGTATCCGATATAGAGAAGTGTTCGAGCAGGATCTTATATAATTAAAACTATTAAACAATTTATAATTATCCTATATACAGCTGCGTACACAGCGTATAAAATTTTAATCCAGGCAATGATAACCTACGAAATATAGTAATGTTTACACTATACATTGTTAGAAGATATTTGCATCAACCTCTAATATTCTTTAAATACAATTATTATTAATAATTAGAGAAGAACGAATAAAGGTTCCAAATCATCAAAAAATATATCAATTCATATTCTACTCCAACTTCAACAAAAAATGAATGATAATGTATAACGGAAACTGAATAACTAGAATTGCATGCTTCAAACTCGTTAAAGTTTTGAATGTAACGCTGGTCCATCTGCCGGAGGTGTTTTTCGATCAACGGATTAGTTAATGGTGTAAATGAAACAAGCCCGTATGCGAATGCGGATACCTGTTAACTGTTCGCCCGCACGGCACCGGCAAGCTCGTCGGCTTTCGGTAACGAGTTCAACAAGTACGCGTGTTTGCAAATAATTATAGAACGCGTCTGTTAAAGGTAAAATGAGAGATTTACGTAATTAGTTCATTAGAACTTACTACTCTAGAGCATATAGTATACTACTAATAATATAATGTAATATAATAGCGTAGTAATGAATATATTACTATGTAATGTCTCAAAAGAATAAAAAACAGTACTGGCGCACTGAGTTTTTTTAGAAAAAAATGTTCCCAAAGAAGAAAACCCTTCTTAAAAATAAATTTCCTTAGAGGAGATAGTTCGCTTTTCCAAGAACATTTATTCCAACCATACTTTGGGTGCGCCAATACTTTTTAACCACTGTACATGTCGTTGCCTTACAAATGCACTCTGGCCATTTCGTGTCCTAGAATTGCGTTAAACCTTTCTCTATTAGCATGAAAAGGCGCAGCAATTATGACTTCTTTATCTGTCCGACAACTTCTAACAATAACTACTTCACCGTTATTTAATGCCTTTGATTGCATTCGATGACTGGCAACTATGTCCTTTTTTCCGTAGAGGCCTTTCCAAGCACAGATTTCTCATTGAATAATGATCGTTAATATAATGAGAACTAGATTCCTTAGTATTCTCTGATGGGGCAAAAGGAAGAACCTCTTGCAAAATGGAACACTCCGAGAAAAAGCCTATGGAAAGTGAAAAATACATAGAATATGAAGTAAACTTCATATAGGAATTAGCCCAGAAATGTTAACTGTTCGGCCGCATGGCAACAGCAAGCTCGTTGGCTTCTGATAACGAGTTGAACAAGTAAGCGTGGTAGGAAATAATTATGGAATTCGTAGATTATGAGTAAAATGAGAGATTTGCCTAATTAGCTAATTAGAATGTACTACTGTAGTATAATGACTCTCTCTCTAAAGAAATATCAGCATTTGCAGATTAATCAGTATTATCAGTATTATCAGTAGCGTTCATGGCGGCTTTTGACCTAGCTGTTCTATTAATGAATTAAATCAATTTAATTACAATTTATTTACTGCAAGTAAGTAACTGTAACTGTCACTAAGAGTGTCAATTAATTAGTTTGCAGCAGTTAAATATTAATTGAACGTTTAAACAAGCAGACGATGACCCAATCTAGCATTCGGAGTAAAGATTTCTGCATCGGCACTTTCAATTAGTGAAGGGTAATACATTAACAATAATTCCAGGTGAATATTGAACATTGCGATTGAGTTGACAGAGGACCGAACGAAAAAGCGGCTGGAAACCTTAGAGAATTAATTGCTCCTCTTGAAACCGCGATGGAGTTGTTGGCCCAGTTTGTCCCGAGGGGCAAATTGATCGGCCAAAACTAGCGGCTGATACTTATCTTTATCAAAGTACTCGATAACAAGGCACACTAATGATGAGAAAATACTATCGCAGGACGCGAGCAGCCGTATTTCCTGTGAATCAACACTAATAGAAAAGAAGGAGTTGCTCGGAATAACAGTAACACATCTCGTACTTGCCTCTTTCGTTATTGATAGGTATTGGCTACGCATCGGGTGAAATAACGAAAAGGAAACTTTATAATTAAATAGATGACTACGTAACTGCACCGAGCTGTGCTTTTCCCATCATTTTTCTAATGGACTTCAAATGCGACCGTTGGGATTTATGATGACAACTTTCTATTACTATTTATTAGCAAGGTCACACCCACCATACATGACTGCTGGCTTGCTTGGAAGGTATAGTTGCAATGCGTGGAAGATTTTTTCTCTCTTTCGATCGTAAGATGTTGGTGAATATAGTGTTTGCGTGTCCAATTCTTATTCTTGTTAGAGGTATTTGAAAGAACTTTTTCGTGGCAATCAATATTCCATTGCTAAATATCAGAAATCGACAAATCGATCGAATGTACCACGCGATAAACCAGAGTTTTTACGATTTTTACAGCTTTCTTTCATTTTTTAAAAAACTAGAAGTCCAACACCTGCGATCTAAACTTTTGTATAAAAATTTGCACACATACATACATACATGTGTATTTTTATAGGACAATCCTGGCAAATGACTATCCCCAAAGGTATTCGAGGCTTTGACCCGTCGATTTTTACTCTTTTTTTACGAAAAGTGAGACCCAGTGCGCAAGTGCTGCGTTTGTCTTGGAATGAATAAATTTAATATTGTATAACATATATTACCAATATTAAAAACGTGGAAGCTATCAATGGTCATCTAAAAATGTGTACAAACAACACAATTAATAGCGAACAGTAAATGTGATAAAACGGTTTTATGTCGGAGTTTATTAATATTTAAAAAAAAATACTAATAGCAGATGACGAAATACTTGCTGATTCTAGCAGAGATGAATGAACCTACTGATTTTGCCGCATGGAAAAATCATTGGACGTATTGAGATCCACTGGAATGAAACCAATTGGCAAATTGCTTTGGCAAAGAAAAATAAGCTCGGCGGAGTTCCGGGAGCAAAGACGAACGGAGTGCCAGCTGGACTGCGGAATAAAGGAAACATCGTGTTGAATTAGGTTTCTAGATTTGCGCCGATGCCGGCCGATAGTGACACACGCGGTTCGTAATCGATTGGCAAGCCCGTCCGGACTAAGCGGAGGAGAGAGGAACAGAGGGTGAGAATATGTGTGTGTGCCCCCGATAGAAGTACGCTTCCCCTCGGAGTCTTCGTCCCCTGATGCATGCCAAACATGCCCCCGCATAAATCATCTTCACATTTCTCCCGTACATCTTTCATCTCTCAAAATCGCTCGATTATTAGTTAGTTGCAGATCTACTTTTTTTATCGGCTTCAGTGCGAGAGAAGTAGTGACTAATGTGGGCAATAAAGAGCCATCTATTTTATATGTGTACGTAATTTAAACCCGATTGAAAAACATGCTTTGGACAAAAATTGCGTTAAAAGTTAGATATCCTTTCTTGCTCTATTATATTCAAAAAGTGGTAGCTTACTTGTTCCGTCGACTTCAATTCATCGTGGAATTTGGAAAACACATTTTCGGAGTGTTACACTTTAAAATGAAATTAAACTGAAATCTCTTTTGATATGGCGAAATAGAAATACATAATAGTTGGATGAAGCAGCTAAAGCTCTCGAAAGTTTACATCGTAGAATGTTTCACGAGCACATATTATTTGTCGCCAATTAATTTTTCTGCAAGGTCTCTTCTTTCTATGTTGTATGCACGAAAGTGGATGAAAAGTGGATGAAAAGTGGATGAAAAGTGGATCAAAGTGGATGAATTCACACTTGAATTATTCACCGATCTCTGGCGATGGCATCTAGCGACCTCGGCGAAGTAATTTACCTGCTAACCTTGGATGAACCGCCGGATTTTCGTCGAACCACTCGGCGTAACATTCGCCTACTCATGCGCAGATATCTCCCACTTAAGCCGAATCTGTCGGGGCCCGGAAATTAGCCTTGCCTCGATTTGCTCTATTTCCTTTATACGCGCACCGCCCAACAGACACGCGCACATCTTCATACACACATTGTTCTCCTACAAAGGCCGTCTCGCGTCCCAGAATTGCGTTAAAGCTCTCTGCATTAGCATGAAAAGGCGCAGCAATTACTACTGCGATATCTGTCCGACATCTTCTAACAATAACTACTTCGCCTCTATTTAATGTGTTCGATTGGATTCGGTGACTAGCAAATATGTGCTATTCTCTGCGGAGCTTTTTCCAAGCAGAGATTCCTCATTCAATGTTGATTAGTATTAGTACTAGACTGAGGACCACATTCTTTACCATTCATTAGTGGGGCAAAAGAAACCACCCCTTGTAAAGTGGGACGGTCCAAGAACAAACTTATGGAAGGGAATTTAATAGAATATGAAGTAAAATTCATATAAGATTCGATTCAATTATTACGAAATTTTATAGACATGAAAATTGTGGAAAACTAATAATAAATCATACAATTTATTCGAAAAATATTCATATCGATATATACTAATTTTAAAAACAGTAACGAAATCATGTGAATTTATTCATTGGAATATCTTTTGTGGCATATTTTCCGTCGGAACACCACTATACCGAGATTTACTTACTGATACTATTATTCATTCATTTAACGCATACGAACGATAACCAATATAAAATGAAGAGTAGAAAAAATAGTATTCCATGAATGTGAATAATATTCATTCAGTCACGAGTTAAAATTGTATTACAATCATTGATGTACATTAAGTACGTCCATCTGCCCTTCCTCTACTTCTCAACTATGTTACTATTGAATAAGCAGTTCCAGTACGTGTTTAGTAACTATTCTATTAAATTCTTTTGTTCGATGACGCATCCTGTCAAATTACAAAGCTAATGCACTTTACTAGTCTGGTAAAATTAGAATGATCGCTTAATTAGGAGGCAGTTTAAGAACTAAGAAGTGCGACAAGTGGAAGCTCGTAGGCATACGTGTGGTACAACAAGGAGAGTTTGCCTGCCATTACGGGTTAAGTGGTGGAAAGTTTCTGGTAATTTTGCACCGAAGGAAAACTCCCTTGGCGGAAATCCTCGGGTGACATCTTCGTGTTCATAATACAAGAAACTCCTCGTGCATTCGCAGACGTCTGCACCCTCTCCTCTCGCCCTTTCTACCCCCTTTCTACCCCCTTTCTACCCCCTTTCTCACCTGGAGGGATTGCACCTCTAGGCCATTGTCCCGCTTTACACGTACCTATCTGTAAGCTGGCTTCTACAGCCGAGCGCAGTTGCAACGATAACGAGGAACGTGCCAAGGATCCCTCGAAACATCCTCTCAAAATGTACTCGCCGACATTTTACAAGATACATTCCGAGGCAAAAGTAAATAGACAAATAATAGAAAATTGTTCTGACAAAAGTTTACTTAATTCTTTGTATCTGGTATCTTTATATTACTATATAAATTTGCAATCAACATTCGAATGCATTAACAATGATTACATGGAGAACCTTATAAATAGTATGCCAGGACATTTGGAAATAGTAATTCTAGCTAAGGGAAGCAACACTAAGTACTAACTATTAACTATTTATTATTTAAAACAACAATTGTCTGTATCAAGTGTGTTACATCCTAATAACGAGCAGAAACGTTTTTGGCTTAGTTATAAAAACGGATAAAGATGTTGAGACTGCGGTTAGCGCAGTCCATACGTAATAAGTTGTGGCTCTTGAGGAGCAATGAGAAGTTTGCGTATAGCGCAGGGGTCATAGGAACATAGGGAACTGCCCCACGAAGGTATCCAGTTTAAGTCTGATTTTCGTATAATTAGAGAAAGGAGTGATGGGCTTTACACACCCAACCACTATATTATTAATAGAAAAAGATGGCGTAAGACTACTTCGGAAGCAACATGAATTGTTGCCGTAAGACTTGTACGGAAGCAGCAGGAAATAAGAAATGAATTGAAGAAATCATGGCCTCCTGCCCATTGATCGATGAGAGATACTCTTATTCTACAATATAATGTGTTAACTGATTAATCCAACCCGATCTCCTGTTAGAAGCTCACTTGCCAGAAACATCGTGTGCAATAATGTATTCAGTTATTTTTCTCCCTGCACAAATGAAAAAACAATCGAATTTAAATTTCGAACAATAATAGTATCATTTTGCGTAAACTTTTATCGCAACTATCTCTAATAATTGTCCATTTACTGTTGTTCCTGACTGTATGTGTAGTGAGCAACAGTTTTTGTTGGTAAATGATTATTATTTAAAAAATAAAACAAGAGTGGTTCATGATCCTAATATTTTGTTATTTCTTTTTCACATACGCCTTTGATCTATTGCTTTGTAGTATAAGTACTATTATATCTACCTTTATGCAAGTTATCAACTACCCCATTGTACTTTAGTCGCGGAATTCTTTGCTAATTCTTTGCTAACAAGTAGTGTCGACGAAAGCTTTTCGAATCAGAAATCACGAAGAAGATAGTTCGGCTGAAAATGAAGGGAGTAAAGTTGGAGTATGTGAAAGCGTTTTGTTGTCTGTTCTAAAATTCAATTATAAGGTCAAAAAGTGAAGTGGGCGGTGGGGGAAAGGGGAAGAGGGGAAAAGGGAAAGGGGGAAGGTATGAGTATGGTAAGCCCGGGAGGTAGTGAAGCTTCGGCACACAACCCTTAACCCAGCTCAGGCTACTTCAATTTGCAATGCAAACCGGGCTATCTGTCGCAGCTCCTCAAGTATATTCTATTTAAAATAGCCAGGAGAATATTCCCTGGCGTACGTCCCGCCTACCAAGATGCCACATGTGTTTTGCTCCAGATGCCATGAAAATGATAACTGTTAGAATCACTCTCTTGGCACCTTTTCAACCATGATGTCGCGGCTCCTTCATTGGGTGTATCTGATCTTTTGCTATTTCAGGATTTTCAGATATGCATGTTTTATTACATTCACGACACAAAATGTCTAACTGTACGAATAAGTAAACATGATGAGTGGCATTGACTATGACTAACTTTAGTAGCGTAGCACTTTTCCAATTGCTTAATGAAAAAGTGTGTAAGTCAGGCGATGAGGGAACCACTTTTGTCATGGTATAGCTGTAAAAAATACCAAAATCTTTGTACAACTATTTCTCCCAAACTATAGAAGGATTTATAGTTAAAAATATAAAATACACCACGCTTCTGTCTCACGACGATATTATATTTGTTGATAGTGTCCTTTTTCTCACAATAACAACGCACATCTTGTTCGATTCGAGGAGATTATTCTTGGAAAATTTATTTAATTCAACCAGCTATTAATTATAAAAACTGTACAAAATTTAAGCCAGGATTTATAATTTTTGTGAGATTTATGCTCATTGAAAGCTTGCTTTGTTTTGACGAATGGACGCAGTGTTTCATTTTTTATTTTTGTGGCTCACACTATATTTTTAATGACTTCCCATAGAACATATACACATTGTTTATCAAACATTGACAAAAGAAATTTCCACGGAGTTGATTGAAAATCGACAATTTTCATCCGCATTCCAATAAACAATTACTTTTTCAAAAAGCACCATCACCATTTCTTACATTTCGCTACTTTAACGATTTTAAATTAATTACAATTGATTGTAATATTATTGAATATTGAGTCAACGTATTATGATATTTACATCTATATTTACATAATATGCACGTGTAGTCTCAAACAGTCAGACTGAACAGCGTGTGCTAATGAAAGTTTGAAATGATATATTAATATTTCGTAACATTTCTAGCGAAACGGGGTTGACTTCCAAAACAAATGAAACACTTTTAGAAGTCCCGTGACAAAGGTCTCTCTTGCGAATATCGGACTGGGATACGAAGCAATAAAACAATGTCATTTTGATAACCGGATTATTAAATGCTACCAGAGATATCCCTTTACTGTTCTCTTCCACTTCAGTTTCCCTCCTGCCGCCTTTACCTGAAAGCGAAAGTGGAAGCTTCAAAAGCACAGCGTTATTGCTTACCAGGGTATCAAAGCGTTCGCCACAAATCTCATTCTAAAATGATTAAAAGTCCCTCGTAGTATGAAAAATAAACGTATAAATTTAATGCCAAGGCAATTCGGAGAAGCCGATCTTAATTACTACTTGGAATATTTTGAAGAGTTAGCAGTTCACAGAATGAATTTAATTTTATTTAAAAACAACTGCTTCTTTTGAAAGTTCCAAAACTTTGCAAAATTGTTCGTGCAGATTTCTCAGATCGTTGATTAAATGCTTGAGGAGACACTTCGCCGTAGATAAATCATGTGGGTCGTAAAACTCAATGGCACCAAGCGTAAAGAATTTATCGTTGTCGTAATACTTATTTAAACAAGCACTTGCCTTTTAGAGCCACGTTTGCCAACAGCTTCTTTCCTACACATCAAACACTCTTTACGATAATTGATCCATTTATGTAACAACATAAATGTTCCTGGATAGCGTAATCTCCCTTCATTCTTGCCATCGGAAAGACAATAAACGCAATCATATTAAAAATGAAAAATTAGCGCTCCGCTAGGATTTTAAATAATTGGTTGCTACCGAGCAACAGATCAAATAATGTACAATCTACTACGGTATAAATGCAAAAGAATGAAGTATTGTTAATGAAATTGAATAACTTCTCACACCAGTAGCGCTTTTATTTTATTTAAGTTGACTAAATAGGTCTCATTGTTCGTAGAATGGTAGCTCAAATCAGCTTAATGACTATTAAGTTGGCGCTCTAATTAACTGATAGTGCAGCTGAAAATATTTAAAAATTAGTAAACTTCAAAATCATACAAATGGATATACAAAGATTTCTAGGGATTGAGGGATGAGTATGAAGACGTAGACCGCTTGGAACGGAAGGTAGGCACGCTATACTTTGTCTATTTTTAAATAAGTTCCTCTCGTAGAGGGCAGAGCTCGATTATCACTGATGATGAACATGCAAGCCGACCATTCTGGCCTTTCCTTTGGCGTCAAGCTTTTCATCCTAATGCTGAGAGGATACTGGAGACGTAGAACAAAATTAAGAAAACAGGGAAAAATCCCATTTCTGATTTTGAAAGATAAGTCTAAATTTAGTTGAATTCTTAATTAGCCTTTGCAAACACAGATACATCTCCCGTTATCCCCCATTATCATTTAGTAGACTTTATCAGATGGTTGACGCGTGTCAAGTATAGGCCGAGTCGCCTCCTACGAGGATACAAAATTCGTGTCGTAGTAACCAACTGCCAGCACCCATTAAGGCCAAGTATTGTCCGATGTCGATATGACCTTTCCTTTGCCACCTTATTACTTCTTAAAAGCATATAGTTAATGCCTAAGCATTGTCGATTGTGTTTAGAACGAAATTTTGTAGTGAAGAAAATTTTCTCTATTTCATTCCATTTTAAAATTAAATTGTATTGAAGTGTAACCGACAGTAGAAGAAGCCCGGCAAAGCGGACGGAATATCTAAAAGAGAAATAACAAAATATCAGAATCACAAACCACTTTTGTCGCATTTTTGCTTTTTGGATAACTATTATCATTAAATTAATATTTTTACTATTACGATTAAAATAATCAGCGATATTGAAGCAATAAAAAGTATAGAAAGGGAAATACTAACATTAATTGTTTAACCAAATCCTGAAACGATACCTGTTATTCACTTTGGCCACCCAGGTTAAGTGAATAACGCTAACAGTTAGTATTTATTATATATTTATATTATCCGTACATCATTTCAAAATTGTGTTTCATTCTTCATTGCTTCTCAAGCTAACTCAAAAACGTGTCACGTTCCCAAATTCATTTTTTTTTGCCGAGCTCAATTAATATTGTCTTACACCATAGCAAATTTCACACTGACACTTTCCAAGTACCATTGAGACTCTTGTCGAGACAAGCCTCATTAGTCGCGATGATAAATACTGCTCGATACTTCAGGAGGCTAGTAAGGCGGTACGCATTGTCCTCGGCGTATCATTGTTATTAATTTCATCAACAATAGAAATGACGAAAGCAAGCCTTTTGTTTGAAGTGGGCCCGCACGATTCGTGAGAAGGACGCTTTTTCTGGGAGCTTTCGTCTCCTCGGGGAAGGAGACGAAAGGTGAGGCGTCTGTCGGCGGTCGGCGGTCGGCGGTCGGCGGTCGGCGGTCGACGGTCGACGGTCGGCGCTCCCGAAATAAAAAGGCGATAGGATCTTCTTTTATTACAGGCTTGAATATTATAATCGCCCTCGACCCTGACCGCTTCATGGCGGATCTTATCGGACCGCGCTTTCTTCAACCTTCACTGGGGTAAATCTACCAATTCTACCCGCACTCAGGATTTCCCTACCATTCAGTGATATATGTATGTATAATATCAGATAAAAAAACAAACACGGAAAATGTAACAATACAATCTCAATAAAAAACGTATACTAAAGTTATCATTAGTTAAACAATTGTTACGTTGCTTAAATATTTTTTCTCCAAATGTTCGGTCCTTTCATAGATCCACCGCCTCTACCTCCACTCATTTTCCTACCATTGAGTGATATATAATTTGAGATGAAAAAACAAATAAAGGTGAGAAACGTAACATTGTAGTTTAAATAAAAATATGACTGTTGGTAAAATTTATAAATAAAACATAGTAATATTATTTACACAAAAATTTGTTCTTGTAAGTTTGATCCTTTCCGACCAATATGCCGTTTTCCGTTTGTCGACATTTCTTATGTTCCGGAGCTACAATCTGTCAAAAAAGAGTCGCAGTGAAGAAACTGTGGATATGGACTGTGATGACTTATGATCTTATCAGACAATGCTTTCTCCAACCTTCACCGGGGTAGATGTACCACTTGTGCCTACTTTCGAGATTTCCTTACCATTCAGTGATATATAATTTAAGATAAAAAATACATACAAACACAAGAAACGTAACAATGTGAGATAAAAAAAATAGGGTTATTCGAGATATTTACAAATAAAAAATGTATGACAATATGTTACGATGTGAACAATTGGTACATTACTCAAATAGTTTTTTCCTGAGTGTTTGACCCTTTTTCAACAGTATACTGTTACCCACTTATCGATATCAGGAGACTCGGTAGAGTCTCGCGCCAAGTAGTAGTTATATATGCATGTAAAGCGTGCGACTACCGAGGATACTTATCACGTAGTGTAGCGGTCTTTCATATTTGCGAAACTAGAATTTTTCATAAGGGAATCGTTTTGCAGAAACTGTCTGTAATTGTCTGAAACTGCCCATGTATGAATAAAAACTTACTATAGACTTATATAAGACTTATATAAGAAGATTTTATAGTCTTAAGTAGTCTTAGAAAAATATTTTTATTACATTGATATTAATTAATATCCATGCATCACTCGGTCCAAGGAAAATACATGTATGTAGAATGTAAAAATGCCAAGTAATAATGAATTTTTTAAAGAAATTTATCAAAATACGAATACATATCATTCAAGGACATAAACCAAAAACTATAATAGCAACCTAAAGGAACGAAGTAATCAATTTACCAAATTTTGCCAGAAATGGAAATGAATGATATCATTCGACATTGAAAACCAAGCCTTTAATCAAAGAGATTAAAAATTATGAAATGAACTAAAAAATTACGCCTGTTCGTCAATTGAAAATATCTAAAAGAAAGTTGCAGTTAGGACATCCGGTTTCGGATAAACAAAATTTATCGGAGATATAAACGGGAATAACAGCACAGGTACGCAGAAATGACCGAGACGCATACGTTGCAATGGCAGAAAAAATTTGGCAACTTCATCGTAGAGCAAAACAAGCCGGCAAAGGATTGTGCTTGCGAAGCGGGAACTCGGATTCGTACAGGTGAATTATGTGCCAGGACAAAATGAGCCAAAGGCAATGCATTAAACGGCTGTGAGAGCTGACACACTCTCGAGCGTGCAGTTACACCGGCTAGGAGCAGCTTGCGCTGGCGTTCTGTCAGCTTTGAATTAACTACCGTCCCAAGAATAACGGAGCACGGATTATACTGCGAAACCACTGCTTTCCCTTTCTACTTCTACTAAGCCACCTTCAACCCCAAATTCTACCTAACTCCGTTCGATTTACTACATTGTCTTACACAAATATTTGTATTCCTTCAATTATTGACTTTAAGGTATTTTATACAAGTAGAACCGCAAAAGGGAGGATAGATTTTGCATTTTTTGCCTTACAGACAATGCTGTTTTTAAAAAATCATCATATACTTGCTAAAGTGCATAATTTCAACTAAATCTTCTGTGAATTTCATCAGGATATTTACTTAGATTAATCACGAAAAGTGATCTTCCTCAATTATTGATTTGAAACAATATTTCTTTGCTTTCAACACAATTCTTGCGTTTGTTTTGAATACAAAAGGATGCAAAGAATGCACACGATGCGAGTAAAATACTTGCACCGAGCAGAATTGTAGTTGTGTATATGCATTTTCAGAACGAATGCGTGATATGAGTGCATGTGTACAAGAGAAACGCTTGCTGCAAGGACTTTTACTCGCATCGTGGAGAAGGACCTTAATAGTAAATCTGCCAATTATTCTACGCTCATTCAAATATAGTTGAGGTTTGAGCTGATCTCTAATACTATAAACTTACGAATAATCATTTCTGAATACTATGTATTTACTACTAGACGTTTTCGATTATATTAAAGTATTAACCAAAGTTTAACATAAACAAAAATATCTACCGGTTTATTTCCAAGCATTTATTTTAAAAGTGGTATTATTAGAAATGCTATCCACTTCCAATTAAATGTAACGCTATTAGCTTGACAATTTTAAATATGGTTCCTTTACTTCTTGGACTTAAATTATACGAAATGCTTCCGGCGTAAAAGTTTCTTCTGCGTTGTTCAAGCGGGAACGAGTACTCCTCAAAACAAACGACCGTTTTTTTAATTAAACTTTTTCACCAGCCAAAATGATTTCGACGACTCAGCAGTAGTCTGTACTGCGTCATTGAGAGCATTTTCGGCAGAAGTTATTTTAACTAAACTGCAAGGAAATCTCACTTTGGCAGTTATTAAACAAATATTATTTTGACAGAATATTGGACAGAATTTATGAGACGCTGTAAATTTGTTTTGTGCAGTGATTGTGCCTTATAAATCTCCGACGAATAACCCACTTACGATTTATGACACGAATGCACTTTCGGAAATGGAATTTTATATATTTCTGATACTACCGTTATTATTTTTCTATGTTTGTAACTAACACTAACTAATTAACTATACTTTGACTATATTTTAGTACTAATATTCGTAACTAATTAACAGTCATAGTTCGCAGAATTCTTATTTCAAATTTAGTGTGCTGTACCGATAGTTTGTTTGTACTACAGGTATTATATATATACTATATTATTATGATATTAGGGTGATGAGTTACTAGTTCAAAATCTGTGGCTTCGCCTTTAAATTATTTAAATTTAGCTGTCATCCGTCATCCCACTCTGAAATTACTCAGTTTCGCTCGGATAACATTTCGTATTCATATTAAATTTGAGAGTAACTTAACTTAAAGAATAATAGATTTTTGCAACTATCTTGGTTGTAAAAATCTGTCAACAACCTACAACTTGATCGTCATTGTTTTTGAAATTTTGCAGTTATTCATGAAACTCTCTGTATAAGACAGTATAAGTACTAAATATTACAATATTTTATTAGTTATAATTTGCCTGAATTATAACTGTACACGGGAGAAAAGTTTCATTAAGATTGATTTGTAGCGGTTCGCGAGGATTCCTTGTTAGGCATTTCTTATTTTAATGCTAAACAAATATCCAAACAACACACAACGTCTTAAAGACGTTCTCTTTATGCGATTATAACGTCTGCACGTCTTACGACATTTGAAAGACATTTCAATGATGTTCTGCTCAAGACATTTCGAAGATGTCCAAATTTTTTCATTTTTAAAATGTCTCCGACACATCATCTTTAAGTCTGTCTCTTTGCGGTATTCTTAGAACGTTGCAAAGACGTCGAGCAAAAGATGTTTCAACAGCGTCTGATTTTCACATCTTTTCAACGTTTTAAAAATACCTTTAATGTACGATTATTTGGTAATTGCGCATTTTTCCAATAGCATTTATGTATAACCTTAAAATTAGTTGGTTCCTCCCAACCAAACGTTGACTTTATTGAATTAACATTTTGAAATACTGCTTTTAGAATGTAATATAGTAATATATATTGAAAATCCTATCAATCACGAATTAAAAACCTATTTAAAACGGCTTCTACATGTCTTCTTGCAACTTGCCCGGCACGTGTTTTGAACGTGTTAAAGATGTATTTCTAACGCCTTTTATATATGGACTTCTTTAAAATGTTTCATTTTGTAACATCGGACGTTTGTCAAACGTATGTAAGACGTTATTTTAGGACATTGGTGGGCGTCCCAAAGACGACGCGAATATCTCTACAGGGCGTTTTAAAAACGTTTTTAAAACGCCATTCTGCTATTTGGGTAGCCTGTTCGAACAGCTGGTTTACTTCCTGCCGATTGTCTTAATTAGGCTATTCTTATTGAAATGCCAGATATCAGACTTTGAGACGGACTTTAGACTGCAAGTTTTATATCTTATTATAAATAAAATATAGCACGATATCATATAGTTCTTTTTCTTCTTTATTTATTTATTGTTACACCAACCTCAGTTGATAAAAGGAAGCATTCGCAATGTGAAATCCCTATTAAACTATAACACTTTTAAATTTTTGACGCTGTAGCGCTGAAGTACTATAGTTCAAACCGAAACCAAAATAAAAACATCCCTTCAACAAAAGTGCAATGCCACCTTTAAGGTATGTAAAAAAGGATAGCTTTGGTTGTCCTTGACTTTAAGTTGAGCCCCGCATACTATACGTTTGGCTTTCTCTAGGAAAATCAGTCGGCAAATTATCTGTGGCGGGAAGCGCGCTTACGTTATTTGAGTACGGAGTACAGGCGACACTCGCCGATTCGGCGAATGCGCTGCTAGAACTGGGCACGAGAGCTAGACAACAAATCAAGCCTCGCTTGCGAATTGTCAATTTGTCAGTGGATCGCCGGTCGCTACGTAACACACGCACAGTACACCACCTTCCAGCACATTCCGCTCATCCCCCTTGTGTAACCCCCATCGCCGTTGGGAAACAGCTGGACTACTTGCTCCAGACTCACATGGACAACATGTAAGACAACTATTTCCTCAAGAAAGACTCGGTTCAAGGACACTTGACATCCACGGCGTACCGCGATTAGCTCGGCTGACTGGAATGCTATTCCTACTCTACTGAATGAAAGCCTGTTTACACTTTACAGTGATACACTTGTCTTTGAATCTCTCGAGATTTTACATGTAAGAACTCTGATCTCTTGAGCAGCGCAATTTTTACACAGCAATGTTCTTTTTTAATGTTCTTTATTTCTTCCTTATTCTCACACTCCATCGAACTACATAGAGCTTCAAAAAGCTAACGACTCGCATACTATGAGAAACATACACTCAATTCTACCACTCTTCGTTATCTAATTAACCCAATGCCCGGCAATGAATTATCTTTTCGGATCACCTGTTTCACAGAATCAGCTGTTGACAATAGCCGACTATATTGGGAATATTTATGAATTATCTTGTAACTTTAATTATACACGAATGCTTTCCAACTGTTCTCTGAAATCTATACATTATATTTAGTACCATATTGAATATATAATGTATGTAATATAACACAGGAAAATATTTTCTTTAGCACGTGCACCTCATTCGGAGTAAATCGTCGCAAAGTAAGATGCCGCTGGTACTTAGCAAAGTGTGCATAGATTTGAAATTGTTAAAATTAGAATTACTAAATTCTCGTAGAAAATTACTAGATAATTAGTGTATAATTAAGGTATCCTTTCCCAGCTAATTTTCTGGCAAAGTAAAATAATAAAATCTTCTCGACAACTGACTACTTCAATCATATAAAATATGATCGTAACCTATATGATTACATACAATGAATAATAAAAGATAGGGTTCGACAGTCCCGATTCAAAGGCAAGTGAATCACCTTGTACATCTATTTTCGTACAATAGTACACATAGTATTTTCGTCGAGCAACAAATGTTATTTCTCTGTCAGGCGAATCAAAGCTTGTGATTCTCCCGAAGTGTATATTTTATTGGATGTTTTGCATTCGGTGAAAAATTGAATCCAATAAAACTACAATGCTAATAATTCATGATATTCCGGCCGCTGCTGATTGTCAGTTACTTAATTGTTTATTATTGAAAGTTATAGAGAAAACTATTAGAACAATCAAGGATACTGTTTTATTTCATGTTTAAGTCAAGAGAAAGAAGAAACAGCAACTATTCGAAATTATTATTTGAAGAACACAAATTCAAAATTTGTGAAAAGAAAAAGAATAAATTATTGTGAAAAAGAGTAATTAGTAATTGTTTGTAACATTTTAAACATAAATCGAATAGCTTTAATGTACATACATGTGTTGAATTTATAAGTATTATTGGTTGTTTTATTGAGTCTCATTGAGCCTATCAAAATACAAATTATCTTTCTCGCATTGCTTTCTTCGATAAAATGTACCGCTAATAACACTTTATTCAATCGTACACATCGAATGCTGCTTCCAAAGACTCCCACATCTTTATTGGTATAAATGTTCAATTGTCATATTTCATAATACACGCATTCATAACAATAATAAATAAGAATACGTAATAACTTAATAAAAAGATAAAAACAAGCATAAAAGTATTAAAATATAAAATATAAAATATAAAATATTGGACCCTATCTTTAAATTATAATTATGTAATCAACCTTTATATAATATAACATTCTAACATTTAAAATGATTTCTTGCTTCTTTAAATATCTCAGTCCAAAGAGATTTCAGACGCTAAACTTTTTCCGTCAATTTTCATCATATTTGGAAAGATTATATGTTTGTATCTGCACCAAAGTGTTTATTCCAAAACCTGTATCGGAACTGTATCAGGAAATAAACAGAGATATATCTACAATCTACAATGTTATCTGTGCCAAACATCTGATACGAGGTGAAAGCAGTAAAGTGAAGTTGCAGTATAGAACCGATACTTTTATAATGACCCCTCTATTTTTTTCTCTGTCATGAGAAATATCATTGGAGGATAGTAGGGGACCCGGATTGATATGTACGGAGTTGCTTCTCCTCTAGTATGATATATCATAAAGTAAAGCGAGATACGTTACGTAAGAAAATGTTCAATATTTACTACTCTAATAGACACCGATATAAGACTATTGTGAATACATACAATGGCGAGCATTTGAATAGGTATAAATAAGTAAAAAACTTAGGAAGTTTCAACTTAAATTATTTGTTATTTCTAAATTTTACATGTATTTTTGCATAATATTATACAACTTAACAGTATGTTTTCTGTGAATTGCCATTACCGTTTTGTGAATAATTCGTACTACAAGAAAATAATATTAATTTCGAAATGTACTGCGCATATTCAAATGCTCCATCATAATCAACTAGTTAGAAATAACTTAAGATTTCTTATATACTTAATACTAACGAGACTTCATGACTGGACTATAACAGTATTTTAATGTTTCATTTTTTAACGGTCTTGTTTATAATATAAATCTGGCAGTAGTCAGTGATTGTCAGATAGGCGTCTTTTGCATATGCATTGTTAACAAAAGTACAAGTAAACACAAGGAAATAAATAAGGACTTTTAACTAATATTTTTATTAAGGCATCTTGGAAAAGTAGAATCGCGAGATGCGGATAAAATTTACACGTTTTTTCCGTATACGCAGTATTATTTTTGAAAACTCGTATGCAGTTTGGACTGACTGTTCTGTAAATTTTATTTCAAGGTTCGCAATACCAAACGCGCTTTTCTAATATTCGTGAAGATATAGTCGTTGTAACGGTGCACGTCATAACTTGTCAGCCAATGAATCATCTCGGTTGAAATTTTAACAAAATTTTTTCAACACGATTACATGACTAGAGAAACTTTTTTCAATACTCGTCTTAGTATTGTTTCTATATAACAAAGAATGCTCAAATAGCGTAAAGTTTTCCAAGGAAAATTCAATCAGTGAGTCCAAGTAGCGATATCTTTAGCTGCAATCAAAAGTTACAAAAATCGCTCTCGTGTTCGATTAGCCTTATCTATCTCTCAAATAAAAAAATGGTTTGCTTCATTTAAGATAAGAAATGGCGATATTAGAGTCTATACAGCAAAACATGTTTTAACAACTATTACTTCACTAATGTTGCTATAATCTGCTAGTTATTGTAAATATTGCGAAGAGATTTGTAAGTTCCCACTGTTTAGTTCAATAATTATGTGATGAGTTTTTAGCCAAATTGAATGTGCAAGCAGGACATTGCCAAACTTTGCCTTCTCTTTTGCTATTATACTTTTACGAGATACTCGATGACAAAACTTTGTACAACTTCGGAATATAATAAACACATTTCTAAATAAACAGAATTTGCAGATTATGAAGTCTTTCAGGCAAAAACTGCAGGAATTTCTCGCATTCGATCTTATGGTCCTTCGTTGTTATTGCCTTATCAGTTAGCGTCTAATGGTTTTCAAAGTATTATATACTGTATCATGCGCAAGTTGGTAAACTATTTAAAGTGGAACTATTTCAGGAAATTACTGCCACCAACGTACGTGGAAGGTTTCCATGATTTGGAGGCTGTAAAAGCGATGGAATACCGTCCCCTTGGAACCACTAAGTTAATGGTCAGTAAATTGTCCTTCGGTGGTGGACCACTTGGCTGCCATTACGGGTAAATACTGACTTGCAGAATCTTTGGGTTAATCGTAAACGCACATTTAATAGTAATTCCAAATCTGTCAGAAATGAAAATCGTCACTCGATATACAAACCAATGCACTTTCTTTTGTACCAGCACTGTTCCCAGCCTTTTACTGATTATTATGTAATACATAATATGATGGAAAGAATACGAAAATATTGTTGTATAATTAAAGTTACTAGATAATTTATGATTATCCAGCGTATAATCGACAGTGGTGATTCAGGAGCAAGGAAATCAACATGTACTCATTAGACGTTCAATTTTAGGGAAAAGATCCCGTTTATTTTACTTTAATTTATTGTACACCAGACAGGAATTTCAAATAAAATTTGTGGTCATTCTTTTGAGACTTTTGATTCATTGCTAATTTTAATCAACCTACAAACTTCTATCAAGATTTAAATTCTGTAATTAGAATTTATCATTGCCATGATTGAAAATGATGATAATTATGAAATATTCCTACAGCACTTTTGACGAAGATGAAGCTATCGAAGCCGTCCGAGAAGGTATTCGTCGTGGAATTAATTATATCGATACCGCACCATGGTACGGCCAGTGTCGGTCCGAGACCGTAATCGGAAAGGTACAAACCCATGCAATCACGAAACTTTGTACAACACAATGTTCAAATATATTATCGTTTAAATCAGCTAGCGTCCGACTATCCAATTTCGTTGGGCTATCTAATTTTGTTCTATACAGATTGAAGTTTTGCGTATAGTTTAGTTTAACTTCTATTAGTTTAAAAGAAAATATTTACGCAGTAACCCTCGCACAACGATTGCCGGGCATTCTGACACAACTCCTGCATCGATCGCAGATCCACAATAAAAGAACGACAAATTATAAATAATAATTAAATGTTTACCAAAATCTAGTATGATATAAGCGATAGTATTTCAAAAAAGCAATAATATCGAATTCGGTATTAAACCGTTCGAAATGTAGACGAATAAGCTTGCTCCTTTTAATAGGTAAAAATAATTGAACAATCCTGCGCTGTTGTAGTCCAAAGGTTAATAATTGACAAATTATTTATATTACGCTCTAGGCCTTAAAAGGTATTCCGCGACAAGCCTACTATCTCGCAACGAAAGTGGGAAGATACGAGCTAAGCTACGACAAGATGTTCGATTTCAGTAAAGAAAAGACGAGGAAGAGTTTCAAAAAGAGCTTGGAGTTATTGGGTGTTGAGTACGTTGATGTCATTCAAGTAAGTAAGAAAGAGCTTAACAATAATCCTTAATAACTCGAGGAAAAAGTCTTTGCATTTTTTTTAACCAACTCGTTTTTATTACTTTAAGACCAGCACTGTTTCAAAAGAACGTGTATCCAAATTGCGATAAATAGTATCCTTATTTCTATTTGCAAGAGATTACACTAAAGTCTTATTGTCTCTCGTCAAATAATGTGTTAGTAATAAAAATCATTACGTATGTACACACAACAGGTCTTCGGCTCTTTTTTGATCCTAAATAATTAAGACCGAATTAAATCATGAAAATCGTTCTCTAAAGAGAAATATTGCAAAATCATGACTGATAGTAAAGTCCAATGAAATGGTAAATAATATTAAGTAACTTAATGTCCAAAATTAAGTCGTAAAATGAAAAGTACCAGTATTTTGCATATTGAAATCAATTTTTAACCCAGAAACCTTAAATACGTAGTTGAATCGGGAACCATAGTAGAATCATCGGAGCTCCACCTTGCGCTTGGTTCAAATTATTGAAATACTGTTGAAGTCAAACATTAAACCTTGAAATTGAAGAAGCTATGATTTAATATTTCACAGGTTCACGATATCGAATTCGCTCCTGGCTTGGACATAGTGATCACGCAAACTTTACCGGAACTGTCAAGACAAGTAGCGGAAGGTAAAGCGAAGTACATCGGCGTTACCGGCTACCCAATATCCATTTTGAAAGAGTGTATTGAGAAGAGCAATGTCCACATCTCTACCGTGTTATGTTATACAAGATACACCCTCATTGACGAAACACTCTTGAAGTACATGCCATTCTTCAAGGTAGGTAATGCATGCGATTGCATATCCTAGCGAAAAGGAAATGAACGTACATACGTTTCCCATACAATGGTAATTCTTAGTGTTGTCCGTTCGACACGAAAAAATCCTCCAAGATATTTCACAAATGCAGCAAATGAGCATAATTAACGTTATCCTACGTGGTTCGCAAAGGGTTAAACAATAATTTATTTCGTTCTATCTGCTATTCTTCAAAGTTCAATCCTAATAGTCTTTAATTACATATAGTATATATATATGAAGTGGAATTAGAACGAAAAGCGCAGTGCTACTTAAAACAAAGCTATATTATTGTATCTTAAAGAAGTAGAGAGAGAGAGAGAGAGAGAGAGAGAGAGAGAGAGAGAGAGAGAGAGAGAGAGAGAGAGAATAAAGCGCCAAATTTGACCATTTTTGAAATCAAACTTCTTTAGTCACGGTGTAAATTTGCCCTGGTGAAACGAAAATTGAAACGTTTCCCCGAACGAGAAACCGAATGTAAAGCATGAGGAAACCGTTCCATCTCTTTCCAGCTCACACAATTCGCACGCTTGCGCAGTATTGCGAGCTTTTATGTTATCATTATTGTGAGTTTTAACATGGTAAGACAAACAAGCACTGAGCGTGTTCGAGCGTTCCGGGAACGACAAAAGGCTAAAAAACCACCCAAAAAACCTCCAAAAAGCGGATTGCAAAGAAATAGAGAATACCGAGCAAGACAAAAGGCAATAAAGGCGCACCTTGCGCAGCAGAACCTCTCAACTGCGTCAAATGGGTCGAGTACAAATAATCCACAAGAAAAGACTAAGAAATCATTCAAAAAGCGTCCAAAAAATGGAATGAAAAGAAGTAGGGAGTACCGAGTCAGGAAAAAGACATTGAAAGCGGCGTGCGTTGAGGAACAAAACCTCCCAACTGTAACAACTCGATCAAGTACATAACAGTATACATATTCCAGATAAAATTGATGACTAGATGTCTCACTTTTAACGCCTCAAGTTCCATGCACTGATTTTTTCTCGCACAATTTTTTTGAAACTCATATACTTATTATGAAGTATATATAATTTGAACAAAATATCCTCCATATTTCATTATAATATTTACAATAACTATAGTACACTACAGCAACAGCTGTGAAGCCGTGATCGTTAAAATATAGTTTCCAGTGGCTCCTCTAGCTTCAACAGTTTTTATTGCAAATGAACCAAACAATTGTTTTCATTTAAGGGACAAATGAGGCTACTTGACTACCGGGCCAATTATTGTCATTTTGATTGCAGCTAATCATATCCCTGAGCTGTCCCTTTTAACTCACCAATTAAGTATGTTAGGAAAAATATTGCAGTATTTGAACACTTTTATTAGATGTGGAAAAAACTAACAGAAACATTGATAAAAGCTTCCAAGCTGATAAGTTATGATAGGCACCACTTTATAGACGATCGCTTCATAAAGATCTAGCTTAACTTGTTTACTCTAACAAGTATAAAATGAATTTTAATAACAACATAGAGTGTAAGGAAAAAATGACCATATTTTGCATATTGTTTGCAATTCTACTGGTACAAGATACCTTAATAGAATGGTTGAAGAAATGCTATCAGAAATTCAATTAACACTCGCTTTAGGAACAAAACATCGGCGTGATTAATGCTGCAACTGTTGCCATGGGACTTTTAACAAATAACGGACCACCAGCTTGGCATCCGGCCTCCGACGATCTGAAGACGACATGTGCAAAAGCTGCACAATACTGCAAGGCAATCTCTTTATCCACTTGCAAAATAAGTAGCTCAGGGTCTAAGTCTTTATGCGTCATTAATTTAAATTACTGATTCTGCAAGATGAAGTATAGAAATAAAGAAATAAAGAATATAGAAATATTCTATTTTGCAAACTGAATCTGCTATTGCGAGCTGTAATAATAAGTTTTAAATTGTATGTACTTGAGAACACTGATAAGAAAATGTACTAAATTTTTACATCTAAAAAGTACTTGTACTAAATTTTTCATCGCCGGCTGATTCTCAATTAAAAGGAATCTATGAATACTGATATGTGTATCTCGTCATGACAGGGATTGGAATTACAAAATCCTATAGCACGTACACACATATCTTTGCTTCAGGAATTACTTATTTAAATTAATGATATATAAAGGTGCACACCTTGTATAATGTAATAGTTCCAAAGACTTAAACTATATTTAATATTGTTCTATTATTATCCTAGGACCAGGATGTGGAGCTTGGTAGAATAGCAATGTGGCATGCTATGCAATACAATGAAGTGGCAACAAATCTTATTGGTATGCAAAATCTAAAGCAATTGAGAATGAATCTCGACACCTGCTTAAATGGCATTACGGACAAGGAGAAAGAAATATTGAAAGAACTGCAAGATAAGTGAGTATATGTTAAAATTTGTCAAAATTTCTTGATTTTGAAATGATCGAAGAAATTCACTAAGGACGCGTGTATAACTTCAGGACTTGCGTTATATTTTTACTCACTGTTCGTTTCTCTTTTGTCTTCTAACACGGCAAGAGTAAACGTACCACCAATTTACACATAACCGGTTAAATCACAGTAGGTTAAATGGCCGATCGTGAAATAAAAGTGATACTTTTTCGATTTCGGTATAGCTAGTACTCGATTCAATATGAAAACTAATGCACAAAATAATACAATTTTGACAATGATAACAAAAATTGTATACATTTGTATTTTCATTGTTAACAAGAACGAAAGAAATAAGTGCATAATTGAATCCAATTTTTAAACCGGGCATAGTAAGTTCAGTGTTAGACAGTAAAGAATTCTTCAGATCTGTTTAGTAGTTTCATAGATAACCTTTTACAAAATTCCATTTTACGAAAAATGATAAACAGTAGTACGTATAATTCGTTTTTTAGTTACTTATCGGAAGTTAAGGGCCAACACTGGGAAGGGAAGGAAGTCGCACAATACTGGGCCAATGTCCAATGAAGAAATAAGGAAAGCATGTCCTTATCAGTTACTAGTGAAATGTATACAAACACTGTTAAATATAAAAGTAATCTTAAATGATATATTTTCACTGTTAAATATATACAATAAACTTGTCTTTTTAAAAAAACTATAGTTTGTCTATGTTACTTTCCTCTAAAGTACAATCTCGGCAACAAGTGTGTATAGACACAGTTATCTTATTTCAGATCTATTATGTTCAGACTTATTACGTTTCTCGTAGAGAGAATCAGACTTTTTTCTACCGTAAAGTAGAGTCGAACCTCCTTTATCCGAATTCTGTACGCAGAATTCTATTATTCGTGTGGTTCCTCTTGAAATACACAAAAACTAGTATCAAGAAGAACAAACAAAGTAATATAACAAAATGTGGATAATAATTCTGATAAGAAAGTTTCTAATGTAATAACCTTTTGGTACGAGTACCTTTATATCAGTGATTGAGCATTTCTTTGCTATAGTATTGAGGCACATAATCATCCTCTCCAGGCTTAATTTGATATGTCAGCTCATACATGAGAATTGTCACGATTGAGCCCAGGATTGGTCTGTGATACATCTGTTTGAGTCCAAAACCGTTTTTTAGGCACAATTCTCTCCCACCCTCTGTATACTCAGAACCAACAGCATTGACGCAACTGTAGCCTTGGTCAACAGCAAATTGCACCGCTACCTTCAAGAGATTGAAGCCCACACCTTTTCTTCGGTACTGATTATGTACACACAATCTCTTGATCCAAGCCCCCTTATCTAGTCTGTGACTCTTTGTCAATGCGACAGTGCCAACAATTTTCTTTGCTTGAGAGGAAACATCAATGTTAGATTGGCGAAATTGCTCCTCGGTCATAATTGTGTACTGCCGCTCTTTTGGGTGACGGCACATGAGATATGGCTCAAATGCTTCTGCTACCCAGAAGCACGAGAATGCATTAGACATGTACATTCTGGAATGATAAATGTTAAATTGTAGTCTATAATAAATTGATGTCTGTATTTACTGAATCATTCACCGAATGATAATTAGAAAAACCATAATCGATTCTGATATATAACAGAGAAAGTTTGTATGTGTGTGTGTCCAAGTAATCTCAGAAACTGCTCAAGTAATTTAGACAATTCTTTTGCCATTGGGAAATATATTTCCTCTGGATGGGCATAGGATATATTTTATTCCACTGGCTCCTTAAGGAACTGAGCAATGAATATAAATGTGACACAAGACTGATTAAAGCACCTTTATCAGCACAAAAAACTTAATATAATCTTGAAAACTGCGAAAGAAAATTTAATGCAGTTTCCTTTTGTGTATAGATTTATGAGCCAGGAAGTGAGTCTGGAGAACTCAACAATTTTAAGAGTAATGGAACATTAAGATACAATATATTATTAAAAAATTATTGCAACAATCTATTACTTTCTAAATGAAAGTATTGTTAAAGTGAACGCGAAAAGGCACCCAGATAAAACCGGGAAAGGTAGCTGTGATATATAATTACCATAAATCATATATTAAATCATTTGCACAGTACCTTGGTATGTTGGAGCCTTCCTCGTCAATCTGCATGGCCTTTGCGGCATAGGCTAGATACGTGCAAACATACACGAGGAAGACGACAATGGGAATAACGAGAACGCAGATGGAAAAGGGCAGCCCAAAGAAAATAAACATTATAGCGGCGAAGAGTATCATTAACTGAAAAGTGATCTCTTTGAATACCGTTCCAAAAAATGTGCTATTCAACGACGACATTAAGCCGGCTTTCATCAGCTCCTTGCAGCTGATCTCGTCTCCCGGCTTGTAGCTGCGTATCACTATTACGTGACTCATTCTTTAAGCCACTTTCTTCACATCAACTCATTCGGTCTTTGTACAAGTTGCACGACTGTTAGTAAACAATTATTATTGTGACAGATTCATTTAATGTTTGAAACATATCTAACAAGTGTCGTAATATATGTCAGAGGTGACCTCTCCCTCCAAATTCGGCTAACTCGGATTTATACCGTGTGGCCCTCTGATGGAGGATGCTGGAGAACTATGCCAGCCGTCGGTGGCCAGTATGAAAATAAAGCGGCGGTTTATTATATGTGCTTATTCCTCTCTGATATCAAATTGCAAATTATATTCTCTCCAAAATTTTTTTAGGCCTATACCTTTCAGTTGGATTATTTTCGACTGTATCAAGTCCTGCTGGAACACGGAATAACCATGCATATTCCCATTCGATATGGCTTGGAGTTTGAAAAAGGAGTATTTAGCCACGCGCGCAGCTATAGGCCCGGGTATGCGGCTAAATAAAAAAGCAAAGTCTTGTACTAAATTAGAGTAAGCGTATAAAGACGCGAAACAATGAATATAAGGCTTGAAAACATAAAATAACTCACGTAATTCTTAATAAGAAATATATATATTGTTCAGACACGTTTCATATCGTAACAAAAAGCGCAGAGATGTGTGTGTGTAGAATATATAATAAAAGCAATGTACTCCAATGGGGGCCATGGTTTTAATAATACATGTGTATGTATGTATGTATATATATTTTTATATTTGCCGGGTATGCTGCAACGGAAAGTTTGAATAAAAGAAAGAAGTAGTACGATAACCGGCAGTCGATAAGCAAGGAATCTGTTACTTTGCAGTGAGAGGTGTTGTGAAAACGCAGTTCGTTGCAGTTCCGAGGAATCAAGATTTAACATAGTACATACATACAATTTCAAGAATCCGTACAGAATATATTTGGATTGATACTGATTATTTCCATTGTTAAGAGAAAGTAATATTGACGGTTCGGTCAGTCATTCAAAGATTTCGCGTGGATTACTTTAAGCGAACGAAAATGGATGACAATTGCGTACTTCTGCAACAGTGCTGAATTGTTCTGGCTCGGTTAAGTAGACAAGAGTGAATATTGCAAGTTTCTGCGATGACAGAAAAATGTGTTGTTGAAGAATTGCCTCACCACAAGCAGCAAAAGCTCTGCCTCACGCGGCCGCCTTATCGGCAAGGAAAGAGGCTCACGGCTGTGAAGGTAGCACCGTGGATTTGTATCCTATTCAAAAATGTAGAATTTAAGATTTTTACATAATATTTTAGACTAGTTCTCTTAATCGGCTTCATCCAGCTGATATTTCGTCTGCACGTCAACAACAATGTTATTCAAAGAACAGACAGTTGTTGCTGCTTTGCTGCATATATTTTTTAACAATGTATGTTTTACTTTCGTTCCTTTTGAAATTATACAATGACAATTGGAGCACTCGGTATAAGTGATAAGTATTGCAATATTTTATAGCTTGTGTTTGCGTATATGATAACTCTATAGAAAAAAATGGCATTAAAATCGATTCAGACATTTTAAGTTACTTGAGAATATATAGATAAGCCAACAAATGTTATCTTTTATATTAACAGCTCTCTCCTTCTCCTTTAAGCTTAATGTTGTTCTTTATTCTCTGGTTAAAGTAAATAATCACACACCCAGCTTTACTAGAATAAATTTTATTAAAGATCAGTCTTCCCAAGAAAAAATCTATTCTTTTAAAAAAAGAAGGTTTGTTTCTTTAAGAAACTTTATTCCAGACTAACTGAACGTGCAAATACTTTATTTTATCCAATGCTTGATATTAGTTGAATAGTCTGTAATGTTAGTTATACATCTGCTTGCTCATACTTTACTGAGCAACTAAGAGAACTGGCAAAGCAAAGACAGTGGTACATTTTCTGGGAAGACTTTCCTTAACACTGCAGCTCTGTGTAACAGGTGTATACAATTAACAATGAATCCCAACACTTGATGATATGTGGAGTGCCAAAGCTTCATTTAGCAGAAGAAGTGAAGCAGCTGGTCTTTCCTTACGGAGAAACTAAGAAGATTCAACTGGTAGCGGACTATCCTGGTGAAGAATTCACTGATACTTACCATGTACAATATGCACGTATACAAAGTGCCAGGTCTCTATTTTTACTATTTCAAAAGCTCTATTAGAATGTCAGGATAAAGACTTGTTATCCGACGTACTTACGAATGTATATTATGCAATGTTTCAAATGACATTATTCAGAATAGCAAAGCGCTTTATCGACGGGAAGAACTTCTATGGTGGATCTCTGCACGTCTTCTATGCACCCGAATTAGAGTCGCTATCGGAGACAAGAGCGAAGCTTGCTCAACGTCGCCGAGATGTAGCAGTAAAAATAAAAAAAAATTTACAAGATTTTAAAAACCCGAATTTAGAGAAGTTCGTGCCGAAGTATGTAATTTGCATTGTACAATTAAGCAGTATAAAGGCATCAGAAGAATAATCAGTATTCTAGAAAATAATTTAAAGAAAATGAAAAAGAACCATTACATTGCAGAGAGCAATATCACAGGAGAAAGAGAACGCCAGCTCTGCCACTTACCGAAGAGCGTCTGATCAGAAATTACCCTGGAGAAACACTGAGTAGTATTTACAACGGCATACCACGAAGTATAGATCCCCGACCTGTATCAGAACCCAGTTTACCTACATCTTCTTACAGTCAAAATCTCTCGAGAGAAAATGACTTGCCAGAAACGTTATATAAGCCAGCAGAAACGATTACGAGCGCTGGAACATCGAAAGATGTACAGTTCGACACATTTAATTCGGGAAATAAACGTAAATTCAAGAACTACAAAGGGCAAAGTGTAGATAATGTGAAGAAAGCGAGAGTAATTCGACCGCAAGTAGTAGATACCAGTACAATTGTCAAGTGGGACACTGCGGATAAGAAAGTATTCAGTAAGCCAAAGAAGGTCGAAAGTAATTTGACTATAAAGTTATTGCCACGCAATAATAATAATAAGAAAATTGTTATAAAGAATCCGAGGTATATTTCCTTTCATGATGCCGACTTGCGATAGTCAAAAGTAAGTTAAAAGTAATTCGCACTATTTATATGTTCTTTTGCAGTGTCAAACAATTAGTTCAACCAAGCAAAGATCTCCAACAATCTATCCAGAGCGTCAAGTCCCAAATACGAGCTGCCATGCAAACACAAAACAGCTCTTCGTCCGCACCATAAGAATCGCGTACAGTAAGATAAATTGTTAATTAAAATATTAATTTATTTTTTAAAATAAATAAACGATTACACATTAACATATTTAATTACAATTATCAGTCGCAGGATAAAAATTCATGAAAGAGTGTTGTGTAGTAGGAATAACGATTTGAACTATTGAATTTTGCTTAAATGAGGACAGTTGAATCCGGATCCCATTGTATGCCACTCAGTTTCGATTTAACCGTACTCCTTCTGTGCGGCGGAGTATTCTCTTGGAGCATTTTCGGAGTTATTCCTTTGTTTCTCAACACTTGCGGCGACTTCGCCGCTAACAAAGATACCTGTCCATTATTTGACCGGTTTCCAAGTGGAGTTCTTGTCTGAATATTAAGAAATAAAACATTTACTATCGTGTATTTGATTTGTATTAAATAGAAGTCTCTATTATGTGTTACCTTTGCAGTATCAAGAGATGTTTTGTTGTCCGAAAACACCTTTTTATCCTCGGTTAACATTTTATCTCCTTTAGTGTTCTTATTCCTCCTTATGATTTCTGGTTTTCTCTGATTATCGCTTGGAGCTTTGGAAATCTTTGACGACAGATTATCTTTCACAACCATTTCGTCATCAAATGTTATTATTACTTCTTCTTTCGTAGTGTGTGGCATTGTCTTATCAGATATTTTCGTTTCATCATTTGACTCCAGAATGTCTACTTGTTTTAACTCTGGTAACACTGTCATAGAATCACGCCATACAATAATTTTCTCAGTTTCACTAGAATTTTTGGTACTGCCCTTCGTTTCTTCTGCTATTGGTTTGTCGTCTTTATCCTCTGTTTCGGTCTCTATAGCCTCAGCTTCATAATCGTCTAATTTTAGCAAAACTTTAACTTGTTCCAAATTTTCTTTGTGTCTTTTGCTGGAGTCTTCTCTACTTGGCGAGATCTCCGTAGAACACATGTATTTCTGTACATTAGCATTATCAAACTTTACATCAACGCTGTTACTTTCATATTTACTGTTCACAAGAATTACGGAATTCGGACTATCGTCGGAACAAGACGTCTCAGACTCATTAAGTTCGTCCTCACATTGCACATCCACGAGATTCAGTGCTTTTATTGCGGTCGCTGCGAGATCGGGCAAAGCCTGAACTTCGGGTACTCCAAACTCACAGGACATCTCGCAGTACGAGTATCTGCACATGTCTGTCTCATAACTCCCACGTCTGTTTAGATTCTCCTGAGATCTTGCTCTCAGACGCAACAGCGAGGCTGGAGTTAGGATCGGAGTTCTGCTAAAATCGGCTGCTGGTGATCTGGGGTCTATTCCAAGAAGTCTGAAACGATTCCTTTCTGTTGTTGTTAATTTGCGGGGAAAGTTGGCGTTGTTTCGCATTGTTGGTGTAAGGTAGTCCTTCTGAGTTTCCTGCAAGTCGACAAATACCATTATTAAGGGGTTCTATTCATTTAAAAGACACTATTTTCTGCGTCTATCATCATGCAGTGCTGACTCGAGGGCCAATAAATCACTCTGTATAGTTTACTTAATACTAGAAGTAAACAATTTTTTGGTAATCAATAGTCAAAGTTGTTATTGTTAGGAGCTTTCTAACGCATGAAGTATTGTGTTTCACATACAAGATCTCCTTAAAGCTTCAAAGTTCTTGAACCTGCAGCTGGATCTAGAGTAACGTTTGAAAGTTTTCATTGATATATTTACCACAGCTGGTTCTGACAATCGTGGTTCAGCCTTCTTCGGTGTTAATGGTGGCATCACACTGTCCAAATCAGTTTCCAAATATGCTTTTCTGTCCGTATGAAGCTCAATTGTTCTTCTATTGCATGTGACTGGTGTAGAGTTTACCTGTAAATTTTATTAATATTGTTGAAACTCTTTATTTGATTTTATATTGGTCCACAATTTATATTTTCAAATTGTACCATATGCACCATATAACACTACAAATAGGTAAAGATAACTTGGCATCAAAAAATATGTTCTTCGTATAAATTTTGACATTGATTTGCCATAAGAACAAAATAATATTACTATTCTAAAAAGTAAATCATATGTCGCATTCTCCTCACTAAAGAAAGATAAATATAGAACAATATATTTATATTTAACTTTTCAGTATCATAATTTAATCACTACTAAAAGCATCTGATAATATTATATCTTGCAAATTTCATATTTTCTGAAATTTCTATGTGTTATACTCAAGTATTGCAGTGCTGAAAGAAGTCTAAAACTTTATAAGAAAGTTCGAAATGTAAAGTTTTATCTATATTTTACGAATGGTCAAACTGACCCCTTTCATTAGACATTCCATTTGGATATTTATTTTTAATAAAAATCAAAAAATGTTTCATACATGAAAATGTTTTAAAAATGAGTAATAAGTAGGAACAAGTGTTTAGTAGAAACAAGTTATTTTCACCTTGTTAATAATTCTAGTGTTAAAATTCAATACCTCAATTGGAGTTCGGTGAATGCCAGTAGATGCTGATCTAGGATCGACGAATAGCTTCTTCTGCAGGCTGACTGGAGTGCACATATTCTCTTTTGGTTGTTCAAGAATTCTGACCGTTGGAGGTTCGACTTCTTGTTTTTCATTGTGAGCCTCATGGTTGTGTGCGAGCACCTTATTCACGTAATTTCCCATCCTTGTGTTTTACAGTGACTGTGGTACAAAATTAGAAATAGAAAGAGAAAAGAAGTAGAAAAGATAATTAGAAAAATAGATTCAGTTGGTTTTGCATCAGCATTATATGACTTACTTTTTATCAAACACATATATATATAATATATACATACTGTACTTACAATATTATATTACATATAACATATAGTAAACACTATACTCGACAATGGCTATTCAGAGTTAAACGTATGGTTCTGTAGAAGGTGATTCACGTGGTTTTGAATTAGAACTGGTATATATAATAATATGGCATATTAGATATATTATTATAGCTTACTAGAAAGAATCTTTTATGAAGTACCAGCATTGTACTTTGCAACGACTTTATTCTAGTATATTATATTATGAACTATACATACAATATAGTGTGATATATAATATATTTAGTATAGAGAACAAAGTAGAGAAACATTCGTGAATATTTATATATATACCTATGTAAGAAATTTTATTTATCTATATCTTACAGTATAGATCGGTTCTATTTATATATTCAGTGAGTGTAGATAGATTTGTATTCAAACTCATTAGAGTATGGAAATCACTCTGTAGATGACTATTTCGTCTCCAATTATGATATTATACAGATTCAACTATAATCTCTCATACCGTGAGACCATAGTATAACATTGTTCATATTTCGGTCTTTCGATTAAACAATTTCGTCGGGTTTATTACTGTCTGTCAACCCATACGTAGAAGCGAAACAGTTTCATGGGTTCAATGGCAGGCATTTAAATGTTACAGGGGAACGTAAACACGTAACGGACATCATCGTGTGCCTAATAGAAAAACGCATCCTAAATTGAATTTTTGATTCAGTATTTACGATAAATAATGATTCGGCAAAAAAAAGACTGTTGTATGGTAAAAAATAGTCGCAATGTTGTTCGGAGTATGCGTGCCAAAGAAAATGTAAGTGTTGAAATAAAATAACCGAAGTTTGGTGAATTATGAAAGTACATACCCATAAGAAAGCACGATGAAATTGAGCAGGTATTTGAGAGGAAAATAGTGATAAACAACGTAGACACGGTGTGCAACGAGTAGTTGAGTTGCCGTTGGAATCGGGCACAAATCGGGTAGCATCCGCTGGTAGCTACCTACGATCCACGGTTCACTTTGAAAATTAAACCGACGAATTCGATTACCAACTTACAAGGGCCGACAACCTTTGGAACTCCTCTACGATTTTATTGTATATGTACCGTTAAAAACATTTGAAATGTTTTAGACCACATTTATATTGCACTACTTTATTGACTAACATGTTTACTGATTGATTTATTTGCATAACAATTCAAAAAATTATTTATTTCAATTGTTTTCTTAATTGATACGTCAATAAGACCGCCGCTAGTAGACTCATCAACATGTACAATACACGTCTGGAAGTATATATACCTTTCGATTTGTAATACAAATTTATTAGTTACGTTCTGGCTTTTTTAATCAAAACATTATTACTTAATTATATTATTTTATATAATGCATGCAAGGATATATAATATGCAGGAATAACAAGTGATCAACGACTTTTGGTGTTCTCGTAGAGGGCTGAACAAGCAGAAGTTTAATACAGCGACCTAGGTCACCCTAGTGATCGTCTCTAACTTGTCTTTGTTCTCTGTGACATGTGTAGGATGCGTAGCATGTGTAGGTGGTGTAGATGAGTGAAGTGAAATTAATTTGCATGTTTTACATCAAAAGAAAAAGGTAGATGTAGATGACAACGCAATACAAAGCAATTGCATAACATTATATTACGTTTAAGAGTTTGTCGTGGTCCATTTCTACATGAGAGTATGAGAGAACAAATAATAATAGTGAACGTTCTTCCGGAATAATTCTCTTTTCAGAAGAATTTGGCAGTCTCCCTAGTGAAGCCAATAAGTTATTTTATCAATCAACTTGCTGTTTATTTGGGTGACGTTTCGCGAGTACGTTAACAATAAAGTAATTCAAAGAATAATAGGTTGTTGCAACTATTTCCATTGTAGAAATCTTCTAACAAAGTATAGCTTCTTGATCCGCTATTCCTTTGGAATTTTTGGAGTTACGCTTGAAGCAGCTTGTATAAGTAATAAATATTGTAATATATCATATAGTCTTTAGCTTTCTTGGATGTAACTGTATAGAGATAACTCCATCTTATAGCGAACACTCAGACAGACACGCGAATATAGCCCTTTATATTAGTACAAGTAAGGAGTATGGACTAACATTTTATGTACCAGTTCAGTCCAACATTGTCTCAAGTTGGAGCAAAGTATATGCAATTTTTTTTAGCAAGGACATCATTATTTAAGCTTGGTATTGTTTTCTGTTAGCAGGGATTGACATTAATTTCTTTTGTGGCTCTTCATATAGTACTTTGTTGTTGAAGTTATACTAAGTAAGAAATGCAGAAAATTCTGAAATTCTTGATTACTTAATTGTGTTGCACATGTATAATATGTAGTAGCGAAGATGTACCATGGAAAACATAGACCTCGATTTAAGATCCGAGTTGAAGCTCGATGAATATCAGAGCCATGGAATAATAAGGCCTTACAAGTGCATAGAATGCAACTTAACTTTTGAGAGAGCCTCTCAATTCGACTATCATCACAGAAGTATACACTTGAACGAGAAGACTCAGCTTTGCGAGATATGTGGCAAAAGCTTCTTTCGAAAAACTGACTTGCAAACACACCTGAACATTCATTCACGCAACAATTTATGCATCTGCGAAATATGTGGAAGAAGCTTCAACCACATATCCAATCTGATCAGGCACTGCAGAATCCACGCAGGTGCCAAATTTACCTGCAGAATAATTAGTGGCCCCTGAACTCGGTTTGGTAAAAGTACAATCTCATTGATAGGTGTCAAACCATATCCTTGCTTGGTGTGCGGAAAGAGATTCAATCAGATTAATTCCCTCGCGAGGCATAAACGTCTTCATGAGAAATCAGACAATAAATCAAGAGGAGAATCCACAGAGAGTAGAAATGAAGAAGGAAAAAATAAACTGACAAATAAAAAGGTAAATAATTGTGAGGCTTTCACAATTCGACATTGAAAAATCTAACAGCAACAAATGGCTGTTGTTGTCGCATAAAAGTGGAAATAGATAAAAGTATAACTAATGAAAGTATATGTAGTCTGTTGAAGGTAGTTTAACACAAAGAAAAGTTATCAAAAGGCAACATTATTGTAAAGTCTGTGGCCAAAGCTTTGATCTTGTATTACTCTTGCGGCAACATGAAAAGCTACACGAGCAAGCAAATGATCCTCGTTTGTGTAAAATTTCTAAGAAGGTAAGGCATCTAAAGAATACGCTAAAAAACATTAGTAAAGAGTCTGGTTCCATCATAGAACTTGCAGAAAGTATCAGAACTGAGTGAACACAACTGCAATGTGCAAGTTCTCCCAAATAATACCGATGGAAAGGGAAAATTGTCTATGGAAGACAATGCTCCGAAGCATAACACAGAAATATGTATATACAATAACAATGCACAGCAAATCGTACCATTAGAAAATATAATATATATTTCATCGGAGGAGGTACATAGTACAATACTTTAACTCATGTACGAAAGAAACAATGTTTACAGATCAACACTTATTGCATTTCAGCCGTCAGTCATTAATGATATTCATTTATTGTTGTACAAATCAAATGAGGTAGCCAAAAATGATAATTTATTGTGCATCGAATCTAATAGAAATAATATTACAACTTTGCTGCAAAACTCTGAGGATGAGAATTTGGAACAAAATCAAAAGGAAAAGAATTCAAGTGAAAAAACGTCAGAGAGTAACTCAGCAACAATTGTTATTGATGACGAATTCGGTAGTGAGCAGAGTGTGTGTGCGGATGCATCTAAAACCTCAACAGAAAAGCTAAATGACAAGTCTCGATATAATATTGCTGTCAATATACCTGTGAATGTGAATCATATTTTGCATAAAACAGACTCGGAAGTAAAAATCGATGAACAGCCAAAAAGCACAGAAGTGGCCAATTCAACAAATAAAGCTACACAATGTCAAGAACCAATGTTGCGTTTGGTGCAGACTGAGAACGGAGAGCAGTTCTATGAATTTATCATCAGTAATATGGTAGAAAAGTCAGTTGATATTGGAAGTACAGTGGAAGGCAAAGTACATGAATCTCCAAGCACTTTCGAAACAAACGAATCAGACCATATTGATCAAGAATTACAAAGATTCCCGAACATCACGAATGACCCAAATTACGTACATTATGATTTGCAAGCAATTGATCGGATTTATCCTACTTTACATCACGATGATCATGAATCTTTATTTTGCACAACCCCAAGGAAAAAGGAATTATTTCCTTCGGAAAAAATAGCCAATCCAGCGGAATCGCATCATGAATTATTAGCAAACGATGTGCAAACTGAATTCGACAGATATGTTGAAACCAACTTTGAAGTATTCGAGAAATTAAGTTACGAGAACAGTTCCGAGCAATTTCTCGAACTCACCGAGATTGCCGAGCATAATTGCCAAGTCTCCGAGTACGTGGAAGCATCGCATTCCTATGTACAAAATGACAGCGAGCAGTTATTTGAATTCCTACAAGTGCCTCAAGTCGAGAAGAATCAGACACAAACTTTCAGTCAAGTCGATTACGTTCAAGAAACCGTGTCGATGTGCAATAATGATATAAATGGAGTGCCAGCAAGTACAGACAATAAAGAACCGAAAGTATCGAACTTGGATCCTAAAACGTCGCAATGTGCAGCAATAAAGACGGGTAAAGCACAGACTAGACCGGCGAATATTAAAACTAGTACTAGCGAAGAAATAGCTAAATCAAAGAAAAAGGCTGTGATGAAGTTTCAATGTACGGAGTGCGAAAAGTCATTCTCAAGCAGTTACAATTACAAGCAACATATAGGCACGCATTTCGCTGACCAGCAGAAGTTCCATTGCAAAGATTGCGGATTATCGTTTGCGTGGAAGACAACGTTGAATAAACATATGGCGAATTACCATAGGCCCGACGGCCCGCAGAGATTCGTTTGCAGTCTCTGCCCGAAGGTTTATGGTACTTCCTCCCAAGTTAATGTAACCAGCAATTTATATCTTTACTTATATGAACATTACAGTGATTTACGACTTCGTTCATATTATTACCTCGTTGTTTGGGAAGATTTAGCTATGGAAGTTAGTGCTATGGAAAGTAGGAGTTTTAGACGACATTAACATATACATAAACACAATAAGTATACTGTACAGGGCGATTCAGTTGTCTTTGAAACACTACTATTGGATATAATATTGATCATGCATGAATGCTTCCCAACTCGTCCCTCCATTCTATGTGTTATATAAACTCAGGTTGCAACTATTTTGCTCGTAAATATCTTCTAACGACGTATAACTTGCGTTTCTAGCCGTTTTGCAATACTGGACTTACTTTTGGAATGTATTTTCTAATGTGCAAGAAATTATCTAAATCGGTTGAGTAATTTCTGAGATTACCTCGAACACATACACATACGAACTTCTCTTTTTATATATCAGTGTAGAAGATAATATTATAGAGTATTTACATGACGCATAATTTCTTCTCTTCTCTTCTCTACATATATAAATCTGTAAGCATTTTCTGTATGTTTGTTTGTTCCAACTTGGCGCGAAAATTACTGAATCGATTTCAACGGAATTTGCACTGTTCGAAAACAAAAGGTCCTGAGAGTAAACTGATGTGTGTATTATAATGCTATCACATCAGAAAGCGGGGAATTGGGGACAAATAACATGATGATTTTTTTTGTTATTGTTACATTCGTCGGGGGTCATTGGACAGCATTCTTTTCGAGCCCAAAAAGCGGGCGAATGAAATTCACGCCAGTGTAATATACATGTATAATGCCTAAAAACTGGCTTACCACAGTGCTGATTCAAATGCAAGTGAATTACCTTATACATAACTAATTCTCGGGCTTCGTCCCCAATATATATGTATGATACATGTCTGAAAAAACTAGAGTACGATAGTGCTGATTCAGAGGTATTTTGTATAACGTAAGCAAATATAATAATCTCGAATTTCAAAAGAGAAAAAGACAGCTCTGCTATTCTCAGCATTTAGAAGTATGTGAACGAATGTGTGAGTCACTGTACCTATTGACCGACTTATGGAAGAAAATCCATTCTTTTAGGAGCATGTTAAACGCGATCACTGGAAGCATCTTAATCACACTTGCTCTCAATGTGGCAAATGCTTTTTCAAGAAATACGATTTAAAGATACACCTGCGAACCCATACAGGCGAACGCCCCTATGTTTGTCGTTCGTGCGGCAAAAGGTTTCACCATCGGAGTCACATCATACGCCACGAACAAATTCACATATGAATCCATGTATACTGATGTGCGTTAATACACCTGTACTGTGATACGATATATTTTTATACTGTTCAAATCTCGCCAATAAAGATATATTCTACAAAAGTACACTGTGCGGATGTAGGCTGATGCTGCATGTGTTGCTAATTGTAAGATATATACGTATACTATATAGTCGCCCAATATCCACAACAAATACTGTCGACGCCAATGGATAACTCCCGACAAGACAATCGACGATAAAACAAATCTGCCGACGCCCAAAATAGGAATCGGCAGGTTTAATATTTCTAATATCCTTCCAATAATGGTTTCCTTTCTTTTTTCCGCCCATCTACTCAACCGTGGTAAACATAGATATATATTTACTTAATTATTTTTGACACCTTTCTTTTTTTAACATTTATTGTCTTCCTTTTTCCCGCAACTTTTCAGAAATATATTAAAAATACCTTTCGCTTTTAATAGATGAAAAATTGGATTTGGATTTTTGAAGATATTTATACGGTACTATAAGTATAATATATTTTGGTACTATATATATTATTCAGTATTTTTTTCTGTTCGTATGCAATAATCTAAAGAGAGCATTAAAATCGCGGTTTATATTCAATTAGAAGAATATTACAATTTTTGAAGTTTTCGCTGTTCTAGTTAAGGTTATATAAAGATGGTTATATTATTTCTTTTCTTTTTTCTTCATTATCATCTGCATAAAAATCACACCGAAATCCTTTTTTGACGATTTTCCAATGATTTGTACATATATCGTTCTGTACGCATTTCACGCTGATAGCACGCTCGAGCAAACTTTTACCAAGTGTCGCCAAGAAGAAATAAAGAGCTGGAAAATGAATTTTCTAGAGCGTTTTCTCGGTTTTTAAATATTTTAAAGCATTTCCAAATGTTTTTGGGTGTACAACGCTTACCAATTTTATGTATATGTACAAAGTTTATTGTACAAAGATTGCAGAATGCATTTTGGGACGCTATATGAACAACTACTGCAGCGATTTTTTATTAGCTACTTCAGTTTCTAATACAGTGGGTTACATATAGTATAATTGCCTATTTTATATAATAGAGATGACTATTAGATACTGTATGTAAACAAAATAGAATGTAACAGTATAGGATCAAGTAGGACGCTAAAAGGTTCCCGACAATAACGTTAACCCAGGTTCAGGTTGAGAACCCGTCGTAAACAGCGGATGCGTCTGGATGGTGTGGATGCGCTACTTTGCTTGCCAGGCAACTGTGTTGACTGGTAAAAAATCAATGTTCGTGAAAGTTTCCAGTGCTTATTAGTGTCCCAGAAGCACGTAATTGTTACACGACTGTACAGTGTTACAGCCACTGTAATCGTAAGTTCTTATTCCGAGATAAATCTGCATCAAATGCTATCAAACTTAGTCTTCATGCGATGATTTAACTTTTGGAGTAAAATCTTTATTCTTGCCTCAAACATTTATTTTTTTAGTTAACATTGAAAGCTATAATATTGATTTAGGTGTGCCCGAATCTCAATCGCGATGTTTATTTATTTACCCCAATGTTTGATGTAGCTGTCACCGAGGTTATGTTATGTGTACAGAATGATGCATCTTCCTTTGAATCGGCACTGTCAAACCCGCGTTTATAACATACTCCTTGTCCTAGCCGGCATTACTCGGGTAACATTTCGTGTTCATACTTAATGTCAAGAATAATAGGTTTTTGTAACTATCTTTGACGCAAAAAATTAACAACGTATATAGCTATTCCGAATCACCCTGGATAAGTAGTAAATATCGCTGCATTTCATAGCCTGGATTACAACTCTAAACAGGAGAGGCAACCGGATTAAAATCCATTGAATTGTTCTTGAGATTTAATTAAGTTTTCTGTGTGTAGAAAGCTTTTTTAATTTGTCTTGTAGTACAGTTAAGCTCGGTGTCCCCTTTCCCAAAAAGCAAGCCTAACAAAATGTATCCTATATGTATCTAGAGAAATGTACTTTCTAATAGTAAAAGAATTATTTAAATTGTTTGAGAAATTGTTATCTCTTGGTAGGTTAGTGAAAATATGTATATTCTGCTATGCACACTATAAGCGCAATATACAATTATACATAACATCTAAAATGTAGAAAAGAGATGGGAAAGATGTAGATTCATGATCAAAGGTATTCGCACCTAAAGAATGTAAAAATGAAAAGAACGGCAATACTGCTGTTAAATGTTACTGCGTAGCATAATGTCTATCAAACATATGTCAATGCAATCAACGGAGAAGAAATCACAGTTTTTTTTAATTCCGCGTTTTTCCTGTACCAATACTTTTTAAAATTAGTAGTTAACTTAGAATTATTCTGTATATAACAGTGACACATTTCTAAATCACCCTGTAGACAACTTCGAGGGATGTTTATGCTCAGTGAAACTATTTGTTCTGCTTAGATGGATGACCAGGATCCTTCGAGTATTATGAAGATGATAAAGGACATGCGGTCACGCACAGATTCGTACCGCAGGAGTGGCAGTAATATACCAATTCGCTTCTGCGGTACGGGTTATACGCCACCCTTTCTCAGTGAGGACGATAGTTTTAGTACATCACCTAAAAGAGCTAAGCTCGATGACTCTAATTCCACACTGAACAAAAGTGAGAGTGATAATGTGCCAGGCAGTCCTTGGGAATGGAGGCGGCTGAAGGGAGAGGTAACTACTTTTATTGTCTATCATCGCATATTTTCACTTTGCACAGTCACTGTTATCTGAATCTTGTAATTCATCAATTAAAGCATGTGCCATTGTTGGAAGTTTGTTATTTAAGAAGTTCATCATTAATCTATACTTCCTGTGTTTTCATTTAGGTTTATAAGATTATAAAGTTTGTTAATGATTTACATTGGTAGTATGATTTATATGAAATTTGTGTTTCCACCTAAAAGCAACTAGGCAAAAAAAGTCTTTTGATTTTACTTTGATGGACGAGGCGTAAAGAATATATGTCCAATGCACGTTTATTGTTTTGGTCAGATTGTGTCACTGAAAACGAGACTTTCCCACCAAGAGGCTGCGGTGCAGCAACACCATAAAATTCGTAGGGAAATGGAGGAAGTCTTTCAGAAAGAAAAGAGTCTTTTAGAATTACAACTCGAGCACGAAAGGTCGGGTATGAAACAATTAGAGGCCAGGCTCGATGTTGCTAGGAGAACGATTCAGGATGCAAAGGAAGCTCAGGCGAATGCTGAGAAAGAGTTAGTTCAGGTACTAAGGCTTCCATTTAGAAATAAGTATTGCTGGTATTAGTGCTGGTTGAGTGAAGTTTCATGCTACTTCAACAAAACTATTCCTATAGTTCCTTTGGAGTATAAGATTTTTAGGATTGGACACTTGACATTTCATTAAAATCAGTCTCAGTTTAACTATACTAGTGTATAAATGAAGAAGTTTGCAATATTTGTGTTATTAGTTTTATCTCACGCTTGCACTGTGGTCTGTTCACTTTGTGACTCTGTTGCAAATTGAAGCATTACTTGTTAATGATTTAATAGAATAGATAACAAACAATACTTTTAATATAATTTAATAGAATGATTGGATAGAATCATTAGAAAGAAGTGAAATATCATTCACATACTTGTAGGTTAAAACGACACTAGAGCAAAAGACAATTGCGTTATTAAACGAGAATGCCAAATTATTGGAGGATTTGAAGCAATCAAGTGCACTGAAGGCTGAACCCATTCCGCAAAATAGCATAGACTTGACAGCAATGCAATTGAAATTGGACGCTGCAGAAGCAAAAGTAGCGCAACTGCATGATAAACTGCGGGAATCGCGCGCAGTCCAGCAGGAATTGGAACTGAAAAATGTTGAAATTCAAAATGTGAAAATAAAAGTGGAGAAATTGGAGTCGGAGAGAGCCTTGTGGGAGGAAGGTAAAATGCTGGTTTCCAGAGCGGCAAAAGCCAGCGAGCTTGAGAAAGAACTCAACATGGCGAAAGAAACGATCATCGCCTTACGGGAATCTGTGAAAGGAAAGTTATTATTAGAAGAACAAATGGCCAGCGTTTTGAAGAGGTACATCTAGAATCTAGATCGACATCTTTTCTGCACTCCAGGTTTCCTCGAAAGCTAAGACGTTCTTATACTTTCAGATTGGAGCACACTGAGAAAGTAGAACAACAGGTCGCGACACTGGAGTCCGAAAAATCGGAAGTCCTAATGCGCTTGGCGGAATACGAATCGATTAGCATTACCGGCGGCGCAACAGGTCTAAAACGTGAACTAAATCGCCTGCAACAAGCTGAACTGGTACTCATGGCCGAAGAAGGACAGCTTCGCTCTAAGTTAGACGCAGCTGCGAGGGAGAATCAAAACCTTACAAGGAATTATGAAGATGCGAAGAAACTAGCGACAGACGTCGCTGCGTCCAAAGAGAAGCTTAACAAATTGGTAAGCAGGCTGCAAAAGAAAATGCTGCTTGTTACGAGAGAAAGAGATAGCTATCGGCAACAACTAGATCTGTATGAGAAGGAAATGACGATGGATAATAATACCGCAATGACGGAGAGGATTCCTGCTCTGGAGCGCACAATTGATGCGTACAGAGAAATCGTGGCGAAACTAGAAGCAGATCTTGAAGCAGCAGAGGGTAATCAACAGAGAGACGAGTGCAATAAATTACGCGACGAAATCGACCGATTAAAGGGAGAGCTGGAACATCGAGCTTTAAAGGGCGATTTCAATTGTAACGCCAAAGTATTACATTTTAAACTGAATCCCGCTGCGATGGCAGAGAAACAAGCGGAGGAGAAGCAGAAATCGCTCTTGCAGGAACTCGAAGAGCTGCGTGCGAAAGTGGCCATCGGCGGAGGAACTACAACCACGTCCTCTTTCCAAGCACAAGGTACACATATCATCTTCTCATAATATAAAAGGTTCAATCTTTAATGTGTCCACAAATTAATTGCCTGTCGACGAAGCTGCGTCAGTTGTGACCTGCTTTCCTTGCACGTGGAGAAGATTCATGGGAATACAGACACATATCCTTCCTCTTTACTCAACCCTCTCTATTGCTCTTGATTTGCTTCTTAACTCTCTTTTTACACATTTAGCGATAGAAACCCTCGACTGCTTCCTTATATCGAGTGAGAGAAACTAGTTAGCACAGCCAGTTAGTACTAACAAGCCTAACCAAGCTCTTACTGTACGTGAATAATAGCTTAAGTTCTGTATACTCGAAACAAGTAACGGAAAAAACGAGCTTGCATTTTAATTGCTTATTCATGCCTAATTAAAAAGAATTAGTCAGTAATAAGATGAATCATAATTTGCTCGATTACAGGCGCACTTTTCTAGAATTTGTAATTACTTGGTGTATGCTTGCTAGTTTAAATGCATGAGAAATTAAGCTTTTATACCTTGCATATTGACAAATGCCGGTAGAGCTATAGTCCAATATCATTGTTATTATTTTCAGAAATCGCCGAACTCAAGCAAACTCATGAAATAAAAATAGCACGGTTGAAGGACGCGTTTAAAGCGTCCTCCCACGAATACCGGCAAGCCTGCTATCAGATGTTCGGTTGGCGAGTGGACAGAACGAAAGAGGGCCGATACAAGTTATCTAGTCAATACGCAGAATCACCAGATGACTTCCTCTTCTTCCACATCGGGGAGGAAGGCGTCGACCTTTTGGAAACTGCCTTTTCTGCGACGCTGGTGCCCTTCATTGAACGGCACTTGCAACGGCAGAACAGTGTGCCTATGTTCCTTAATGCGGTCCAAGCGGACCTCTTTGCGCAGCAAACTGTAACGAACGTCACGTGATCTGTGCTCTCCAAGTCATGAGCCTCATTTTGTATAAACCGAGAGTAACCGGAGGCGCGGCGTGTCTGCGTAGATGTAACGCGAGCTAGATATTGACTTATTGTGAAACATTTGTATATGTCTCCTCTACACTTTATTTACACCTATTCATAAATATTATCATTTTTACTGACTCCAGCCACCGAATAGAGGATGTCACTAATAAAGTGCTGTACTGGTTTTTACAAGATTTTTCCATTGCGATATTCTCCTATCCCTTTAAGGTAGCTATGCTGCATACTATCCAAAGGTCAAAGATGAAATGACTCCGAGCCATGCTCTGAGATCAAAACTTTTAGCTATATTCTTACACCTTGAAACCTTACTCATATAAGTGTCACATACTTGTATGGATGCACCCATAGAATATAAACTCATTGCGGTGATAATAGTGGTAATACTGAAACTCCAATTTCATAAGAATATATATGTTCTTTCCACGGTTGAATTTTTTTAGCACAATCAATCATTTGGGGTATTTCCCGATTATTCATATCACATTCTCTTATAAAGCTAAAGTTTTTTGTATGTTAAAATTAAGAATGTGCCACTTACTTAGTTTTTAGCCGGAAAGATCTGCTTTCGCAGACGATCAATTGTGTTTAAACCGTATGACCACAAGAAATGCTAAGAATTCCTAAGAAAACTGGAATAACGCCACGGTTACTTTAAACCTCATGCAGCGATGCGGCGTAAGACTATTTCGCCGGAAAATTGTCCTATTTGCATACATTTTGAATGTTTTAACACGTTCAGAGCTACTCTCATTATTTTACGTCATTATGTATTTGTTATAAAAATGAACGGTTTTACGATTCACTTGTATTATTACCCCGCAGCTATTTATCTACAGTATTTGGTTTTAAATTTATCAAAGTGAATGATTTAACAGAGTTAAAAAAGAGCGTCGGTTGAAAAATCAAAGGAATTTGTTTGTGCTTTTTGTGCAAAACCTAAATAATATAAAATGCAAAAGCTGTGCTGTCGGTATGAAGTTAGTGATTTTTCGATTTTCAATAATTTGTTGTTTTAGTTGTTCCAAATTGTGGAAAAGTATCGGGTCAAAAGAACGAAGGTCATTGAGAGAAATCCAGCCGAGTCAGTTATGCTCTTTGTGGGTAATTGGAGTATTCTCGGGCTGCCCATTTTCAACTGAAGTGTCTCGCATGAATCGTTTAACGGTCATATATCCCGCTTTGTCACACTCTAATCCATAGGCATTTCTCGATATCACTCATTATGATCGGCGAAGCGAGACTAATCCGCAAACTGCGCTTCCATTATTGGCTGTTTCCACTGCAGTGCACGAGAATTTCACGGCTTAAGGCCATAAACGATCGCACTACGGACTTGTGATACAAACGGCTACGGTTTATTGTGCGGTGTCATGGTTACCCATTAAGTACACCAGCTCAATTAGAATGCAATTCATTTTTTCATAAACTATAATAGGTACTGATTGTCTATTAAGTACATTATAAAGAAACGTTATTCTACCATGTTGTCACTAAAGCAGCAAGAAAGAATTTTTTGGTACCAATTATCGTTGAAAATTTTGCTATTATCCACATTGCAATTTTGTTTATGCTACCATCAACATATTTACGACTCGCAGCAAGTTTTGTAGCTAGTTCCGGAAGTATTAAGGAAAAACTTTAAAAAATTGCCGATAAGAACCGGTAACCTTTATGAAGAAATACGAAATATTAATAAGAAGTTTCTAGCTGTTTTTCCAAAGTTACTAAAAGTAGCTTTATTTGGACTTTAGCAATTTTATAAAATACTTGTGCTTGCTCCTGCTAAAAATCAATAAAATAATATTTGCCCAAATAATTGTAGACGGGTGCATACGGAAAAGTTTGCTGATTCTCATTCGATTTGCGCATACATCATCACTTTGCATAGATTTGGTAAAATTGCGATTTTCAAACTTGAGAGGTAAATCTTGGCAAATCTTGGTATATTCGACAAAATAGGAATACCCTGTTCGGATATCTGCTAATAAGGATGATCCTAAAAAATTCTATGAGCGCTATGGATTGGGAATGGTATTGCGAAGTATTTTCGAATAGCTCTTCCGTAATAGCAAATTTCCTATACACAGATTTATGGTGAAAATCAAATATACAGCTAAACAATAGCAATGTCGTTTCAAAGTGCCTCATTGGTTCTAATTACATTCATATTTTCTTCTTTACTATTAATGTTTACATCAGTAACTGGCGAGAAATTCCTTACCGATTTTCAAGATTTGGTATTCCTAATTGTTTTTTGAATACTTTAAATTTTATTATTGAAAAATAGGAGACCATTCTTGCACAATTATAGTGGGCATATGTTCATGTTGTTTATAAAGCGTTCTCATATTGATATACGTATATCGATCGCCATATTCATTGAATAATTTGCCCCATTACTCTATTAACATTGCTTTAAGTTCCATTACGGCAATATTTCAAACTTTGATGATATTACAGCCTTTTACGCTGCCATCATTGGCATCTATTATTATATGACACGATATAAGTTGCAAATTATGCATGAACATCGCCGTGTTAATGCGTGTAATGGAACGTTTCAATTATACGGAATAGTATGTTGTTAATAATGAATTATTACTATCAATAACGCTTTAGAAATATGTATGTTGTAGATACAGATTGTACCAGTGTTAGAGAAACGAAAAGCAACAGACGAGGATTTTCAAATTGTCGGAATAGCAGTACAAATTTTGCAGTAGCGCTAATACTATTGCATAATTAAGCTAATCACTTTTATTATTAGTGTATTGATACAAGTTTTCATACGAAAATAACAAATATTAGTAACGTCGCGCTGTTGGAAATACTGGACAATAATAAAGAAGTGGTTTACGTTATTCAAAATAAGTTAGTTAAAACAACTATCTAGCCAACTTAACCATAAAGTCATGTTCTTGAATACAACTGTTTGCGGTTGCACTTACAGACTGATTTGCAGAGTGCTAGACAAACGATCCTATTGTCCTACTTGATCAGAAATTCAAAAAATCGTGGCCCAGGAAATGTTTCCTGGACAGAAACAGCAGTTGAAACTTCTAGGCTGTCCCGTTTCCTTTCTTCCCTTCAATTGTGCAAGCAACTCTCGGAAGAATGCAGAATTACCCATAGAGAAATAAGGAAAAAGAGAGGGAGGGAGAGAAAGCGGAAGTTTTGCCGTAAGATTCGTTTGCGATGGGCATAGTAATAAGGAAAAGAACGGCTGGCTTCCGTGCGAGTTCACCTTTTCCGTGGGAAAAGCCGAGAGAGTTGCTTTTTTTGTTTCGGTGACAGAGCCACCTGCTGCCAGGGCGGAACGTCCCTTCACCGTCGGACAGGTATACGAGCCCGAGATTTTCCTTCCGCTTTATCTAGCCTCTTCGATTAACCCCCCCAAACTTCCCTAGTTTCGTATAACTAGAACTGAAAACTGGATTGTTGCAATCCCTTGGGTCTCGTTCGTTATATAGGCCATAAACTACGGTTGGTCCATGTAACTTTCAACCAATCTACTGATATATTAATTTCTTCGTAAATCTTAGGTAAATTTGAAGTTAACGTCGCCTAGACAGTTTCTTTCGTGACCAAGCACTTTCTTTATCGCGATTTGCAACTCCTATTTTACCCATTTTTGGAACAACATATTTTAAAGTTGCAAATTTATTGTCAATTCACATCATGGTGTTAATATTTGCTAGTTTTGCGTTATCTATTTTTCTTGTTCTCATAGAAACCGTTGAGTTGCAGAGGGTTATTTTTGGGGATTCAAATACGTCCTAATGAAGACTCGGCTTTCGTTTTCAATGATATTCATTAATATTTTCAGTTAATATGGTATTGTTAATTTTTAATTCCAATGTTTTCAATGCGAAACATAATTTCTTTATGGTACCTTCCTGGTAAATTTTTTTCTTGAACCAATGTTTTGTGCAACATATTTTTTGTGTGGGTTAATTTAAAAATAAAATATAAAATAATAAAAAGCGTTGTCAAATTTTAGAAAGTAAAACATTTGAAAAATTATTCCTATCAATAAAATATCCTTCCAGTCACCTTAACTCTTTGGTAACTTTAGTGTTGTCTAAAAAAATAAAAATATGAACAAAAAACCAAATTCAAATATAATATCATCTAGTTTGGCCGTCATCTCCGTAATCAATGCATTCACAAATGCTTAATCTTCGTTTAATTAAAAAGAAATGGAAATGAACGGACACCAAAATCAATTTCACAAGGTTTAGTTGATTTTTCGCACAAGCGTTGGAACCTTATTACACGAATGGCACTCGAGCTTTTCGCATCTAGAAACATAGCAGGCATGCAGATGCTCTCCTGCTCAAACGAGAGAGAAACTCGATATCAGAAATTAAAGAATGCGAGATTCCGTTGCTATTTCAGCCGGGCGGAATTCAGCGGCGCGGTGCAACGTGGCGCGACGGGCGGTGAGCTTTGATCTCATTAAGGGATTTTTCTCAAGGAGGCGGACTGTTTAGGGTTGGATTCTTTGTCGGCGTCAGTGGACGAGTATTTGCGAGGAGGAAGTAAAGTGGGAAGTGGGAAGTGGGAAGTGGGAAGTGGGAAGGGTTGATGCCTCGAGATAGAATGAAGGGTGGAGGATAGCCACTCGGTGAAATCCCGTTGGCAATGCCGAGGAGAACTTCCTTTGGCAATCCTGTTTATTTTATCAGCGAGAGCTATTTAATTTTTAGTGTACCACTCGCAGATGCCCGCTCTTATTTCCTACTCCACCTTCACCAGCCCGCCTTCCTTCCCTTCCTCCCTTATTTCTTAGCGAACAGGATACATTTGGTATATGTGCTTTCGGCCCCGTTACGGAACTTGGAATATCACGCTGGAATAACACGATGGGCCATCGCATAGTAATGTTTTTCGGACCAGGAAGAACGACAGGATCTAGTTCTTTCAAAGTTATTTGTTTGCAAAGGTCATCGCTCCAACATCTGGCTCGTTAGCAACAAATTTTCTTATCAATTAGAATATTGTATGAATTGAGAAACACTTTCGAACTATGCCGCTCAAGCTAGGTGGAATTAGCAGGACATCACAGAAAAGAAGGAAAGGACTTCCGCCCTAGACACTGCACCTTTCTTCCGTCTATGCGATCAGTTAAACTTGTCAAATAAGTGTTACCGATCTGCATCCACAAATTGCAACATAACAGTGTAAATAGTTTTATAGTCATTCATGTTGATACTCTATATCTATGTATCTATATATATAGAAATATATTAATTGTATAAATTACAAAGGTATTATTGGCATACACAATATATGGTAAAACACATTTGCCGTTTAACTGAGATTAGCACAGAAAATTCAAAACTTATTGTTAAACTAATTACTTCCTACTATTACTATGTAGTATTAACTAACTAACTTTATTTGATAAAGCTATGTCTATATATGCAACCTGAATTGAGAATCTACTCCTTTTCAAAATCAGTAAAATAAATCAAAAAAGCATCGCTCGCACTTACAAATCCGAAAACGTCAATAATTAATTGAATAATTAGTGGTGCTTTCGCAGTAAATATCAACCCAATTATTTATACGTCATGTTTATGGTGGCCTGATTTTGTAATAGTGTTCCTCGTAATTTTGAGCACACCGCAGCCAACAGACACTGGCCTACTTTTTCGAACACTCGCGTTGGTTTCTCGACATGCAATCGTAATGGCGAAAATATGTGCATTTTTGACGACACGTATTTACCGAAATCATTAGGTGACGCGGAATGCACGTTAAATAAACGTTTGCCAATGCCTTGCCGCTTTGGCCGCACATCACTGCCAACGCGGTCGACGTTAATTCCTCAATTTGCCAATCACCGCTTAATTAGCGGGCACCCATATTTTCCCGACTTCGACTCAACGCTAATTCTCCGCCACTTTTCACCGCTTTCGTGTTCTCTCATAGCGAGAGCGATCGAAACCGTCCGAATTGACCGATTCGTTCGATTATTCATACACGGCTAACGTATATTCATAACGGCAGAAAATTATAATTACATTGCGAAATTATAATAAGCTCTAATATATACTGGATCAAAAAATGATTGGGCACAGCCAGCACTTTGAGAATAAAGTTTCTTGAAAAACACACTTTCTTGTTCAAGAAAATGTATTTCTAGTTAGAGAGAAGAGTTTTCTTCTATAAGAGAATGTTTTCCAAAAACATTTTGGAAGCCGGGTGTGCCAGCAACTTTTTTTATCCACTCTAGAAGTATAAATGTATATAAGGACGGTAGAACTGCTGGAAGTTTCGACGAAAGAAAGAACATGCGGAAGCCAAAGATTGCTAGAGCGAGCGAAATGCGAAAATTTAGAGGAAGCAAATAAGTATTGGTTACCCATAAAAAATAGGCTATGCGTCTTGCAGCAAAGAGAGCACGCCACGTTGAAACACTGCTTATCAGAGTGTAAAGTCATAAATAAGGAGTAGAATAAAATTAGAGGATATAATAGAAGAAAGAACATGCGAAACAATAGTAAATTGGCTAAGAAACCTACAGAAAACAAAAAGGACGAGAATAGAAAATGGTTGAAGATAGAAGGAAACGAAAAGTGGGTAAATCTGAATGAGTATGATAAGAAATGTGATCTGTAAACCTCATCCATTACATGGTTGTAAACCTCGAATTAAATAAATATATACATAGTAAGCTCTAACGTAACGTAATGAGAATGTCTGGTCCGCCTATATTTCAATTTAAAGAACTGTAATAGTTTTATGCGTAAGTTTTCACGTATGTATAATTTGTAATATGTATGCTCTTGTTTTTTAATTTAAATTCTCATACTGCATACATGCCAGTGTGAAGTAAAATAAAGACAAAAAGATTATAGATGAATAAGTTTCGTGGGGCACTAATAAACAACGGTACAAAAAATATATAGTTCCTTTGTTGTTGTCATTTATAGTTATTCATATATGTGTACAGCATACCCGAGCATATAAGTGTAATACTCGAACACAAGTTCAATTATGAACTAATTAAGGGATGTTCGGCTACTAAAGTTTTCCAAATACCAACAATGCGAGCCATTAAATACTTCGAAACAAGGAAACCTAAACATGTACCAGTTTAAAAAAAATCTGACTCCCAGATTTGCTTAGACGAGACTAATGATTGATGCGAAGTTAAGCACGGCGAATTAAAAAAAGGGTCGTTTTTTACGCAAATAAATTTGATGAGGTTACCAAGGGATTAGAAGATCGTTACTGACTCTCAGTTTGTGAGAATCACTTTCCAAGTCTACGGTGGCGGCACATTGGTTAAAAAAAATATTCGTACGCAACTCTTTGTAAAATAAATGTTTTTAACAGCTTCCCTGGCGCAAGCAGAGAAGTATTTCAGTAAAAATGAAATCCTTTATGAAGAGTATGTTTTCCAACTTTCAGAAGTTTTCCAACAAATTTGGTACGACTTACTGCAATTTTCATCGATGTCAAAACTTTCTCTTAGACCTGATAATCAATGCTTAAAATATCCGAGGTTTGCATAGAAGGGAGAATTTTGAATTTAGTTCGTGTGTTTACGGTTTTGGACCAGTGTGCGACGTGCCGTCTCAATGGAATCGATATTCTAGTTTGAATTGGTGAAAAAATTGTCCGAATCAATCGAGTACTTTCTGGGATTAGCTTGAACGCACAGATTCAAGCTTTCTCTCTCTACATATAACATTAGAATAGATTAAAAAGAGCGCGTGCTTGAGCCAGTTATTCGAGAGCCAAAGCCTCTAAAATCTCGCCTCTAACTTTTTTCAGCCGAGAGAGTTTTGCCTCTTCGTTCCAGCAGCGCACTGCAGACACAGAACGGAGCTTGATTGCTGACACGACAGATATTCGTCTGGCCACCGAATACGTAGATACGTGTCCTGTAATTCGATCGGACGAATGGGACTTTCGCCCTCTCACTTACGATTACCTGTCACTCACACCGTCAGTCCGAACTCGAATCTATTGCCTTTACAATTAATAGAATACACCGATTAATCTTGGAGTTTTGTTAGTTTTCAATGATAGTTGAAACAAGATTCTCATTTTTTAATTCAGGCCTGTATTTTCGAGGATCATTAAGGGTACGTACAGCTAGAACCCCAGAAATGAGAGTTTTAAGCTTATAAAAAATATTATGAACAAGTACACGATTTAAGGTATATTATAAATTGATTTCATTAATCTATCGGTCATAATTACAAAGTTATTGTCATAGATGTATGGACGTTCTTTTACAAATCACGATTTACAGCATTTGAGATTGCTTTTGAGCTTAATACGGTTTTTCGAAGCCTCCTAATGTATGATAAAAAAAACTTGTAGAGCAAAGTCAGAAAGTTCGAAACGTTTCACTTTCTGAACTCGAAATTGAATGTCAGCAAATTTAATATAACCTCAGCACTAGGATACAAAATTGAAAGTTAGATTTTCGTTAACGTTTAATGTGCAAACTATAAAGTTTAAGTGTTCAATATAAATTGCATTTCTCCCACAAGTTGCCTATTGTTTGAACGTACCACAAATGTAAAATTAAAAGTTACTTTAATTCAGACGCGCATAAATAATTTTGGCACACTTTGCTCCGTTTGTCAGCTCTGTAATGGCTGTTTTCGAGGTTTGCCGCAGTGGAAACACGATTACACACCTGTTAGGGAAGTTAATGCGCGTCGGCGTCCACTTCGTTATTGGGAGTGCGTAATCAACGGAAAACAAATAAATAAATTACGGCCGAATAATATTTTATGCTTAATTGCCGGACAAAATGAGGAATCACGGCGCATCTCGACCAGAACGCGTAGAATATTTAATTAACGGCTTGCGACCTGTAATTTGGCACATTTTTATAGTGTGGACATCGGTCTTGTGTATACGCTTGGCAAACTGTTATAATTAGACACGCGATGCTTTTGCTAGTCTGTACTTTTCCTCTAGAACATACAATTTTTACGTAAACTTTCAAATTTCTGTATACTAATCTATAGAAACTCAGGAATATTTTGTTGACATCGAACTTCGCAATTGTGTAACAGTTTATTTTGTAGTTTTTGATAGTTTGGGGATCTAAATGTTACGTTATCGATTTGTAACAATGTAGTTATTTTTTCCTTATTTGCACCAGAAATCATAGTCTACATGCAACGAAATAACAATAGCCTTGTTCATTGATATAAAACTTCCAAACATCTTAACTAATAATCGGCTGCACAGATTGCAAAGCTCTTTCGTACGCGAACTTCTATTCTTAAGAATCGCTGGTTGTAAATTAAAGACAAGTTATTCTATATATTCGAGTGTATTGACATACTTTATTCTTGTAATATATTTAGTTTACAATAAAAAATAATATTTCGTATTGTTTGGAATATTTCTTTGTACATTTGATTGATATAACAAATTTTATATAAATGAGAACGTACAATTTTGTAGAGCTTGAAGACACATCTTTTAGACATTTCATTTTGTAATTATTTTCAATTTGCGAATTTGAAACTCCCACTTGGAGCTCGAATTAAAGAATGAGTCAATAAAATTCATTTGCCACCCACGAAAACCATACTTCTTGGATAATAAACTATCACAAAGAAATGCTAAACTATATCATAGTCTTAAGAATTGCTGGCTTTCAAGACGAGATGCTGAGTTGTTTGGAAGGCAATAAAAGGGAAGGATAAAATCCTTGACGCACTTGGAGTCATTCCGGATGATCTCCAACAGAGCGGTGACAATAAATTTGTATAAAGCGCTCATTGGTCGCCGACAGTGGATTTTAACGGGAAATATGACAGAACAAGCACATGGATGTGCGTCTACATTATGTTCCAGTCGTTCCAGCGATTCCTGTGAAATATGAAGCAGGCGTTATTCCTGCAGGACCCGCAACACCATGTAGAATGTGTGTACTACACCACGCTCCGAACAAATAGCGTCGCCCTACGCCTGCGCATTTCTCTCTGTTTTATATTCAACGTGCATTGTCTCGTCCCATGTCGATTACGGCATTTGCAGTTGGCCAAATAAATGAGTGACAATATTCATCGATTTTTTCTGCCTTTGTGTACTTTATACGCGCGTTAATATGTTAAGTTAATGTTTAATATGTTAGATATATCGATATTAATATACTATAGATTTTACCGGCTGCCCTATTCGGTTTCACCCGGATGGCATTTCTTTAACAATAATTTAGTTCAAAAAATATTATATTGCTGGAAATATCGTGCAATGATGTCCCGTCTCCAATGTATATGCAGGTTATAAAATATTACAACATTTATTAGTTATTTAAGATGTTTCCATAACTAATGTGAAAGTCCTATATTGAAAAGGGATGAGGGTCGAGCTCTACATCGTTAGCAACACACAGATAGTTCCAACAACCTATTAGTCTGGAAATTAAACAATTGTTAACGTGGACACGAAATGTCACCTGGGCAAAGCACGCTAGGACAGCTAACATTTAATACGTTTAAAATGCAATTACTTTCCTGCAGCAGTATTGTCCGCACATGTGTTATTCAGATTCGGTCTGGAGCGTTAATTCTCTCGTGCGGGATTTGCACGATGGGATTTTTCAAGTATAGTACGATTTTTTAGCCAACGGCAGGATCAAAGAGTTGTAGAAAAAGTAAAAAGGGAATATGAAAAAGTTGCAAAGAGAGTAAAAGGCGAAAGGGATAAAATAGGGTGGTTGAAGATTTAATAATGGTGGAGCGTCCGGTTTTCTCTGCTTTCACAGTTTTCGATTATTGGTTTGGAGATGTAGGATTATTTTTCGGAAAATAATTTGTTCAGTTCTTTAAATGTTCTTATTCTTCGCCTGAAAAAACTGACTACCGAAGATTATTTCAAAGATTATTCCTATTCTTTCGTGCAAACCTAATCCACAATTGATGAATCCTGTATAATGGATTAAATTATAAATTTAATTTCAATTGAAACGTGAAATTTTATTTGAATAAAGCCATAAATAGAAATTAAATTAAAGCTCGAGTTTATTTTTTATGTTCTCGTGCTCCTTGTAGTTCTACGTACTTCTAGTTTATATGTTTTTCCATACTAGGTATACATTATTTAACATGTTTTTGCATATAAAGTAGCATATTAAAAAAATAGCAAAGCTTATTGAGAAGAATTCTTGCACGAACCTTCGAAGCATTGTGAACTGAAATTTTCCATGTTCTTTTATCCGCTCTTTATAATCTGGTTTTGCCATTAAGTTATGTTCGCAGCATCGATGATACTTAATTCCTGACATCGAATAATTTCACGGAATCTGCAGTTTGGGGTTTCGAACTCCGCGCGTTCCTTTTAAACTCTTCTTTATCTTATTGAAAATCCTTCGTACGATTTAGGATGGAAAAGTCAATATAATTCTCAGCGACAAATGCTGTCATTAGTTCCGGCGAATATTATGCTGCGGGGAATCATTCTTAGTGTGTAAGATAAATGCCGGTTGGTTCTTCCGCGTCAGCCTGACTTCATCTTCATTCTGACTTAAGATAACTTCATACGTCACCGGTTCATCTTCATTCGCACATTTGCATGTATATTGCCGAAAATTCTTCGGCGATGCTTCATGCACTTTGGCAGCCCCGCCGAGGGATTGAAATGAGAAAAGAAATTGGACTGCTTGGATATTTATGATTAGCGATAACAAAATTCTTTAAAAATGTTACAATTCATTTATTCAAACAATTTTTATATCTACAGATTCAACTCTGCCATCGAATTCTCGGTTGTCTTGGTATGCGATTGCCAATTGTACCGGCGCGGCGCGGCGCGGCGCGGCGTGTCATCTATTTTGGTTATTTGGTCTACCATGTACTCACATTATTTGCTCAATTATTTATTTACTTATTTGCGTTGTGGTCTTTTATGCAATTCAGTATGTTATTGATATTAGATGCTTGCAGTGGTGTGCATATAAATAGATACAACTATTTCGGCAATTTTAATCCACATTATTTTCTGTTTGTAAATTTTATCAGACACTTTTACACATTATTTAATCCCTACAATACACATGTTTTTCTTATTTCTTAAAGTACTATTGTTCTATTATGTTCTATTATAGAAATGGCCAAGCCCCCTGATCAATTGGGATAAAGGAGGATCTGCGGCATTTGTGATATATTATTCCAAGTCTAATAAAAGAAACTAAGAATTTCATATAATTCGACTTTAAAACTAAGTATGTAACATAATAACTAATGAATACCAGCAACTCGTTTTCACAACATCTTTCGGATTTACAAGCTGCTAGTCGTTTAATGACGCTTGTAAACTTTCAGAAATGACGAAGGAAATCGGATACCTCGCATAAAATCTTTTCAATAAAGATCTGAGAAACTTTCTATATTTAAAAACCTGCGAATATATTTATATTTGTAAAATTTCTTAGGCGAGATTGTTGAAACGCGCATGGGAGAATACAAGAGAATACTAAGATGCTGCTTCCATAGGATTCGCAATATTTGCACTTACAAATCATTTTCAATAAAGATCCAACGAATTTCCTATCTTTAAAAATGATACTGTACGAGCGGCGAATATATTTATAATTATAGAATAACTTAGGAGAAATTGTAGAAAATAGCAGGAGGAAATACGAGGGAATATTGAACGAAGGAAGGTTTTCCATAGGAACAAGTCAAAAGCAGAGGGTGGGAAAACGAAGTCAGGCACAATTAATTTAAGGGATGAATTTTTGACATTGGAGAGGTCGCGCAGGCGAAACTGAATTAAGTCGACACCAAGGCTGTTTCGGGAGAGCGCGGCTTCGTTAACTCCAACGCATCGACTTGTCAAGATTAGGTTTGCCAGACACGTTAGACGGCATCCTCGAGGCTTCCTCTCTATGTATGCAGGCATCTACCGAGCTCCTCCAGTAGGAGCTACATATCTTCCCGGAAAGGCGATGAATCGCAGGTACAGCCACTGCTTTTGGGAATTTAATCATTCGGTTCGAGTAACCCCATCCTAGAATTACCCAGGGAGTTCTCTCTGGGACTCTAACCGTGGCAGCGGCATGTCTTCAGAAACAGCACCGTCAATTTTATAAGTGAGCAGTTATTTTTCGCGACACTCCTCCTTTTAACTTTTCCTTTAACACTTTGAGTGCCTAAGTTGCAAATTTTTAATTTTTTCACCACACCTTCTTAAAAATGTTTATTCGCGTTATTTTCGTCAAAATAAATATGTCTGTGAATGGATCTTCGAGTGTCATCCAAATTCGGGTGACATATGGCGTTCAAGGTGTTAAAAAGAGTCATTGGGGAGTTGTTGAGACATTCTCGGAGCAAAAGGTCATAAAGAATAAAATGAAAGGGATCGGATATGCTTTATCTTTAAAAATAAAGAATAATTGAAAGTAGAACATTTAGTAAATTCCGAAGATACTGATTGCTCATTACGATTCTGAGATGAAGTGGCTAATTAGTTTTGGAAAACTCATTGTTGGAAAAAATCATTGGAGTGTTTTGTCAAAGAAAAAGTTCATAAAGGACAAAAGCAAACGGTTCAGGTAAGTTTTATTGTTCGTAGGCAAATAGATCATCATGGTAACCAGAAAATTTAATAAATTCGGAAAAACTACTAGAAAATCAAGGCGAGAGTTATACTCTGGTTAATATTTAATGTACAAATATAAAGTTACTTTATAATAAACAGGATATATGAAAAAATATTGTATAAATATTTGCCCCTTTAATTTCGTTCCCTCTGAAAAAGTCACTGGTAAGTGGCAAGTAGAGTTGTTTAATAGAGTTTCTCAAAAAATCCTGACTTGCCAAATCATTTTTGATGAGCTAGAAATGCACAAGCTCGTACGAGAATGGAGTATACTGATATCCTACATGGAGTTAACACAATCGCTTATAAATTATCGGGAAATACACCGGTATAATAGAGGCTGGTAAGCCCGCGCTATTGTTTCCATTGAATTTTCGTGCTAAGTGTATACATGCGCGACCATAAATGATCTAATACTCTTTCGCGCGCTCTCGCGTGTCTAAAACAAATCCATTAATAATAGGGTGTAGTCCGGGATTACCAGCTTACTCGAAATAACAGGGCGCACACGTGAATTACAGAACAACCCCCAAATTGAATTATGTCTGCTCCCTACTCCGAATTTGTTTTATTGTTCCACGACGATAAACGTATTTTCGGTTAAATAAATTTTATGGTGATAAAGGTGACATTTGGAGGATTACAATTTCTAATTATGGGGAATGAATCCATGGAAATAGGCTTATCTCGAAGTGTTTAAGTATCTCATACAGGTAGAATCGCAAAAAGGAGGCAAACTTTGGCAATTTTTATCTTAAATATGTACAATATATTTTGTTAAATTACTATAAAAATGATAGGAAAGTATAATTGAGTAGATGCGAGCAGTGATAAGAATATTTTCTTTATTTGTCACAATGTTTTAGATCATATATATCTACCAGAAATAAAATCCCAACCTAATCTACTAGAGAAAAATTCGGTTGGTATACAAAACTTTATTATAACTTTCGAAAATATGAAAAGTTATATTTAAAAGTCGAAAAAGGAGACAAAGTATTCTTAAATGTTAGAGGTGAAATACTCGCAAGCAGAATTATAGTGACATTTTAATAGGGCCTTTTACTGGCGTGGTGTAGACCCAGTTTACAGGACTTAAAAAAAGCAGGCAAGTGGATAAGTCCGGGATAATTAATGAAACAAGGTTAAAGCCTGGAGAATCCCTCGAAAGCCAAATAGAGGAACGTGATTGGCCTCGGTCCTTATCAGAGTAGCTCGCCAGGATATTAGAGGACCAAGGCAATATCGCGTGTCCCCTTATCAGTCGCTTTATCAGGCATCCTCATCCGCGAATAAATGAAGGCTCGCGCGCGCTTGCTCGCTTGCTTAAAGGTTCTCTGGGTGGCAGAGCTGTTTGCTGATACTTTTCGGTAGGATTCGACGGGCGCTTAGTCTCGCTTCCGTTAATCCTGGAGTGAGCTAAGGTTCTCACGAGAGCCGCCTTCTCCGTCTCGCCGGCGTGTTTACCCTGTCTTATTAATTTACAAGCCGGTGGCAACGGAAGAGGAGAGAGCAGAACCAGAGAAGGAGCTAGAAGGAGAAGGAGGGGGAGGGGGAGGGGGTGGGGAGAGGTGGATGCTGAATAAATATCGAGGGAGACGAGGGCGAAATTCAGGATGGAGCGGCTGGAGCGGCTGGAGGGAAGCGGTGTAAGGGCGTGTTTAATTTATTTCGACTGGCAAGGACCCGGGCATTAAGCTTCCACCTGTTCTCCTCCACCTTTCCTTATTTGCCTTGCATTCGTCACTGACGCGAGCACCACGCCGCTGCCGCCGCCGCCGCCGCCGCCGCCGCCGCCGCCGATCTACGTGCCACACGTACGCCCAGCCTACTTTCCTTCCTGCAACTCACCTGCCCCGCACTACCAAACTCCCAACCACCCCCAACTACCCTCCAACCACCACCCTCATCCTCGAGAAACTCCTTTGAGCAGCCCGCTCGTCCGCTAGTCCGCTCGCCCGCTCGCCCGCCTTTTATTCTTACTCGCTTCGCTGGTGGAAGTCTGCCCTTTTTTTCTCCCTTGTCAAAGCGATCTTCCCCTCCCATTCCCTCCAAAGCACTGCGCCTTGCTGGCAACCTTTTTCCCTGCACCTTCTGCCGCGCTCAAGGATTTCGCTCGCCGGGATCCGATTGTTAGGCTTTCGGAGCAGAACTCGGCGCCATTGAGCAGGACACGCTGCTTGATTAACACGGCATCTACCGGAGAGAGTAACGTGTATGTGCTTCTACCAGAGAAACGTAGATTTTAGAGAAACCTTGGAGCATCGGAAAATGTTTCTTCAGTCAAGTACATAATGTTTCTCAGTAGATTTGATCGAAATTTCAGCCAAGTAGATTCATTACAGTTGACAAGTTATAATGGGCACTGTTTGACGTCTACGAAATCGAGAATATTATTCTAATGTCTTACCAGCCGGACTCAAATTCGTAACTAAATAATAACTCTGCAATGGATGGACTAGTTTTGTCTGTACACTAAATAAGTAACGGCTTCAGGTTTTTTCAAATAAATATTGATGGAACAATTATTGACTTATATTTTAGGATTCGAGGAAAATGGTTGTCCTTGGTATAGACAATTCAATTAAAAAATAATAAATTTAAAATTCAGAAGAAGTCTTTATTCACTTTTCTTATATGTTCGATACAAAGCGTCGCAGTCAGTACACAAGAATGATGGTCCTTAAACGGTATTAGTGAAACATACAAAATAATAACGCATACAGCTTCCACTTAGACGATTATAATACAATATTGGTTAATCTAATATTAATAAATTAAAAGCTTGTTAATAAACTATATTAATAAATTATTATGGGATAAGTAGTGAGCTGACAAATTACGTGAGTTGAGCGTTGTTAGTGAAGGGATTACTATAATTTTCAATGGCTGTCTTTTAAGAATGTTTACATGCATTAGTAAACAGGGATTCTTTTCCTTATCGTAATATTTCACGAGCAGGGGGACGGATAATAATGCAAATGACGTCAACCTTGCCGTATGAGTAGATTTATTGGATTCGTTATTAAAAAAAATATGTTACAAATTATCATATATATGCAAAAGCAGCAAACTAGCGAGTAATAACTATAAGGGTCGTCATTGTTAATGAACGAACATAATATGGCGCAACACTAATAATGTCGTGAGATGCCGCAATTGAATAGTGACACCTGAAAACACTAAATTAAAATTGTACCAACAGTTTTGCCATGTTTCTTTAAACTATTAACGATATCTCATTTATTGATAATAAGTTGAAAAGCAAACAAAACTGTCTGTCGTTTCTCCTTTCGAAAACTTAATTCCAATTGAAAAGAAAAGTTTAATAATTGATTAATCTTAACACAACGAATGTCGTATGATAACAGAGTCGAATATTGTTACTCAAAAATAATAGTTGCAACGGCTACTTTACGAATTTTTGCCAAACTATTAGTGAAATTTGATTTACTGGCAACAGGTTGAGTAGCGAAAGAAGTTTCTCCTCCCGGAAGTTCATTCCCATTCTCAAGGGGGAACAATGGTAATCGATTAATCGATCGAAGTAGCAGGCACATCTTGGTTGGGGCGCAACTACAAGGCGTATGTTATGGTGCAACATAAAAAGGCGTAAGTTATGGTGGCCGCAAAAACATGGAAGTGAACGGCGAAACGAAACGGAACGAAACGAAATGAAAGGAAAGGAAAGGAAAGGAAAGAAAACGAATGGCGAGAAAATTCATCGCTGCGGAAAGATCGTGCGAGTGGTTCGGCCTACTAAAAGCCGGCGAGGTTGCAATGAGTAACTGCCGGACTAAATTGCAGCCCGACGTACGCTTACAAGTTGGAGGAAATTATAGGGAAACGAAAATAAAAACCTATGCTTCGGCTCACCGGCACCGGAAGTGCGCAAGTCTCTTCAGAATTAATTTCCCATTAGCATCGAAACTGTTAGTTCGAAACTGTCCCACTATGCACGGCTTCTTCGATTCAAAGTTTCAAGAGTAGAATTATTGCTCTAAGAAGACTTTTTGCCTGCTAAACTTCGATATTCACTGTAATACCTTATTATAATATATTATTAAACATTATTAATGTACGTACACCCCATTTTTGTATCTGGAAAGCTATCAATAGAAATGGTTTTATTTTTTAAATCGCTTGCAAGTGTTACCGATTTATACTGATGGAGAGACAGACATTACTGTCTATTTATACAATAAAGTTAGTTATAAAAATATAGGATAACCTCGGGAAATTATGGTAGCAATTAACGTCTTCAATTATAATATTTTACCTTTCCTGCACTGATGAATGTTTGACTTGTAGCGATACAGTATAATACAGTAGATACAGTACAATATAGGGTGATTCAGTTGCCTTTGAACCCCCACTGTCAGATACACGCTACTCTACACAGAATAATTAATAATAGACTAATAATAATTCTATTAATTCTATAAACTGTCTACTAATTTTAATTATACACGAATATTTTCCAGGTGTTCCTTACGTGTCATATATCATGTGTTTAATGTATGTAATATGTATGAATGTCTGACAATAAAGTGGAATGTGACTGTGCTAATTCGAATGCAAATGAATCACCCTGTACATATTACGAACTGACTATGGTCAATGTATTTTTATTAATGGTCAGTCTAACTTAATTGTGACGAGAAAGAACCTTTAGAAATAACTTTACGAATGCGATGGGAAGATCGTTTAAAGGGAGCAGTATGAAATCGGACTAGGAATAGTAAAGGGATAGAGAGTTGCTATTGTAAGGAGGTTAGGTTCAAAGTTCTTGGGAGCAGACATAGTTTATTCGCGCCAATCTTGGACTAATAAGACTAACGCGTTCGAGATTAGGTTTTCTAAAGGGCCGGTAGCGAGTGTAAAGATTTCTGATTCGAGTGGCTGAACGGAAGGCGAGCGAGGAGCGGGCGAGCAGGTGGATGAAAGGTGCGCTGGTACTTATTATGAATTAGCTTGGAGCCGCGGGGACGTTGCTGGGATGCCGGCTCTCGTTTCACCTAGCGGTAGCAGCAGACACTAACACCGTAAACTCATCTCTTGCTTATTACAAAAGGGAGATTGAGAGAAGGCCAAGGGAGGAGAACGCACGAAACTTTGCCGCGAAACTCCTTAACGAGACGTAACAAGGTCCATTCTTTACATTGCCGCTTGCTACGGTGCTGCCTCCTACCTTCCTTCCTAGAGAATGGTGCTACGTGTACCTGTAACTCGGTGGGATCGGCTAAGTTCGACGATAAATAAAGCAAAAGTTGATATTACGCTCGTTTGAGGAGCGCAACCCACTAACCCCCTCGCCCCTCTCTCCCCAATCTCTCCTATCTCCTATCTGCCCTCTGCCCTCTGCCCTCTGCCCTCTGCCCTCTGCCTTCAGCCCTCTGCCCACTGCTTTCTACACCGCGTTCTCTCTGTCGCAGTTTGTTCCGACCATTGATATCCCCTGTCACCTGTTTACTGGAGCCTCCCATTCAAAATCCTGATCCCGTGCGGCATTATCTCCGAAAATTAGGGCGGACCTGCAAACAACCAATATTGATTTTCTGTATTAGGTTGGTATGTATGTACAATACATACAGGAAACAGAAATGTTAATAAGAGCGTTCTTAGGCCTTTCAAATTAAACTTTTAATGCGTTAGTTTGATTTAATACATTTTATTAATTTTATTTTAATTTTGAAAGAGTTAAGTGGAGCATAGAGAAAAACTTTTTTAATCTTCATCCATTCTGCTCTCTCCATATTTACCAATATTGCGTTTGTTCACCTTCGTTTTTTTAATTTGTTTATGTTTGAAATATTCGACTATAGTCGAAAGTCGCACGATAAGAGTTAAATTTTGTAATCTGAAACTTGTTTCTATGATTGATTTGGTTTGTCTAGTCTAATATATTTGCGTGTTTTTAAACATTTTGAATGTCTATAGTGCACTTGAAAATACGCAATGATCTATTCTTTTACATTACAATAGTTGTGAGAAACATTTATGAGAAACTGAACGTATAAGGTTCAATATATGTATATTATAGAGTGAACTATTCCTCTGTAATTCTCACCATACACTTTATGTTATATAATTAAAATGGGGATAATTAAATCAGATAAGAATGTTGACTTTACTTATAAAGTTAACCAAGCGCAGAGTCAACCTTCGAGTTTTGTAAAATATTATACAACATACGGCATATTAAATGTGCTTCTGATATAATAATGAACATTGGAGGCATATTAAATAATTTTATATCAAAGTAATCGGGAAGGTAAGGACGATCACCACCCAACGAGGCACACAAACTTATCGCTTTACGGGAGGGTGCAATACGAAGTGGAATTACGTGCACTTCCATTAACGAAAACTGTACCTGCGAGTGGGTCGACGTGGCGGGGGTGAGAGAGTATAAACGTGGAAAACAATTTTCTTTCTTCAGTAGTCCACCCCTTTCTCTCTTTTTCTTGAAATAATAGCATTGGTCGACCCACCCTTAAAACGTCTAATAGATATTGACACAAGCACAGCACGAAAATAAGGAAAAACGTTATGTACGATATATATATATATATATATATATACAACACAAATTACTGTTTTCTTGGGGAACCATTGATTCTTGAAGAATATCGTAAAGAATTTTTAAAATCCGTTTCTTGTTTTCTATAGGATACTGAATGTCGGAATTAGAGTAATCAAAAGCAAACTTATTAGCGGCCGTGGTGTGTACATTTGTTTGTACCATAGTTATTAGCCTATTACTTTGGAAGTTAACGATTTGGCTAATTAGACGATGTTATTGTTGATTTGAATAATATATGCCACTGACGCTCCACAAATGACTTCGAATTAAGAAAATGCAAAGAACGATCTCGTTAACGCGACGGGTTAACAGGGTTTCTTGGGGAAGGTACTATTAATGCTGGTCGCGTACCGGAATGGTGTTGGGCGGGGGCTTACATTTCCCGCAATGGCGAGGGTGGAAACAAAGGGAAAGGAAGCGACGCAACAAGAATTAAAGAAAATGAAACGATGCAAAGAGAATATAACCAGCGGTCGAAGAAAGTTTACTATCTTGTTTTTACTCCGAATCGGTGTATGATACCGTTCGTTAGAATACAATTTCTTCCAACCTCTCTCTTTTGTGTATCTGCTGGAAAGTGTTCTGTAAGAATTAATTCCACTGCAGGAAGTAAATGGAAGATCGGATAAAGTATACGTGCATTACAATGACTCCAAACAGAACTGATAACTGTAAATCCTCACACTGCAAAATTGAAATTCTCGACTGATAAACTAATATAATAATTATTTATAGTAATGAAGAATTTTCTTTCTTTGCTTATAATAAAATTGTAAAACTGTCCAATACATGTGTACAAAGTACTTACAGTTGTTTATTTTTTTGAAATCTACATAAATTTTATTGTACTAAATACTCGTGTCAGTTCTATGCATTTCTTTATACTTTGTAAGTGAAATTGGCAAACTTCTATTGTATCATGAAAGTGTATTTGGAGATTTCGGTAAAAAAGTACAGGCTTATAAAAGAGTATTTGAATATTAACACTAAGCATACCAACGTCCGGCTAATCGATTGGTTCTGAATTTCCAGATACATATAGACAGCCGGTATAGTTAGTTAAAAAACTATTCAAAATTATTAAGCGTTTGGTATTATTTCTGATACGCTGTAATGACAATTGTGGTTTTCAATTATACTTTCATTCTGGGACAAATAGTTTATCTAGAAAATTTGTCAAGCCAACAAGAAGCAAGGATCGGTAGGAAAATCTGTGGCCGACAGGAGCAAAGTAGCGTGGAATGCGGATGTATGCTGGGACTTTTCTGTCGATCGAGTAACGCAACCTGACAGAAGGTTGCAGCGGGGTTGGTGGGGTTTGCGGGCGGCTTTATTGGGAGGGTTTTCACTGTCGGAAAAAGTGGCGAACAGCCGACAGAGGGGTCACCACTTTCACGCAGCAAATTGGCAGGTGATAACGCTTCCTGTTACCTGAGAAAAAAAGGGCTTTTTGTCAGAGATTCTCCACGGGTGGGAGGCCGGATTGGCTGTGACGGATTGGTGGGGAGGCCGCGCGAATTAAATCGGCTTAGCCTCTCGGATTCCGGATAAATGAACAATTAAGAGCCGGTAACAATTGTCATCGAGCCAATTCTGTCATTTAACGATCCGTCTGTGAAAGTGCCTTTCACGAAGAAGTGGTGTGAAAGCGGGATTTTTATGCCTCGTTCTGTGTGACTTCAATTAGGGTTGATGCACCGTTTGCAATCTTTTGAAGAATTTACGTTCTATTACGAATATAGAGTGATTTAAAAAAGTATTAGCATACCCAGATGTTTTAAGATAATTTTTCATAAAAAGGGAATCTGTCTTCACAATGGACATTTCTTTTTTTAAATCAGGATTCTTTGTTGTTCAAGAAAATGCCTTTCTATTTCGAGAGGTTTTCTTTTTTAAGGACATTTCTTTCAGAAACACTGGGAGTGCGAGTACTTCTTTTATCCACTGTATAACTTATGATAAAAAGTATATATACTGCAGTGTGCTTTTACTGTATAATTGTGTTTACGAATGAGTGCGTATAGGAATGTGTGTATCAGATGGTTGGCTGCGAGGGCGAGGGCGAGGGCGAGGGCGAGGGCGAGGGCGAGGGCGAGGACGAGGACGAGGACGGGAACGAGGACGAGAACGAGGCCGAGAGGAAAGAGGATAGAGGATAGAGTTGTATGAGTGTGTGTGTGTGCGAGCAGAGCGGAGAAAAGGTGAGCGTCGCATTGCAAGGTGGAAGGCCGAGGAGTGTATGTATGTGCGAGGACAGTGTTGAAAAAGAGTATTGCCCAGCGAAGAGAGTAGATAGAACGCGATTGAAGTGTCGCAGCGTCGAACAAAGCGTTGATGAGCATGGTAATGAGAGCGTAGCGATGAATCTGTCTCAATTTTAATAAAACGTCTGCAATATTAATAAAAATGTCTGCATATGTGAATCTTGAAGTACGAGGAGGAGGTAAACTTCGCAATCATAATAATTCTATATATAATAGTGGAAAATATATGATTGTAGTCTAAAATATATATAAGCAATAAACGCATTGTGAGTTGGAAAATGTTTTAAATGTGATTATTTAAAAATAGCATAGCTTTATCGTGTAAAACCTTGCTGCATCATATTAAAGTAGACAATCACGCAAGGTATTCAAGAAATTTTTAGTTCACGCAATTAATTGCACCGAGAAGGTAATCTGTAATATCGGTAATATCGGTAATCTGTACTATATTGAATGAGCCAGTGACTAGTGTCGTCAACTCAGTGGAATCACAGTTTACCAATGAGGGTGGTGCGAATTGAATTTGAAATTTATGCTCATCATACCATTTCTGGTCACATAAGATTCTTCCATTAAATAGTGAAGTCAAAAGGTTAGACAGGTTTTCATTTTAATGGAACCAACCTAAGAGCGCAGAAAAGACGGTGGCCTGAAATGGTGCACTTGCAAAGTGTTTCTTCATTGCACTAAAACAAATATTTTATTATTTATCGCAATGTGCGAAAATTTGATTAAAAGCTTTCATTTTAATACTAGTTTTAATGATACTTCTATTTTTAATGATTGTAATTACTTACTGCTACTGGACACGAGTCTTTTTGCTTTACAGATTGTCATTAGCGCGAATAACTACTAATTGAAATATCGAACCGGGAAAGCCGATTAAGTTGCAGTGTAATAAGCTGTGTCACAAAGTTTATAGTAACTATTCAGCAAAACAGTTTTTCTGCGTGAGTGACTGCGCTAATAAACTGTCACGCAGCTTAAATAATGCGTAAAATATGTTAATATCACAAATGTTAATATAATGCAATAGTTTCTTAAAGTTGTTCTAATATACGGTATTTTATTAATCAGAAAATGCAACAAATTAATGTGTACATACCTAGTTATTTGATCGGTTCTGGCTTCACGAATGTTACTATAGCGTGTTTATTATTGCGAGTATCGAAATGAAATTTATAAAATAGTCCCAATTGTGTACTGTAACAAGCATATGACACGTTCTGAATAAAAACTATTGTAGAGGAACGTTGTCAAATTGCAAGAAGTTCGATCTTCCCCCATGCCAGAAAAGAAATCTCAAATTTCGCCATCTTTTTATGAATACAAGGGAAATATAAATCTTCGACAACGAGAGAGGAAAACGGAAATGAGATATATAAAGTTAATCATACATATATTGCAATGAAAACCAGGAGAGATTGTGGAAAATAGACTCTTTGGGTATTTAGTATTTAGAAGAAGATATCATTGGAGGGATTTCGAGTGTTTGGAAAATCTAGTGTTAAAGGGGTAATGCTGGTCGACAGGGAGGATTTCGAGCGTCGACAATGACGGCATAACGCAACTTCATCCGCACTGTATTCATTAATGCGCCGTCGGGCGAAGTAGAACGTTCGTCAAACAGTGGACGTTATTTTAGCGGTAGCGGGCAACCTGTAAATGTCACGGGGCTTTTTATCTTGGCGTTATTTGCTGAATTGAGTGAAAAAGCAAACACGAGCCTGCGACCGCGGCTGGGACGAAAAAAAGAGAGCGGTGAAGGAGAAAGGTAGAAAGGTAGAAAGGTAGAAAGGGAAAAAGGGAAAAAGGGAGAAAGGGAGAAAGAGAGAAAGGGGAGTTCTCTCTTTGCCGGTTTCCAAGTTCGCTAGTTGGAGGAGAGAGCGGGAAAAGCTGGAGAAATAAAAGTGGAGGCTCTCTCTCGCTGCCGGAGGGTCAATTGCTCAGTAGTTTTTACGACGGCCGCCGAGACCGAGCAGCAAATGCTCCGCGACCCTAAAGTTACCCGGCAATCGTCGCGCCTTTAATAACACACGCTAATTATTTCGTTCTCCGCCGAACAATATCTGTATTTGCGTAAAGCCCTGTCACAGCTGTTCCGGAAGCTCCTCTGTTTCAAAAGAAATAATATTAACAAATGTTTTTAACGACGAGTAACGACAGTGTTGCCGCCAGGTTTAATTGGTAATGCTAGGTTGTCCGCTTTATTCCCATTAATTAAAGCGATAACCTTATCGAATGGATTTGAATAAACTGACAAGCAAAAAGCGAATTGGGGATGAACGCTCTCGAAAAAGCGGGCAGAGTATGGGATTTTGTATTTTGCGAAGCCATGCAACTGTGTTTTATGCACGGTGCTCCGCCTGCTTTCAAATCGCCAAGTATGTTTATCGACTATTAATTCTGCGAAATAAATCTGTTTTATTGTATTTATTGCTCCTTATTTTAATCGTATTATCGTTTGCCCAAACTACTGCAGTGACCGTTGATAGTTCCCACGTTTTTAATATTTCTAATATATCATTCAATATCGATATCGTTAATTCCTAGAAAATCCTAAAAACTCATCGTTTATTATTATAAATTAGTTGAAAATCGAACAAATCGGGGTATTTTAAGCATATTGCCAATGTCCGTCGATTTGTTGCTCCGTTTACTTAAGGAAAACATGTGTCAATGTGAAAGGGATTTGAGTGAGTTGGTTAACACACGTGACTAATACAAACGAATATAAACTAATTCACAGTTTACTGAAACAATCGCAAGTATACCGAATGGAATGTAACTCGATATGACCATGAATTATATTAAATTAATAATAACAGTAACATCAACATATACAGTGGCGAGTATGATAAAAATAATCTAATCGATTAATGTTCCCTTGAAATCTTTTGCCTGATGATTGTAAGTTGGTATTATTATTACTGTCAAGCTTTGGTGAATATTTCTAGGTAATCTCAAGTTATTTGCAACTAGCTAATTTTGGTCAAGCACTGAAATATGCAATATTTGCTTATAAATTAATATTCACGTTAAATTTTTCCAAGTATTTGTACTTATTCATATGCTCGCTACTGTATAGTTCGAATAAATTATGAAGTTCCCGTATTGGAGAGCACTCAATGCAATCATCCGTCGAACCATATATTTTGTACAACGAAATTAACCGACATTAACTAACCTTAAAGCCATACAAACACTGCTAACTGCACAAGTGTGTAAACGAAAGCTTTTGAAGCGTACGAGTTACCACATCACAAATATTAAGATTTCGAATTTCAATGGTGTAGGTTTCAGTTGCCAGGCAGCGGTTTCTCGATCTCGTTTGGCAGTGTATAAGTTAACAATTATTGCCTAAGCAGATTAATAATAACATTTTGCGTGTCAACTTATAGATTTTTAACTGTTTCATTACACTTTGCCAAAAATGTTTATTAGGGTTACAGTTGTTGTTCTGCAAATTCGGGTAACATCGCACTCGAAGCTCATGAATTATTAATAAATACAGCTTTACGGCCAACTTCGAACAATGTTGAAATTTTTAGATCACCTACTCTCAAAGTTATTTTCTCCGAATTTTGCCAGTTTTCTTTGAATGTAGTTGAAGTATTCAATATATTGTACACAAAAGACTTACTCAACGTTAAGTAGCCTTGATAAAGCTGCATAAAGACTGTTGATTGTTTTATGTTCGATATCCTTGCTACATTGAAAGAAAAGTGGAATGAGTCGGAAACGTTATACTTGTTAAGAAAGCAATTAAAAAACTAGTATTTATAACTACATTTCTTAATAATTAATTAACACGAATTAGGAAAAGTGTAAGAAAGTGTACTGAATATAGTATTAATTCTCAGAACTTACCTCTTTTAAGTTGTGCCAGTTTTTTTCCAATAATAGAAATTTGTGTGCAAATCTCGCTGCATTGAAAGAAAAGTGAAACAACTGGAAGACGTTACCTTTTGAAAGAAAGCAATTTAAGAACTAGTAATTATAACTGTAATCCTTAATAATTAATTGAGAATAATTGCCTGCCTGCCTAGCCTGAATAAGAATTATAAGAATTTATTCACATCAGAGGATCGACGTTAAGGTTTCGAATTTTATTGAAAGCTCTTGAATTGGTGGGGAAGGATTTCTCAATCGGCAGCGTGTAAGTCAGCAATTATTATTGAAACTATAATGGAAGCAGTGTAATTCACCGATAGCCCGTGAATTATTGGCGGCAACATGAATACGGTATTAAATGTGCCGAGATTCTCGCGCTCGACACTGTATCGTCGAGCGTGTGGGTGGTTCGAGGGGGTAGTTTTGCCGGGCTGTTTGGATCGGTCCCTTTCATCGGCGACGATCAATGGGCTGCTGCTCACTTGGAGCCGTGCGCCTGATTAACCGACTGCCGCTGCGGATTCTAGGCAAATATCGCTCGCACATAATCCCACCGTGTCCGAACGATTGCCGCCGATCTGTGGATTTAGCAGTACGCATATTTCCAATCCTGCTCTTGCTTGCCTACACTGCGCGCTCCTGGCCTTCTATACTTCCAAGCAGACGTGAAATACGAGCGGGCGAAGTGCTCCGGCAATAATCGATTGCTCGCATCTCCGCGTTATTGACACTGCATTGTCATTAGACTCTCGATGTTCATCCAACTACATACTATTCTAATGGACCAGAGCTAATCATCTTCCAGCTTCATACAAACTTATGTTTAAACTTCCATTCTCTTATTTTATTATTATTACCTTCACTTCTTTTGGATTATGCGATTACTATGCTATTAAGTGATTGTAATTTAATTCAGTAAAATTTATTTAATTCCTTTATCTAAGTTGTTCACCCAACAAGGGGAGTGTGTCGAGAATAAAATTTCATATCGACACGTGTTTTGATTTATTGGTCGTTTTAAGGTTTATATTTTAATTTTAACTCGATTTAAATTAATTTCTCATATTTGTTAGCAATGAAAGTGGTAAAAAGGAAGGATTTAGAAATTTCAGTATATTTTGTACTATAATGTCAATTGGATTAGTAGGATTTATTGTGTGAGCACATTGCATGTTTTTTGTAGGTATAGATCGATGCTCGAGTTTATCTTTCATAAGAGCCAATAGCATATTTTTTGTACGTTTAACATTATTTACGTTGTAAGTCGTTCCCAATGCCGAAACCTAGTTAAATCGTTTTCATGCACCTCAAAACGGTAGATTAACCCATTTTATTAAAATCGTTAAGTCCGTTTTCACGGTAAAGTTTAGAAGAATTACTTGTTTCATAATATAAAATTTGCGCAATATTATTTGTGTAGTCCTTATAATTTACCCCTTCAAACAAGTGTAAGAAGAAAAGGAATTAAAACTCTAAATCTAGAGCTGTTAGTTCAGTCGAGGCACTTGAATTTAATCCCTTTGTCAATCCCTTTGTCAATTTTGTCGTACTGCAACACTACTGAAAACTTGAGTATTACGAGGAAAGGAAAATAATCGTATGTCAAGATGATTACATAGTACAATCGGTATTAGGTTCAAAATAATTTCTCATTGGTTTGTTTAGCTTGCAATAAAGCATGTATAGGGTGATTCATTTGCCTTTGAATCGCCAATGATGGATATAGGCCGTTGAAAATAGTATAATTATACGGTGTTGAGTAATTTTAATATAAAGGAGTATTTGACGAGTCTTTTCCACGCACTGACATTTATTTATAATATCAAATTGTACCAATATTGGAAATAATTGGAACTTGAGTATGAAGGGGATGATTAAAAGGCAAGTGACTCACCCTGTACATACATGCCAAGCTCTAACGCTATACTAAGCGAGTTAAATCCAAGTATTTTTGAATGACAGTTTGTTAAGCTGTCATTCTAACAACCAATCTATAATCTTTTTTGGAAAATCTAATTGAAGAAGCTGTTTTTAAGAGGAAATCAAACCAGTACGGGGCGTCTTTTTTTACATTTTAATGTATTTGGGGATATACAGTATGTATTAGGCTGTGCTTCCCAGGGAGAAACGGCGGCGCCAGAAAGTTGGGGGCGGCAATACATCGGCCGAAACGAAATGCAAAGTGGCTCCGTAGGGGCCGAACGGGAAGTTTCACCTTTGAAAGTTCGCCGCTATTACCACCGCGCATAGTTTTATTGCCTTCGGGACGATAGTCGGGAGTTATACGAGGCCGAGAAAAAAACTTGCCAGCCCGACAACAGTACGACAATAATACTCCCGACTCCCGACTGCCCCCCTCCTGCTCCTGTCGGCACCCACTCTGCGCGGCCCACCTGACACACTTTCCCCACGGGTGACGCAGGCTAACTTTTCTCAACGATACTCCTAAAATCATACAATCAAGCTGTACATGCGCGCGAATAAGGTTTCATTATTGTTCCGATTTTCAGCATTTCGCTGCGTCGTCGTTTAATATGGTACGCGCCTTTCAGTTTGCAGATGCTCGGCTGTTATCAATCCTGTCGGATTCCTCTCTAAACGTACAACAGTGTACAAGAGTGTATACAACAGGGTACAGCATACAGCAATATACAACAATGTACGACAGCATGCAAAATGAAGACATCGGTGTATAACAGGACCCAACCATATCCAACAACATACTCCAAATGTCATTTCAAAATGTCCATGGGCGCCAATACTAGCGAAAGTCTTTTTATAACGTATTATGTGTGTTTGTAAAGTTGGTCTCAAAAATGTCCGGTCATCCAACCCAACCTGTACTCTAGGAATTATTCCTTTACTGCTGCTAGCCCAATTTCGTATCATTGTAAAACAAGCATTACTGGATATTCATCAGTTTGCAATATTAATGTACAACAGTACACTGTAAAAGTACAAATCGCGCATAGATCTGTGTGAGAAAGATAAAAAATGAGATTAATGTGAAAGAAAAATGACGAAAATAGCTGGTTAGTTGTTACCGTAACTTTTTCAATTAGCCACCCGTGAACCAATTGAAGAAAGATGAAACCTTGAATAATATGAGATGAATTTTACATTAAGTAATATGCATTTATAAATATAGAACATTTAAATAAAACTGCCAGGATTAATTTAACCCCACCTTTTTCACGGAGGGTTAAATGCATCACGACTATCGCAGACCTAACTTATTTACAATACTTACTAGTATTGATAGCAGACTAATCAAGAGAACGTTACCTGTCCAGAATACAAGTGAAAGAATCAAGTCACTTAAAAGTCGGAGGAGCAACGTTAATTCGAGTGTACATAGATTGAGAGAAATGAGGAAGAATGTCGCTTGCGGGGATGAAATATGAGGGCGGGAAAGAAGGCCTGATTAAATTCGGAGATATGCGCCGGTCTATTGGTCATTATCCGCTTTACGACATTGCGGTCTGTGCCTGGCGATGCTATCGCGCGATTATCGCAAATAATGGCGGATTTATGTCATCCCTTCATTTGCAATTACCTCGGGGATTTATAATTGCATGTCCATCGATCGCTCTATCTCGTGTTTCGTCCTTCGAGTGGCGATCCAGTGCCGATCCAGTGGCCCTCGCCACTCGTTTCTTCTCATTCCGTTCCCCACAGTTCCTTCCTTCTGTTTGCCCACCCCCGACTCACCCCCGACACAACCCCGACACAACCCCGACACAACCCCAACTCAACCCGGTGGCCGAGAGTGCGCCCTATCGCTTCCTCCCTCTTTCTCTTCTATCAAGATACACTTTCGGCCGAGTTACCGTCCTCCATTATTCTGGACGATCCTTTATGGCCGTTATTTACGATTATTATTATTGCCCGGTGATGCGGACTTCTCTATTGCGCCCTCTCAGCCCGCAGATACAGAAACGCGTCTCCGCCGACAGAGCTCGCCTCCATCCAACCATTCCCAGAGTGTTTCACAGTCGCAGTCCCGCCAAAGTTACCAACTTCGTTAGATTTTGTTTCACACCGCCGCCTTTCTTCTCACCCCTCTGACCAGCCATGACAACGCCGCGCACCAAGCGGATTAGTCTTTGAAGAGCAGGGCTAATTAAGGCTCGGCCGAATTCCTAAGTGATTTATGTACTTGGAGGCCGGGCGTGTCAACGATTCTCAATTGGGACGAGCCTCGGATGTTTTGCTCATCTTGAATTGCTATTGTTGCAAGGTGGTTTCTGTGCAAGTAGAATGGGCCAATCGAAAATCTCGTAATTCCAGAGTGAATTATTTGTTTTTCGCTTTGGTGAGCCAAGCACCTACTATGCAAATTAATCGATGCGTAATTAACCTCGGTCAATTCGGGGAATTATAAATTAGGCAAATATTATCATAAAACAATAAAGCCACGGTCTATAGAAATGCAACGTTTAAATCTCGGTGGAAATTATGTTTACATAGATAAAATGACGAACATGCAAAAGTAATAACATTCTGACTTCAATAACTCAAATAATGATGTACCATTAAGAAGAAGAAAAAAGACGCATGAAGAGGGCTTAGTTAATGTTTCTAAAAGATCCCGAATTATTTACAACTGGCTGATTTTCATCAAGCATTTAAATTCACACGATTTCTTCCCAAACTAACATGACTTTATTATAATAAAATTAATTTATTAAAAGGCATATATAAAATATAATGAATATATAAAAAGAACACTAATCCAGACAATATTATATAAAAATATGTTTAAAACTTTAGAAAGAAAAAGTAATTTCTGTTGATTTTCCCGAAATACATGTATCTACTTGTATGCTCAGAATTATACAGATAACCACCAGAATTCCGTAAACTATTTAATAATCCGCGATTAATACCGAGGGCGCCGATGGCACGACAAGCCGAAAATTAATGAAAATAATTCAGGCGGTCGGGAAGCGTGTACTGATTTTCATCTAGTAGTGCATAAACCAGCCGGTCCCTTGTTGCGCGGTTAAGCCAGCGGAACACCAGAATGATATATCGAAAACGAGCGGCTCGCAAACACTTTCACAATAGACAAATGAAAGCATCGCTGGCAGCACTCGCGCAACGACGCGATCGCCCGACGCTTTATCTTTATCGCGGCTCGCCGCAAACAAAGCAAGAATTTATATCTTTCACCCTCATAGCGGTTGGCAGTGAGGCGGTGGATGGCAGGACTCGATGCCAGGCCTCGATGACAGAGGGTTGCTTTTCCAGATGAAAGACCGATCAAACGCGAGCGCCCCGGAAGAATGGTTGCAGTGAAAGTAACCCGTTATCGGGCCCGGGCGAGCACCGATTTAACCCAGTTGATCCAAATTATTTTCCACCCTGCTCCCCTAACAAAAGCCAGGAAGGTGATAAAAGGGCATGAGTGGATTGGCGGGGGCCGGACGGGGCTGGCCGGGGGCAGAAGTGCGTAGAATGACGCACACACGCTTCCCGAATTCGAGATTGACATGTATCATGCTGTATCTGGCTCTAGCAAATATTTGATGAATTTTATTTTTTACTTATATTTCATAGTATAGATTGGTACTATGAAAATATTTAATAAGTGCAGATACAGTTGTTCTTGAAGCAATTAAAATACGAAAACCATTAGACAGTATTTTTTCAGGAATTATGGTGTTTTAGACATTGAATTATATCGTGGTGTAGCGTAAGTACTTTCAACGTATAATACTTTTACAAAATAAATAATTTTATCTTGTATTGATTTTTGCACAAACTGCTAGATGACAATTGACCATTTTTACATTTTTTAGTATGTATAGTATGTCTAATATGTATATTATGTAATACCGAAATTAATAAATTTGGAAGTTGCAAAGATTGAAACTTACTTAACATGCAAGGCTCTAACTTTACAACGAAGTCAAACTAAGCGTAACAAGTAGGATTACGTTGATACATGAGAGAGAGAATAGTCTGAGTAGAGAATAATCTCTGAACTGCAACCTAGCCTAATTTCTAATCAATAAAAAGACTACTTGTCTAAGAACCAAGAATCATAAACACCGAATTTCTGTTCTGGTGCGATATTTTCGGTAGTTTCAAAAACTGCACAGAGTAAACTTATTGCAAAAATCGTTTTGTGACACATTAAATATACATTAATAGATTAAGAATTGTTATTTATTAACTTCAAGGATGAAGTTGTTTGCTGAAGAAATAGTGGCGGAGTATAAGTTTATCTATCATAAATGTTGTTTCGTATACGCGGAATAAAAATAATAGTAGATGTCTAAACTTGCAACTTCGTTGTAATGCATATACATTAACCGTTTCCGGGGGGTTTGTGCCCATCGAAAAAGATAGTTTATATTTTGATTCCCGCTTTGATCCTACAAACAAACCATAGCACTTCAAATTAAATTTTCCCTGAGAAATTTCTGTACAAATTAGCAGATTAAGATCAAATCATTTTAACACTAAAGAATCACTATACTATAAAGTACGCATTATTGATGATGCAAAATGCGATTGCGGATATGTAGGAATATTGTGACTGGGATGCTCACTGCCTTCTCGCAGTTCAAGCCTCGTGCAGAAATAAGCGTTTTATTGGGATTGATACAAATTCTCACTACGTTTTCATTGCCACGCTCATCCACGCTTTCTTCAACTCTGCGACCACACTCTCTTCGCTGGGCAACGGTCATCTCAACACTACCCTCGCACATACGCTTCTCGGCTTTCGCCTTACCACGCCACGCTCATTTTTTCTCCGCTCTGCTCACACACACACACACACTCACACAACTCCCTCTTCGCGTCCTCGCAGCCTCGCAGCCTCGCAGTCCTCCAATTGACACATCCCACACGCTCTCGCTCGTATACATACACAACCATACATTAAACGCACTCTACAGATATGAGATCCAATCTATTTCACACATCGTATGGTATTCTCTGTTATATCAATATCGAAGAATAGGTCTGCACGTCTATCTGAATAACCTGCAAATTAGCACGCTTCTAGAAGATCGAGAAGCGCTTGTACCTAGATCACATTTAAAGCACTCAAAGGTATATGCAAATTCCTCACTCATAACAATCTTATGATTTCATTAGAATGCAATAACAAAATATTTATGTTTTCGAATTATTATAATATATAATATATCGGCCTTATATTGTATAGAATCTACAACGTAAAATATGCGATTGTTTATATTAGTATATGTTAAAGCCGAATTATCTGCATTCTATGATGTAATCCTATTGCAAAACTCAACTCAACTCAACATAATATAAATTTAGTTGTAACGCGCAATAAAGACAAAGACAAATGGAGAGTCCAGTCTAATAGACCATTGTTCGTATTTAAACCTTTCGATAAAACAGTTGAGTGAGATTTATTGCAAAACTAGGAGACTGTTTGAGTTGGTTAAATGAAAGGTGGATGAAAAGAGCTGGTGACGCGGTGGGAAATTCGCAAGGCTGACGGTGAGGTCGCAGGGAGAAAGAATTGGGGCGCAACGAAGGAACGTTAATTCGGGAGTGGAGATAATGAGAATAGGGCATCGGCGTGGCTGGGGTATGCATACGGTGCAACAATGGCACCAGCACAATGGGCCGCAAGTGTGGTAACAAGGCGTAAATGCGTACGCAGGTACACCCATTGCAAAAAGTTCTAATCTCAAGAATCTCACCATTTCTAGTGTTCCCCTCAAACAAATTTGTGCGCTGCAACCGATTTACCATGGAAATCTACAGTGACACGTCTAACAGAGTAAAAATGTCATTGTAAATAATATAAATTGATGTATTATTACATAATCATACTTATTTTATTGTACATAACATTGTTCGGACACTGAGGTATGACTACCGTTATAATCGGACATTTCAGTTGTTTGTAAACTAACCGTATTGGTTACTTTCTCAAACATTAATTAATTTCGTGAAAAATGTACATACACTATGTACTAATAATTGATAAGGTAAGAAATGTTTGAGTTTCTCATAAACTGATTAGATTATTTTCGATCTAGGGTAAGGTTGTCAAAATTGCAGCTCCGCCGCCTAAACACTTACGCGCACCACTATCTGGTTTTTTATTAAGTTAGTTTACACCTTCAGAGTATAGCAGTGATGTTTCAATTGTCTTTAAACACTTGCCGCAAAAACCAGAGTTATTATTAATATTTACAGAAAAGTCGTTACATTGATACTATTTTTTGAAACGTTTTGTAGTCGAATTGCAGATAAGGTAAAGCACATAGTCATGTTTGCAAAAATTGGTAATAGTTACAATACTGTTAGATTATAATACCAAAAATAGGCATTCTTGCCAACAAAATATTTTAACCCATTTTTACATGTTCTTCAATGACTTCCTTTAATAATTTTTTTTTATTTTAGCTATTGAAATTAATGCATCGATAGACAATATTAATCTTTTTAGTATGTTACCTCTACAAATAAGAATTATTTATTTTATTTTGCTGTACGCGCAAAATCTTTATTAAAAACATAATTTCCAATTGGAGAACTATTTTGGTTATCCGGGACGTGATTTAGGATACCAGTTACCCAAACTCGCACCAAAGTCGCACCATTTAGAAGGTTTGCAATATTAACTATTTTCAAACTGATCATCGTGTATTAATATTATAAAAAATTACATAACAAAGGGGAAATACTGCCGTTTATTATGGCCTGAAATATATAAAGATGAAGTATATAAAGATATTATTCTTCATTTCTGAGTAACAAAACTTAATGTGAAAAGTAGGGCGATTTAGGCAACTTTACCCTAACAGACCGTGCGTTTGATTTTTTATAATACTAAATATTGCATAAATTTTCAAGTTTTTAAAATATTTAAATCCCAACTCAAAAGTCGTACGATTCGCTTAAGAATCGTACTTAATACGATTCTATGATATACGATAGGAATACGATAATACAAGAAAGTTTAATAAACTCCCACCCTTCTTCAAGTCGTACCATTATAACAATTGGAAGTATGCAGATAATGTGATTGCACAAAACTCGTAAAAATTAATTTGTCGGCCAGATTTGTTTATATATCAAACTTTGCCAATTTTTTATAGAATGACCTATGTGCTAGCTTTTTAATAAAACAATCAGTCGTATCAATTTATCGAATAGTTTTTGTTCAATCAATCCTTGAAACCCCCTTTATTTATCGCAATGGTATGATACGAGTGATAATAGTTGGACATTTATGACAAGCAATGTACCGCATATCACCTGGATCTCTGAATGCTCTGCTCGCACTCTCTTCTTCAACCAGCTTGGCCTCTTCCGTCTTTCTCCGGGAGACTCCGGCAGTAACAGTTTCATTCATTTATTATTCATGCGGGAGTCAGCCTAGCGATCTCTCGGCTCGTTAATCGGCCAGCGGCAAGTGGCTTATTTATGGTGCCGCGCCAATGTCCCACCGTCCAAGAGAACATAAATTAGAGATGGTCCCGTACCAAGTAATCCTTTCTTCAAACAAATCCCTTACTGCGCTTTTCATCTTTCATTGCATGAACTCATTCCCGAAAGAAATGTTGCATAATTCTCAACATTTTGCTTCATGTTTCTCCTTTATACAGAATAAATAGTATACAGTACTTTTATAACTGTACTCTCTACTTTATACTCTACATATACTCTATACTCTATACTCTATAGTCTATACTTTATTTAGTAGTAAGAGACACGCTAGTACTTGGCTTGCCCAGTTCTCCCTACATAGAACTCCAAGCCTTTTATACGAAAGTGATCACATAAGGAATATCTATGTAGATTTTTATTTCGTGCTAAGATAATTCATTTATGCCAAATTTATAATAAAATCTGATGAAAAAAAGAATAATCGTTGCGTATTTGGCTTTGCCGAACTGATTTCACATATTTTCATTTTTGTAATCATGAAGATTTTTGTACAAGAAGTCACTCCATCAGTCATTGTACACTTTTCTTAAATAAAACCAAGTTTTTGTTTTCAGTTTTGTTCCAGTCAAACAACAGATGAATTCTCTAATACTATCAACCTTTTTACTGTTATAATTTTAGTTACCTGGAGCGTAAAATGGAAAGTATAACAAAGAAGTAAGAATATTATTAAAGAAGGCTATAAAAAATTACTGGAATAAAGTTGGACTGTTCTGCGTATCAAGGATATGGTTCAGTGCGTAAAATTGAAGCGGGTGAACGTATTAGCTCTCAGCAGTTCCGGGGCAAAAAAGCTCACTGCGTTGGAAATGTCGAGCAGCGGACAGGAAATTTTGAAGCCGAAGTTAAACAGTGGGGGACATTTCTTATTATTCAAACGAAGCGGGTGGAAATCGTTTAAATCCGCGGCTTATTCGTCGTCAAAAATCCGCAAATATTTAGAAAGAGGATGGAGCCCTTCGATTGAAAAAATTGAATGCTTACGCGAACCGATGACGGTGAGTAACGCGTCAATTTAAGAGTCCTAGAATTAGGACAATTCTACTTGGAGGAACTTTGAATTCTTTTGAAGTTTGCTCCAACATTGCCAATTTATTTATCAAAACCACAAAATTAGATAATTGGTAAATTTTTGCGTAATCCATAAGTACTGTTATGATTTCAATACAATTTATTATTTTTATTTTCATTTAATTTTCAGTTCATTTTCATATAATTTCATTTCATTTCCATATCATTTTTAGTTAAATTGCATTTTATTGCTATTTCAATTGAAGAAAGAGTTAGTTTCGAAAGATAACCGCGAGCACTTATAGGTCGGCGGAAGACTAAGCCGGAAGAATTGCTGTTTTGAATTAATGACACATGAAGATTTATAGGGTGTATATTTGGTGATGGCGATGAGGGCGGCGATGAGGGCGGTGGAGGCGGGAGCGTTGGTATAGGAGTTTCCGTTCGCAGAGACTGGCTCGACAATTTATACGGGGGCACAGGAGATATAGCTTTATCCGGGGAAATACCGCTAAGGCGAGGTAAAGACGTAAAAATAGTTTACCACGAAGAATGTCCTACCTGGGCTGCCGGCTGGGCGGCGCTAGTCGCGCCGCTGCTGCATAAGTGCTCATGCGGAAGAAACGATGATCGATATCCGATCGATAGCCTCCACCCTGCTGCCGTAGCAGCCTTACTTCCCTATTTTCCGCCAACTGATATAGCTGCTGCCTTCCTTCGATCCTCTTTAAATTTTGACGCCGCCCATACACACACACACACACACACACACCCTCCACATCCCCTCCGCACCCACCGCACCCACCGTACACACCAACGCCTCACCTATATCATCAGGCAATCCACGTAAGCGAGAAAAATTATGGCAAGTCGAATTCATCTCTTCGTTTTTCCCTAGAAATCAATTTGCGCCCACCAATACAGGGTGTCAAGTGTAAACCTTCCTCATATGTCAGTGATTTAAACCAATGATTCCTGAGACACCTCCATGTGCCAAAGGATTGTTCATTTTAGAGAAAGAGCACGATTTTATATAGAAGCATATAAAAAACACTTTTCGTTTGAGAAAAATGTAACTGGAGCATAACATCTATACATATATATAAAAATGAATGTTTGTCTGTATATATGTACTCTATGCGTTCCTATACCATTTATCCGATTGTAATGAAACTTTGGTGAGTTGTTGTGTGCACGCCCGCGAAGGTTTCTGACTTAGTACAACCTTTTTACAATACGTGGCATGCGAGTCTTTTAAACAAATGGGTGTATTTCATAGATATTTCATTTCGTGGTTAACATAACAAGTAGTGTTAATTGTGAAATGCCAAATCCCGTTCGATATTAGATAAAAGATATCACACGCATTTTTCATGAATTTTCAAAGCATTGCCCGCGCAGTTTCTATGCATTTCATCGTACTGGATATCGTACTGGATTAGGATATACTAGTAGCTTTGATAAAAATAAAGTTCGTTTGAATAAGCGACCGGTTATATAGGCAACTTTTTTAATTGGCATTTGTGTTTCCGAGAATTTGTATAAAAATGTCAAATAATTGATTGTCAAATAATAATAATATCCACCACGACTTTGCAACGGTACCAGGCTTTCAGTGAAAAAGATGATGAACAACATTATCGAATCTACAATTTTAAATGGAAAATTCAAAGGAGAAGATGTACTGTTGCCGCGCATTCGAATGATTCCGACAGGTATGCCATTCGAATTCAAACGTTTACAGTTTCCGGTACGACTCGCCTTTGGAATGATCATCAATAAAGCACAGGGACAATCGCTACAAGTATGTCGACTAAACTTGGAAAATCCATGCTTCTCACATGGATAGTTGTATGTGGCTTGCTCAGGCGTCGGAAAACCTTCTGATTTATTCGTGTGCACACCAAAAGGAAAAATAAAAAATATTGTGTATCCAAAAGCACTTCAATAAACAGAATTAAAACGAAATGTTAAATTCACACCTCTTCAATCTGACTTCAAGTGGAAAGACACTTAAGGTAGTTTCTAAAGAAGTATTACTATAGATACGTAAAATCAAGAAGGTTATTTACATATAACATCTCAATGATGGTACACAAACCAATTTTTCTGGCGCTCTGATAAAAGCAAAAAATTTATGGGCGAATGATGGTCCAGGGGGTGAAGCCCCCGACTAAGATAAATATCGATGCCGACTAATTTCCAACAATGGTAGATTTTATGCATGTGTAGTTTCTTATAAGTGTTCTCAATTGCACTTTTAACTTCTTGTTGAAACTAACAAGAAGTATCTTCGATTGCAAAATTTTGTATTACTCCACATAAGTATCCGAGTCTCCAGAACCGATGGTTAAAATTGCTGATACATGAACATTTGCTCCACTGCATGTCTGAATGGGAGATTAATGGAATAATACAAATATCAGTTTATCTGCTCCTTTTCAATTTTTGTATTCTCTTTACTTCCCACATTTTTATAAATTATCAAAGTAATCTTTATGTTCTACGAAGCTTGGAAGCAGGACTCCCGAATTCCTCATTTGGTATAAATGTATATACATAGTTGTACATACGAGTCTGATGTATACATATCTATAAAAACTGATACTAATGTAATTCAAACTCCACTGAAATATCTGAAAATGGTTAGATTTATAAACGACCCTGTAACATTTAAATAATCTAAAAGAATCATTTGTAACCTTTTGGTGATGGCTCATAAGCATATTTGTTCATGCAACTCTAAATAATTTTGATAAAAAAAAGCTGGCGAGACGAATTATTATGAAAGAAGTTATTCCTTTACAAGTAAATATACTAAAAAAGAATAAGGTATTTTGTAACAAACTTTTTGCTATTACAGAGCACACTGCAAGTTTTGTTTACTTTATTGCCTATATTATAAAATAATATAACATATATTATAATTTTTTTCATTTACTGTATAATAAATCAAATTAGACAGTAGAGCTGAAAATTCAAATCGTTAATGTGGATTAAAATTAAATAAATAACAAAAGAAACTATAAAAGAATAAAGAGCAATAATGTAATAGATACTACATTTTTGTTTTATTTATAACTCTACATAGTAGGTAAAAGCACATGTTACATATAGCCAAACGTGCAATAAAATAAATGGCAAAATAAGGCGAATACGAATGAAAAGAAAATGAACTGTAATAGCCTATAAAAGAATAATTGCGCAATCACACTAGGAAGTTTTAGCATACGGTGGAGATAATGGGAGGATCATTTGATTTTTTCACTGCATTTAGGGCAAGTCATCCAAATAAGGAGGAGAGAGGAAAGGCGTTTTCTCTGTTTGTTCGGCAGAATTGCTATTTTCGGCGGTAATTGGTTTTCTCCGGCGCGGCGGTGCGGCGTTAGGGTTACGGTTAGGGTTAGCGGATCGCGGGAAGGAATAAGGTGGAATTTTGTAGGATCTGAAACGGGCAGGAAGATGATGGGCGAAGCGGATGGTGCGGTGGTGCAGTCTAGCAATATTGGGGGCCACCCATGTAGGAGGAGGTGTCGGGAACGATCATGGCAAATAACGGGGGGGGGGGGGGGGTATTTTTTCCGACAACACGCTGGCAAAGCGAAGCGGCGTGGAGCGGAGAGGAGCGGAGGAGAGATGCGGAGCAGGACGAACTAGAGAGCGAGAGAAAACGAAGCGGAACACGATTCGGAGGGTGGCAGGAAAACACGCGGTCGTCCCCAGTGTACATTGCGCCCCGGTGGATATCCTCGATTGAAGTATTTCGAACGCTTTATAACTCGCGACACCACCACCTCTACAATCGAATACAACTACACGAGCAGCGCCTGTTCTCCACGGCAAATGGCAGTTTCCCTTCTCCTCGAACCTAACAAAGCAATTTGTTGAATATCTTTAACCGATTTCGGAAAGGATCACCTTCTCAATTCGTTGAGTGTTATTTCGTTTTCTGCCATCAAAGACGCGCCCGATCGACGCTCGATCGAATGGTAATTCCGTTTTGGCTTACGTTTGCGATAAATTCTGTTATAAATTTATAATGATTCTGAACTTGTAGTATATGATATATATGTACAAACGCAGTGAATAGAAAGAGGATTTGCACACCTAAATAGTAGATTGTGATATAAGTGCGAAAAGTGGCTAATTTCCAGACGCGTGAAGTTGCTGCATGAGCCGAAGGCGTAGCGGCATTGACAGGAGGACGAGTGTGGAAGTTGTTTGTTTGTGTGTTGTGCGATAATCACACGAGTCCTCCTGTCAATGCCGCGTACGCTAAGGCGAATGATGTAAATTCTTGCGTCTGGAGGTTGGCTACTTTACGCACTAGTAGGACACTAGATTTTATGCAATGAATGGTGCGAAAGTTTACTTTGAGTGAATTCACAAAGAACAAAGTTCCTGACAGATTATCAAGGCAGAAATCAATAGTAAACATTTTATTTACCTAAAAAAATACTCGAGAAATTATAACATTTATTGCTGCTGTTTAGATCGACGGATTGAGATATGTCTCTGAATTTGGCAGAAAATGTAATATTAATATAATACCGTTAATCGTTTGTTTCTCATTACCGCACTAGTGCGGTAATAATTTACTTTCCGCACTAGTGCGGTAAAGCGATCGATAAAATGAAATAAAATGCTACTTTCAGCACGCATGCAATAACAGAGTGAATATAGATTAGAGTGCGGAAATCAGCCACTTTCTGCACAATACGCAGGCCTCGAAAAGTGAACTTTCGCACCATGCGTTGCATAAAAACTATTTTCTTTCAGAAAACTTATTCCAAAAACAGTGGATGAGCCAATACTCGTTTTGAAATCAATCGATTAACCGCTTGTCACAGTATCATAACTGGATTGGGGTTCAATTTTTGGGAGGATTTTCCAGGCGAACATAAGTGGAAGTATCAAAGGACTTTCTAATGTGTAAGTTCGCTTGTTAGTTATATTGATTTAAAACTGAGAAAAACATGGAGATTCCATTATTAATGATTTAGAGTTAACAGTATAGAACCTATGGCAAGATGAATTACATTTAGTTCTCTCTGCTCCTTCATCGCAATGAACTATTCCACTCTCTCGAACATGACAGGTTACATAGCTACATACTTTCTTACTTACAATCAGTCATACCTTTCTCTACTTTTTAACTTGTCTTACCCAACTAACGAAGGTGCAGCATTTTATACGTGGACTGATTCCACCCCCAAAAATTGGCAATTTAAGTCACTATTAGGAAGCTTTATCAGTATCTTATTTAAGGATCATAAACTTTTATCAAACCGTAACAGTATAACATTAATTGTTTCTGGATAAGTATTTTTTACGAAACTAGTCAACTCTTTCTTGTTAAGTACTTTGAAGAAGAGTTAAAAATATTCTTGCGTTACTTTTTAACATTTGGAACACCATGCCACCTGTTTATGGCAATTTTTGTCATGTTATCGTTGTATCGTTTACATTAAAAGTTTATATATTTTAACTGGAAGAAAGAATTACCACTTTTATCGGTATTTTTATGTAAACTTTCTTCACACATTGCGGGTGCTATGTAAAATAGTTCTTCCCTCAATTTGCATAAAAGTTTCAAAAATCAGTGAAATTCGAATACATAAAATATATGAAAATCTCATTGAAAATATATGAAAATTACAGAGAATACAAGATGTCGATTAAAATCTCCCATGAAGAATGTGTTAACTACTGTTGGTGTTGTTGACTGGGCTCTCCGGGAGTCCATTGGCGGAGTAAGCGCCGGGAATACAAGAGCCAGCTCAGCAGCAACACGCAATCAGTATTAGGGGAGGGCGGGAAAGAGAGCATCGGAGCAATATGATTTCAGGCGGGAGAGGATGCTGCGGGGCGAGGAGATAGGAAAGGGAAGTAGAAGGAAGAGGGAAGCGAAGTCAAGAGACGTGTAGTAGCGAAATCGAGGTGGCGCGAGCAGGCGGCCCAAGGCGAGAAACGGGGATAAAGAATTTCACTGAAGAGATTTCTCCCTTATTCGCGAATGCATTCCCGCGATATTGCACTCGAGCGCGTACCTCGACCTTCCTTTCGCCTCTCTTTCGGATCTACTCTTCTCTCCTCTCTCCTCTCTCCTCTCTCCTCTCTCCTCTCTCCTCTTTCCTCTCTCCTCGGGCTTTTTGGCCCGATTGCCGCCCACCCCCTGCCCGCCCTCGACACTTTCTTCTATGAGTGGGAGATATCGCCGGAAGACTTGAGCCACGCGCTCTCATACGAACAACTATGTTTCCTCCTTGCTTAAGGGGGTACATACATATGTCTCGAGCGTTAAAATTGAGGGTTAACTTCAACATTTTTCAAAAATGGACAAAACACGTCTGTTTTAAGCATATATGTAGAATATGTATATAATTACATCATTTAAGGGATATTATAAATTAATTTTCAAAATTATTGCCATGGATATATAGACGTTTTTTAAAAATAGATTTTTTTCTGAACCCATTGTAGGTTTGGCAATTTTTATCTGAAACACTGAAAACTAATGCAGTGTAAGTGTCTACTATCTAGAAAAAAATGTCGCATCTGTTTCAGATAAAAATTATCTCACCCACAATGAGTACCCTAAATAGTAAGAAAAACATACATTCAGGACAATAACTTTGTAATTATGACGGATAGATTAATGAAATTAATTTATAGTATACCTGAAATCATGTACTTGAATATACATTTTTCAACGTGAAAACAAAAAAGGTTCTTACATTTATTAAAAATGTTGAAGTTAACGCTCAATTTTTGCGCTTTAGGAGTAATATTTGGATAAGAATGCAAAGAATGCCAGATGGATTCATTTAGTTAGACTTGACGAACGGTGTAACTAATGTATTGACAATTATCTTTTGCATTTGTCGTTACTCGCTTTCAACGATGAACTAACTGTTTTTTGCTTCGTAATGCAAAGCACGCACACACGCATACTTATCGACATATGCTGATAATCCTTATAATAATAAATTTTTTAAAAAGAATGAAAAAAGTGCACAATTGCATCGAATTTTAAATTCAATCATTTGACCGGGCATGGTACTTTTACTGCTAATGAAAGTTAAGTGCGAAAAGTTAGATTAAATGGAGGTGAGCATGGTGCGCATTGGTGACCGGTGCTGCCGAAATGTTCTCCCTTCAAGAATATATTCCTGTATGTACAATCCATATAGAGATCTATATGCTAGCAGACTGTTGATATTTATGCCAGTATATGTATGTGTATTACAGTGTATTGCAGTGGCAAGTATATGAGAAATTCAATTGTCATTATTTCTTGTTTGTGAATTTGAGATATATTTTTTAATGACATCATATAATACAGTTTTGCGAATATTCCTTTAATGTATTTACTATATTTTATATTTTTCCTTCAATATGATTATTGCAATAACATTACGTTGGATCAATAATATTTTACTTGGGGAAATTATTCACAAAATGAATAGCACGTGTTCAAATACAAAATTCACTAGTTATAAATTACTTATTAGCTTCATTAACGAAGATTTCATCATTCTACCAATAACACCAACTTACACCTAGCAGACAAAACATTGCATCGGAGATTTTACTATTTGCTATATTACTATTTGCATAGAGGTATATTTTCATCCACGTAAAGAAATGTAAAATTGATACGTCATCCCTTATTAATTTACGCTTATCGATTCTAATCGAACAATAACACAAAAGTATTTTTGAAACAATTATTTCGAAGAGGGGAGAGCTTTCTGTGGTGAATGCGACAAGTCAGCGGTTTCGATATAGCTTACTAATTCGCTAGTCGCGATTACAATCGAATAATAGTAAATAAATATTTTTGAAAGCGTTATTTTGAAGAAGGCGGAGCATTTGTCGAAGGAGCTTTCTGTGGAGAGTGCGGCATGTCTGGAGTGTACTTTGTCGGTGACCGTAAGTGATAATGTCCAGGGTGCCCCGTGATCAAGGGAGAATGGAAAAGCGACAGCCTGGGGGATAAGGGAGCGGAGCGAGGGCAGAGCGAGGGCAGAGCGAGGCCAGAGCGAGGCCAGAGCGAGAGGGAGAGAGGGCGAGAGAGTGGAAGGAGAGAGCTACTCGGAATAGAGAGCGGATAGCTGGCGAACGATGATGGGAACTCACGGGGAACAACGCCTCGGGGAATCGTTTTCGAGGGAAACAGCTAGAAAGCCGCTGCTCCCGCTCCCGCTGCCGCTGCTGCTGCTGCTGCTGCTGCCACCGCTGCCTCAGTGCCGCAGTAGCTCTTTTCTTCTTTCTTCTCCTCCTTTGCCGAGCCACCACTCTTCGAAATCCCGGCGTTCTCTGCTCGCTCCTCTTCAAGATCACCAACTTTTCCCCGCCGATTAACCCCCATGCTTTCTCGAGGAAGTTTGCGCCCGACAGCTGTACCCGAACCAACTACGCCCCCACCACTTCCTTCCCAAATCATTCTACTTGTATACTGGCATTACTATAGGTTTTTAGTACTTCGACACTTAACAATTTATCAGAAAGTAATAGTAAACGCTTAATTTATACATTTACTAATAACAAACGAACGTTCTTGATCATACTATAATTTTGTATGATTTTACAAGTTGATAATCCATTGCAAAATGACGGTGAAAGTAGGGTTTCATTTAGAATGGAAGTTTAAATTCATTTAAAAATTGGTTTTTAGAGACAATAATATTCCGCAACACAATTCTGTTTTAGATTATAACAATTTTCTTAATTGTCTAATTAACCTAATTAATGCACCATTTAATTAATATTATTTAATACAGTGTATTAATCAGCATTTTCTATTTTACCCTTTTAACAAGATGTTCGCACAATACATTGTGCATGGTTTGAAATTGAATTGTTATTTTTTTCCAAGGTTTTCTTGACAAATTAGTAAATTAAGTATTATAAAATAAACTCACTTGCCATATTATTCTTGATTTATTAAATAATTTATTTTGGGATATTTCTATAAGAGTTAATCAGGCAGACACATGGTGTAAAAATATCAATGTCATTAAAAAATTACAGTAAGACTGTACAGTTTAATATCAATGATAATTCATAATTTGAATATGAGTTGAGTGTTATATCTATTCTGCTTACAAATAACATTACTATGCTATTAGCATTGGCATGCTATATCGGTATTCACAAGCGGTTGCACCCTTCATTACTATAATATCCAATTACCGAGTTTTCGCGGAAAATTTGGCAGTCCGGGGGCCGGGAATGTTAATTGCTCGGTTATGGAACATCATAGTGCAGACAATATTACCTTTCAGATAAATCTATCTGATAGCATGACGCACCGACAGAGGGCGGGCGTCTACGTGTATCAGCGATCGCTGGGCCGAATTAGGTAAAGTTCCGGGGTTCCAACCCCATTGATCATCGCGCGCTGCTCATTATCAAACTCCGATACGCGGTCATATTAGATTACGTCGGATTCCGACTGGCGCCTGATGAATTTGCGCGGCTGCTCGTGCGGCAACCAAGGCCCCGAGACGTGTCGACGCCACGCCATGCCGCGCCGGCTCGATGCCCTTCCACCACCTGCGCTCAAGCACGATCTTTGCACCAATCCAATCATTATCGACCAATTGAGAACTTCGAATACAGTTGCTAAATTCAAATAATTCTAGATAATACATATGTATAATTGAACAGTTATTTGTATGAAAATAATGTTAATAAACATTTGTTGCGAGGAATAGTGAAATTGGGAGGGTGCTGGTTGGGTGCTCAAAGTATTAAACGAAAGACGAATTGAATTCATTGACTTGAAACAATAGGTCTCGAAAAGAGAAGGATGGAGAATTAGAATGGTTTTGATGGGCCAACCATCAATAACCCACATTTGTACACTGCCATATGTATAATTGGGCATAATTAATTAAGTTAAAAATTGCAAAATATGATGGGTCAAATAGAGCGTACTTTACAAACGCATATTGATAATTATAATTAACGTTTAGAGTTATTTTGAACTGACTCGCGATGCAATTCTGATTCATTAATTCGGGGCAAATGCAAGTATCATCTAATTATACAAATAGGAAATATGAATGACCAAATATTTGCTTGAATGAGAAAGGCTTGGTGGAAGTGTGGAGCAATTAATAGTGAATGAAGCAAAATTGTAGGCTGTCAGTGAAGAAGAGGAGGTCGGTTGGAGCGAGCGGATGGCGGCGATGGCCGGTTGTTTCTGAGAATATCCTCGGGTCATTGTGATTCCGTTAGATACCGGCGAAACGGCTTAAACCGTGGCTACATTTCCTATGCAAATGGGAAATGTGTTCTCGAATGAGCTTACGTCTCCTCTGTAGCTGTTACGGATCAGCCCTCGTGACGTGAATCGTTTCTCTCTCCCGACGAACCCCACCATTCCACCAGTCCCACCCCGACGCCCCCGACGCCTCCGACGCCGCTGCTGCTGCCGCCACCATCAACTTTTCGTAACTCGATTAATCTCTCCCCGGGGACCAGACGGATTACCCGCCACTGATGGCCCAATAATTTACAATGAGTATTTGTACTTTGCGCTCTACTTGTCTTTCGCCTTCTGCACGACATTCCATCCTCTCCTACAATTCCTTTTGCCCATAACTTTCACCCGCACTTGTAAAGATCCAATCCACGGAAGTCTTCTTCCCCTTTTTCAATACATTGCGGCTCGGTTTCTTTCTTCTACAAATTATTTTCTTGCTCGGTGAAAATTCTAATTGTCTAAAAAATAGTATTCATCCAAATTGTAGAGGTTTCGTTAAAGTTCAGGCAGAAGTGTACCTTCCCTCGAGTTTAATAAAAGATACAAATAGAAGGACAAACTCTTTATCTACAGTTAATAAAACACTAAAATATGTGCATGGGGAGTGTAATGTGTTAATATTGAAAATACATTTCTATGTTATCGATTTATATCATTGTAATTAGTAAATGAAAAAACTAAATTCGTTCTCAGTGCAGTGGAGTCAAATTAACTTCATCAGTTTATTTTAAAGGGGCATTTTTATCCAAACAATATAAATTTGTAGATTTTAAATAATAGGTTAGGGTACAATTCATCACACATGGTTCAGGGCATGATTCTTCACCCGGTTCATTAATTCTTCACTCAATTAATTAATGTACATATGGCTGTAAGCCGTCTAAAGAAAGCTGCAATAAGTAGAGCAACGTCTGTCTGTTGAATGAAACTGCATTATAATGTCATTTCAACTATTTTCCTATAATTTTTTATTCACCTTTAGCAAGAGCAGAATAATTGACTTGTGATGGGTAGAATTGATTGATGAACTGTCCACACATATTTTTTTAAAATCCAGAATACCATTGTGAAAATACCATATTGTGAAAAATATTTATTACGGTAATCAAGCATCCAATAATATGAGTTCCTTAAAAGCAGTTTATTAAATATCTGACGTATAATTATCAAGATCTGACAGATGGATTTACATATGAAATTCACGCTGTAGTCAATATTTGTGAAATGAATTGATTGACGTTGCAATTATGTTATCGGTCGCATGCAACAATATTATGATAGTGTTAGACTATTATTGAAATGTTCCGCCGACTAGCAGGATCCGCTCTCGCCCATAGTACTAAAACATCAGTTATATACATAGTGAAGGTCTATCACAGAACTCCAAAGGTAATCGCAATCCTCAAAAACCTACAGTGTACAGGATGATTTACTTGCCCTTAAATCATCATTATCAAGTATAATCTACTGTACAGATAATTATAAATTAGCTATTAACTTTAATTATATACGAATATATCCCAATTCTCTTTTCTGTATCCTACACATTATATTCAATATTATTATTGTATGCCGGATAAAAAAGTACTAGCACACACAGTGTTTTTGGAATAAATATTCTTAACCCTTAGGCAACTATCAGCGCCTTTAGGCGGTTGAAAATTTCGCTCACTGTAGACTGTTATCGCCTATAGGCGCTCGAAAAATGCATTAAGTTTGCAATTATCACAGCTAAAAACTCGTCGGCTGAAATTAGCGTTCTCCTTTAGATTTAGCCGTAGTAAAAGGGTTAAAGACGAAATACATGTTTGATACAAAATGGAGATTCACAGTCCTAACTCAAAGACAAGTGAATCACCCCATACATATAGGTTACGTTTCTGTTCCAATTGTACTAACTATAGATTTTACTACTAATACTAATACCAATACCAATACTTCGAATATATGAAGAGAGAAAGTTTGTACGTGTGTCTGTTTTAGGTAATGGAAACCACCACTCTGAAACCACCAAACTGATTTAAATCATTCTTACACGATTGAAAATATATACATATTTCCGCCTGATGGGCATATTCTATAAAATATTGCAACATTTATTACTTGCGCAAGGTAACTTCAATAATTTCAAAAGAAACGGCAGGATGAACCTATACATCCTTAGAAGATATTTGTACCAAAGATGGTTGGTGGAACCAATTATTCTTGAAATCAAATTATTAACCTGTACACAAAATGCCCTCTATGTGAATTCTGGCTAAGCAGCCAGTCTTCAACAGATCTAGACTTTTCGTGTTCAATCGAATAGAACTTGTTAAGAGGACAGCAGTCTTTGGGAGTTGGTTTCGATAGTCTTTACGAGTGGCATTGAGCGTTGAGCGTTGAGCGTTGAGCGTTGAGGAATTCCCCAGCAGGGTGGCGGGGCTCGGATCTCGTTGAAGTTTGCACGCCAGCTCGAGGCGAGCGCGGAGTGCGAAGAGAGGAAAGGAAAACTCCATGAGCCCTGCTGGATGTTGAGGGCGACGAGGCTGGGGTGTCCCCGGTGTGCAAGGCGAAACTAAGTTCTAATCGAATCAAAGGCCCCCCTCGCCCATCGCCCATCGCCCCCCGCTTCGATTTACCTCGGGCGAGTCAAGGCACAGGGACAGCAGAGAGAGAGAGAGAGGGAAAGAACAGAGGGAAACTCATGGGGACCGTACTGTCTCTTTGGACTCAACTACCAGCTGTTCCTGCTTCTTCCCCAACAGCGAATATTATTTACTCTTCCCTCTCAGTACAAGCTCATCGCGCTCCTCCCAAATCCTGGTGAAAGTGGCGATTTTACCGCTTGATCCGATCTTCCGGCACTCTGTTCCTCGTTAATGTCCATTGATGAGGAAAATCAACAAATCATCGGGAAATTCTCACCGCCCGATGACACATCGCCGCATTCTGATACATACGTTCGCCCCGCCCAATCAAATTAGCAGAATTCGCATTTCCATAATAAGATTTGGCCATTTTTTTCATACCAGTTGCCTTGGTTTGGTAGGTCGCAGTTCTAATGTATAATGCCAACTGTCTGTAAAACAACCAATTGTGTTTTCTGATCATTATAAATAAAGGTAATTATAAATTATCCAGTAATTTTAATTGTACAGGAATGTTTTCCAACTTTTCTCTGCATGCTATATAGTATGCATAATATTATATTATATACATATAATATACTGTTATTATATACGTTATATGTATACATAGACATCAGAGACGTAAATATATAATTACAATCACCCTCTACAAAAGGATTTTATATATTCGTACATGCGTTACTCTTAAATTTGCCTGCGGAGTTAAACATTTTAAAAAAATGTAACTGTAATCGAGCAACTTGCGACACCTAAGAATTGTCAGTGAATTGTTTCGATTGGAGCAACGGTGTCGAAACCACGGCCCAAGATAATCAATGCGGCTCAGGAGAAACGCGTAAATATATTTTTTTTAGCTGATACATATACACGCAAATCTTTTGTGCGGACACTACAATAATTTACATGCATCCCAAAACAATTCCTCTTCAATCAATGTGGTCCATGGAAGCCAAAATATTGGATACGCATGTATCCTCGTGTCAAGAATTGCTAGTTCAAGTTTATCATGGCGAAAGGTTTATAATCTCTATTCTACAACATGGGATAGAAAACTCTGAGTAATTAAATCTTTCATAATAAAGCTTTTTCTACTAGTTATAAAAAAATCAAATTTGTTTATCAACGATTGCTATTGCAAAATATTGTGTTTTTTATTTTCGTTTGTCCTATTATAACTTTTGCACGAATGATATGACCGACATGAAATCTCTTATACTTTGTGGAGGAGTTTGCAAAAACATCTATCTACATTAAAAAACGCGAAGAAAAATGTTTTCAAAATATGTTAACGGCGTCCATATGAAAATAATTTATTTGCAGTTAATAATGATTGCTCCTCAGTCAATGTGTTTCATGAAAATTGAAAGGTTGAACATCCCTGGATTAGAGAATGAAGAGAGATGAAGAGATGAATCACATGTATCCCCAATTTGAGGAATTCTTAGTTCAAGTCAATCATGTCGAAAGGAAAGGGTTAGAATCTCTCTTTTAGAGGATAGGAGAATTACCGAGTAAGGTCTGAGTAATTAGATCTTCCATAATAAGGCGCCCGGTGAATGTCCGCTGATAGGATAAAAGTGTGGTAGTGTGCGAGGGCTACTTTGTTCGGATAGTTGGGGGTCGGAAGGGCAGGCTGAGCTGGCGGACGGAAGTGGTGGTGGTGGTACGAACGATCCATCATCAGCAGGTGTTCTCGAGGCAAGCAGATGCGAGTCTAGCGAGCCGCTTTTCTCCCTCGTATATACTTTTCACCATCAACAGGCCGTTTTCGAGCAATTGCAATGCGGAAACTAACTTCCACGGATCTGGAATCCGGTAATAGCGGGAGTACATCGTGCTTTACACACCGCGCGCTCGCCACCCCATGAATATGATAAATGCAACGATAGTAACAGGTAGCAGTTGCATTCCCTCAATTTATCGCTTCAACCTACACCGTAAAGTCTACTTGCCTTCATTGGAAATCCACCTACAGGGTTATTCACTCGCCTTTCAATTGCCACACTCGACTATTATACCCACCTATTCCTAATTCTATACTAATATTATATACGCTGTATAAAAAATACACTCGTGTTTGGAAACGGTGTTCTTAAAGAAGATCACTCTTCTCCAAATAGAAGTACATTTTCTGGTCGAAGAAAATATTCTTTTATAAGAGAATTTATTTTAAAAACACTGGGTGTCCGACTACTTTTGTACTTCTCTATACTTATATTCATATTTTTCCAAACTGATTAAATAAACTTTGACAAGGTTTAACCATGGATTGCTCATACCAAAACAAAACGAAAATTATAAAGGTGGCTGATGGGTGGAACATGATGGGAGGCAAGACGATTTAAAAGAGCTTCCTATGCGTAGAAAAATTTATCTGGAGAAGCACTTCATTGATTACAATACGGTTTTCTCTCCTGCAACGAATTATGATCCAGAAAAACTATCTTAATATATAAAAGTCAGAATATGTATTTATGTTCCATAAAGGCTTCTATGTCGTTCAACGTACTCCCACCATATTCGATGTATTCTTTGATACCTTAGAACAAACACTGTGATGGTCCCCAACCCCCAACCACCCCTGAAACCCACCCTAGACAGGCGAAATGCCACTCGAGCGACGCCAGGTAGGACAGCTAGTAGACCATAAAATATTGCAATGTTTTTATTTACTTATCATTTATTTAACGTTGCTTTAAATCTCGTGTCTTTAGCAACGTAATATCATAGGGTATCCATCATACGTAATTATATGTACCATTGTACTATACAATTTTATATTTTATTGTATAGTTTGGTCCTGCATAGGAGTTCAACCAGTATGTACAGTTAGGTTTTTTTTGGAACTCATTAGCGTTTGAAGATCATGTATCATATCGATACTTCTTCTCGTATTGTCATATTTTGCGCAATCAGATATAATGTGGTCTATTATTAGTATACAATGACATTGCTGGCATTTCGGTCTTTCGGTGCGGCTTAATAAATACGAATGAGTAGCTTTTGTATGTCCTATTCAATATTTATTTCTTATTCATTGTATCTTTCGTTTACTTTTTATTCCTCCAGCGAGGCCGCATCATAAGATTTACGAACGTACATGATACACGAATTAGCGATATAATCCAAAGTCGACCAAGTGATCACATTGTATTCGACCTTACACGTCTGTCTTTGTTAACAGTAACAAAGCAAGTTTTGAAAAAGCAGGAGTAACAAGACCCTAGAGTAATTCCGGAGCGTAAGGGTTAATTCCGAGAGCGGACACGTAGCGCGCTAATCCATGGAAGTGGGAGGAAATTCCAGTGGCAGAAGTAGAAGCACAAGTGCGCAGTGCTTTGCCCCGGGCAAACAGGAGCCGGCGATCTTTTGTGCGGGGTGGAAGTGCGGAAACAGGTGCATCGCCACAAGGGTAACTAATATACTGGTAACATTAGCTTTGTTTCACTGAACGTAGCTGGAAGTACGCCGCAAGCGTTAGTCGTGCATGGTCGGCTGCAAAGACCACCTCGGCCACGTTGACAGTACAGTGCTACGTACACAAACACGTTGAGTGAGATGGAAGAAGATACACAGAGAGAGGGAGATGTCGAGAAAGGAAGAGAGAGAGAGAGAGAGAGAGAGAGGGAGGGAGGAAACCAGGTAGTATACACTGTGGAAACTGGGCATGTCCCGACATTCAAGGATTTATACCTGCCCTCACTATTTACGCAGAAATACTCGGTCCATCGATCAGCCTTTTGATAGCTCCTATTTCTGCCCTGCCACTGTGTATTCCCCATATATAGACCCGGCGCCCACAGTTATTCAATCTGAATTCCGCTGTAACTGCATCCCTATAATCTTTCCTCTAAAACTGTCTGCCTGAAATGTTCTTGTGTCCTGACAATGGCTATGCATCTTCCTTGATGGCTATTAGGCGTTTGTCAACGCGCTTTCGAATCTCGGTAAGTGAGGTTATGAATACATTTGCAGCAATAATTGACTTTTAGTTGGTCGAATTGTTGAATTCCAGAGAATGAACGTATGCAAAGGTACTTCAGAGTTATTCAATCTGAATTCTGCTCTAACTGTTATAATCTTTTCTTTAAAACTGTAAGTTTATTTTTATGGGTATGGACGTTTGTCAACGTACTATGAAAGCTGGGCAAGTGAGATTCTGAATCGATTGGAAGACATAATCTTTTCTTATGAAGATTTATTATTATTAGAAAGACTTATTATTATTCACGAATCCACAATTCAAAGTGACTTCCGCATTAACAACATGACTATAATCTCTTACCTAAAACTGTGTGTCTGAAATGCTTTCGCGTCCCTTCGATGGTCAATGGCCATACATCTTCCTTGATGGGTATTAGGCTCTTCTAATCGCACTATGGATGCTGAGTAACTGAGATGGAAGTTTGAGTTCATGAACGTATTGGCAACCATAGTTGAGTTTCAGTTGATCGGATATTGTTGAATTACAAAGAATGATTATATACAAAAGGTTCTTCAAAGTGATCATTATTAGCTGTAAGCCAGCTTCGTTCTACCGATTATTAGAGGACAAATTCTGCTAACCACTGCATGTCTTGATAAGAATTTTGAAGGTTTTCATGTACAAATATTGTCAATTTTGAATGGCTCGTTCACCTAATCATTGTAAATAGAGTTGTCGCCGACTACAAGACAGCTGTTTGATTTATTTTCCGGAGCTCTGGATACGGTGTTAGGTAGTTGGGTGTGAGGATGACCATTGAGTGCGATGCTATGTCGAACGTCTTTACGTAATCCACTCAAACTGATAGGTTTCGCTTACAGTGGGGAAGAGCACATATCCCACCAGCCAGATATATCCTGTCACTGTCTGCCGAGTATATTTTTATATAGAACTCCATTGTAACACACTGAAACCGTCCGGAAAACTTTTCATCTTCCCCTCTGCACACTTCCTATCCCGTCACACTGTCTAAGTTAGCCCGATAGGGGATGATAAAAATGCCGGAAGTCCCACACTCCTCCTTCGTGCGATACGTTTTTGAAGCTCGCTCGGAGTACGTGTGTTTCGAATTGGAAGTATAACTTTCTTTACGATATCGAAAAGTGCATGCTTTAATAGCTTTTTTGTTTTTTGAATTAGGACCGTACATTTTTAATCAACTTCGAATTGGATTTTTTCGTATTTGTACAGCGATTTCTCTGCGACGGATTGTCAAATTGGGATGAAACTTTTTAGTTTGCAGAAAAAGCTTCCAGAATGGTCCCGTTTCCAAAACGTTTCAAATTTGTTTAATATTTATTCAACCATTCTTACTGCAAAATACCACATTTTCGTTTATCCCGCCATAAGTTTTGCAAGAATGGTTGGGTCAACAAGAAATTTTGTGCACTTTGTGAAAGACATTCTCGATGTCGTCCCTTTTGTAAAAAAAATTTCCCACGCTATGAAGTGTGAAGAATAATATTTTTTTAAGATGTGAACTGATTTTGAAAATAGGTAATACAAAAATGTATTGAAAAATACAAAATAATCTTCGCCTAATTTATGTTTAATAACATTTTTCTTGTCGGAGAAACATCAAAATGAATCCGACACTGTTTTTATGGAGTGAATGGAATCACTGGCAAAAGTATTGTATAATTAAAATATCTAATATTCATGGATATTGTTTAGAACTATCTACTATATTCTAGTATTGTTACGCATTACTAGAATTTGGGATAAGGATTTGAAGCTGAAACATATACTCGTTTGGCGTGAAGGTAATTTTCGTTTTCGCACACTCTGTTACTGTTAGAGAATGAAAGAGCTTTATTATCACCCCAATATTTTACTCAAAGAATGCAATTAAATTAACACACTAATTAAGTTAATACAGTACGAGTTTCGTATTTTAATTCACACATCTTTTAATGCTGTTCGTCTTTGCATTTGTGTGAAACTGTTTCTGACATTTTTACACTTTGGGCGTGCAACAAGTGATATTTCACTATTCCTCATTATAAATGTGTATTATTGCTATTTTTATTAAAATTATTCGAAAGGGGACGTGTCACTCGCATGTGAACTGCACGACAGTTAAACTGTTAATAAAGCAGTGGCGTTCTATTAAATGTCACATTTTGCACTGAAATTTTCCGATAATAACAATCGTCGCGTAGAGAAATATGTTGAATTGCTTTTGAGTAAATTTCAGTTTGTCCTTCTGGCAACGAGAAGTTCGTTATAAACCGACTGAGTTTGGGATTTGTCAGAAGAATAATGAGATCGAAATGCCGGCGCATTCGTGCATAAGTAGTTTGATAAATGTGGAATAAGTTCCTTAAATGAGAGTGACGTTTTATCAAAAGGTACGCGCAAGAATTTCCCCGAGAATTGCATGGAATGGACCGTAACTTCTAGTTGAGCTCGGATGGCGGCGATTCCTCACCGCGAAATAGATATAAATTGAGCACTTGACATAAACTTGGCTTTGTCTTCCCCACTTTATATCTTTATACCTTTATATCGAGCCGATTTTAACTGTAAAACACTGGCAGTTTACATATACCTAGGCGTCCTTGATGGCGAAATATTGGTCAGACATATTTTTCAAAATGTCCCAGCCAATTCTGGCAATGCATTTTTATATATCTGTCGACTTGAAAAATACAGTCACAACTATCATTACAACCAGCCCACTTTTATTGGATTTCGGCAATCAGAGACGTATGTATACTTGAATGTCTGATGTATTACATATAATATGTAAAATAATATATTATATGTATTATACACTAGCTGTCCCACCTGGCTTCGCCCGGGTGGCATTTCATGTGCCTGAGGTGGGGATTATAGTATTTTTTTAAGGTACCGAAAAATACTCTGAATATTTTTGAGATTTTTTATTTCGGCGAGTCACAGTTTGGAAAATTTGAGTTTTCATTCTCTTGCGTTGATTTTATTTGAAACCCTAAGAGATGAGGCTCTACCGAGTCTCCTGATTAAATAACTCATAATCATCCTGCATATTATCTGCCTACATAATGGCCGATTGTGGCGATTCAAAGGAAAGTGAATGGCCTCGTATATAAATTGAGAGTGATTCATTTGGCAACTAGAACCGAACTAGCGATTGACTTAGCGGTCAAGATAGAACTATTACTATGTAAGAAGATATCTAGCTGTGTTCCGAATGCCGGAGCTATTGTATGAAGTCGATTGTCCGATTGAATTGGTTCTCGCGGAGATTCGCGGGCCGAAAGGAAAGGATAGCCCGATCGAATCACGCGGGACTCGTAAATAATAAAGAAGTGCGGTTGTATGCGCGCCCGCGCCCGGGTCAATCGACCTGAGTGAACTAGAGAGAGCAGCAAACATACAGACTACAGGGCCTTTCAAAAAGGAATTACTCAACCCTCGCACCTACTTTGGCCTTTAACCCTTTAACCCTTTAACCCTTTAACTGCGCAATTAGCCTGATATTTCGTTCCTCCCATGTGCAAAACTTTTAGATTCGACAGTTTTTATTGTTAATTTGAAAAACATTGTATGTGAAGGAAAATATGTTTATTATTATAATATACCAGGATTAAAAAATGAGGCTTATGAATTATTAAAAATATTAAAAGCTACAAGAAACTACGGTTACCAGACAAATATTTATAGGGCAGCTCACTTAAAGGGTTAAAGCAGTTGCTTCACTATACCACTTTTTTTCGGAATTGCCTGAAATGTTTACAACACACAGAGAAGGTTATTAATTAATCGCCTATAAAGTTTGAATTCGATTGGGCATTTGTGAAGGTAGATTGTTCAATTTAACATTGTATCTCTCTAGGGGCTCGACATTTTTAATTTCAGCATCAAAATGGATGTTAAAATTCCAATAAAAACTCGCAGTTTTATAGAAGAATATGGTATGAATATTACAGAAAATATTTTAAATTATTGAGTGTTTTATTAAACAGATATAACCCCGGGTAATATGTTAAAGAGATATAATTGTGTGGGTGTATCGATCTACAGTGGATAAAAAAAGTACTGGCACACCCAGTGTTTTTGAAAAGAATAGACGTACATTTTCTTGAATTAGAAAGTGTTCAAAGTGTACGAATTAACCTACAAGTTTCGAACAGATCGGCGAGATATTAATTTCTTATGTTTAACGATTCGATAGTACACAGTACGACAACTATCGTAACTCCCACTTAATGGTAGCAAACTATTGTTTCATACAGTTGTGCTATACAGTGGAAATTGGATATGTTTTGTTAGTAACAAGCAATCAATTTGTGTAGTAAAGGCTGATTTAGAATTACAACGTACCGAATATCTTTTGTTGGTAGACAGTCTAGTTCTGCTCGTTGTGTTCAAAGAGCCAACAACAGCACGCTCACCTACATTTCAGTAATTAGTCGAACAATTGTGCTGTCCTAGCTGTTCAATGAACGTTAACATACCAAACAATAGAAAATTCGTAGTATTATCCCTAGTTTAATCTGTAGTATACACATTGCATCTGCGTAAAAGAAAGAGGCACGAAGTGGATCGAAATGTTAAAGTACGGTGTTATGTCACCAGAATTAAGATACGTATACATTGTTCGCAGACTACTCGTCATAAGTAATTTGTAATTGGTTTCAAGATAACGTCTGTTTAAAAATATCCTAAGTTTATTTCCAATGCATTTTTTTGTTATGTAATAAGATTTATAAAAGACATTCACCTGTATTAAACTTTCAACGCGACAGACAATATTCTCGTTTATTTATAAATTTAACCAATGGAAAGAAACTTCATAAGAGTTCTCTGTGGGTCGCCCATGACCTGGGCCGTTAATGCGAGCTTAAATAAAGTCAAGTAAAAAAAGGAAAACTATTTCTTACTACCACCCCGTGTCTTTTTTACGTTTGATTATTTTTTGGGGAAGGGCGAAAAAAAGGTGAACTGCCGCTATGCCGATTGAAAACGAAGTGAATCAAGCTGTGGTTGAGTGTCTGATATCCAGCTGCACTCGCAAGTGAAATGTCCTAGCCGCTCTTCGATTGGTGAGCGCGCCTTGCCATCAGTTCTTCCGCCTGGCGTAGGAACCTCCTTGCCGCTTGGCCCGCCTGCCTAATCTGACGTGAAAAATTGCGTTCCCCGGCCGAGATCTACGCGAGCAGAGCGCCAGCTTTAAAGAGCGAAAATCTCGCTGACTGATATTTCATTCTCGAGCGCTTTTTACCACGCGCGGCGATGTACCCGCCAAGATAAATATATGTGCATGTAGCACTCCCTCCTGTGAGGCACCTCTTAATTATATATCGCTCTGTTACCTAATTAGCAGTCCCTTTCATCCTTTTTACAATCTTCGCTATGCTCCAGTGAAAAGGAAGCTCTAAGAGCTCTTTGCTAGGATGTGAAATAATTAATGTCATTAGGAGATAAATAAATAAATAAATGTAAGGAGTAAGTAAAAGTGTAGAAAAAAGGAAGAAGCTTGACGGAAATATGCTTTTATGGAATAATAATGGTTAATGCTAGTCAAATATGAAATCCTTTAATGGTTCGACCGTTCAGAGAAGCGGAGATAATGGTCGATAAGGATACAAAAAAACATACGATTTGAATCGAGGTCTTGTACTTTTCGGAAGTCGGAAAATAATTATGTTAAGTCGGATATTATTAGCATACATATGTTAACGGAAAGGCTGAAATAGTAGCCTAAATGGAAAACATTGTCTCAGCTGATGGCACGTATCTAACAGGTGCTCGGATATTCGTCAGTTTTAAGAGCGAGTGCACTGACCGCGGCATCATTTTTACGATCGTTGTTTAATAAAAGAGAATGGCAAGGGGTTGCCAAAGGAGGTTGGCAAGACAGTTGGCAAGACAGTTGCCCTTTAGTAAGAGGAGAGTATCAGACACAGCCGCACTTACCCCAAAATCACGAAGTAAAGCAGACATCTTAAATCGATCTATATAAAAGTCAAAATATGTATGCATGTATGTTCTACAAAGGGTCTTGTACTTCTTCTATACCTTAGAAAAAATAATATGGTTCTCCCAACCACCAACTACCCACCTCTAAAGCCTACCGCAGTTATAGTACACTATAAATGAAACACAGTGTTTCTTTACTAAATAGAGTAATATACTGGTTGTACAATAAACTAGTACAATAAAGTAATACAGCGGATCCATTACAGGTTGGTTGCGTATAACAATGACACGAAAACTGGAACACTTACCGAGTCGAAGTCCTGGGACATGAAAATGCCCTATTAACACGGATTTCCGACAGCTGCTTTAGCGTAACGATTTTCCGCAAAAGCCGCAAAGTTTTTCCCACATTTTGCCAGCAGTGTTTCCCCTCCCACTTACCGGGAACAAACACCATGGAAAGGGCGACAGTAGTAACGCGAGCGACTCTCGGCGCGGCTCGGCTCGGCCCGATAAATCCGGCGGTTATAATGGCCAAAATAAACGCGCTCCCGCACTCATTAGGAGAGCTAAATTGCAGGAAATGCTGTGGAAGCCGCGAGGGAGAGAGGGAGGGAGCAAGAGGGAGTGGGAGAGGGAGAGGGAGAGGGAGAGAGAGAGTTTCCGCAAATTAAGCCGAGCTTCCGTAGATATCCGTTTTTTGCCGCACCGGAAGTTCAGGTTGCCGTCGGACCGAGCTCGCTCCTACCACCGCACCGCACTGCTCAAGTAATCGACGAATGACTTTCGACTCGAAAGCCCGACCTCTCGAAATCCTTGCGTCCATCATAAGGGAAAAAATTGCTGTGTTAATTCCGGTCTGTTGATACGGGAAGTGCGTGCCTACCTGCCGCCCTCTAGCGATTCTCTCAATTAAAGTTGCGCATATGCAGAATCTCGAAATTAGAAAATCATTTCAAAGTGAAGGGCTGGTTTTACTTGCGGGCATTACCGTATAAAAAGAGCATTTGGTCGAGTTTCAAAAATTGAGGGAATGAAGAGATGCCTTGAAGTTTTGTAAATCCATTCTGAAGTTCTGAATTTTCTTTCGAAAGAACTAGAGGTTGATTGTTACTTAACACAGTGACTGCCATACGAACTTTGTCTACTTTGTTATTCGCGTCTGAAAAAAAAGTCTGTCCTATACACGATTTATTTGATTGACTAACTTAATTAACTATTGATTCAATTAGACAACCAAATTCTAGATAATCTATAGGATAACCTACTTGCCATTAAATCACCACTGCAGAGTATATGCTACCGCACATACATATACATTCAAACATGTATGTATAGGATAATTACAAATTATCTAATCATTTTACACACACATGTTTTCAAACACAACTCTCATCATATCGAATCCAGGTGTTGATGTTTACTGTTTTTCTCCAATCTCTGATATTTGATTATAAGCGTCCCTTTAACGTTCGAGACTTAGCTAGTTGATCAAATGCCAACTTGGCTTTTATGTGTAATAATAATGTACAAAAACCTGTTCAAACCTGAAAAGCAGTTTCATAGTTCGATTTATTTAATTGTTATATATATTGCTACGTTACAATATGGAATACTCATATTATAACTGCCCTAAAAATAAATTGAAATAGAAATAGAAATCTAATGCATCGTGCGCGAGCCGATAATTCAATAAAGTGGTGCCATGGCAAATTGCTGATTCAATCAAAATTGCAAAGTTGCCACAAAGAGAAAGATTTTTCCTCGCATGTCCCACTTTTACACTCTCGTTTTATTGCTTCTCATTCGATTCTGTGCAGCTCTATTTTTTATAACTCGAATTCGGATGGGCGGAAATCGATTGGGCATCAAAATCGCTCGAGCCGGGCTTCGAGAGTGAGTATGAAGCTCCTTCTGCTCAAGCGTGCTCGCACTACTCTTTATTTTGCCGAGAACTTTTATCATTTCACGGAGGAGTAGCCGTTACATGCTTGAATTCGTGCGCCCGTAGTTCTCGCTCGTACATACCCTTCCCTGTATCTCTGTTATGTCGCATTGAATTCCGCCTCCCCTCCCTCACTCTTCAGTGAACTTGTCGAGCAATCCCCCAGAATTATCATAGAGATAAAACGCAGAGGGATACGCCACTGACACCAGGCGGACGGATGTCTTTTCGGAAATGGTGAATATGTCGAATACTGCCAAAAGATAGTCCATGCATCGCTTTCCCTTCTACCGCCTGGAGACTCCTTTCAATGTTTCACATTTGCTATTTTATATTTATTTCATATTCAAGATTCAGCATTTCATATTCGAGACCGACCTCTTTTTAATATTGAGCAACAATAAAAGGAATATTAACATTCCATATGCAAGATTTCTTTCAATATTTAAAATACAACATTCAAGACTTGTCATTGTACATGCAACAGCTCTTTCAATATTGAACAACAACAACAAAAACATTACCATTAGGCAATAAATATTTCATATTCCACATTCAACATTTTTGTCAGCATTCAACAGTCAATTTTTAAGATTCAAAGCTCAACAACGACAGATGCAACATTTAGCATTTATAAAATGCAACTGCGAAACTAGTGCTTCGTTTATAGGTGAATTTTTTACAGGCAGGTACTGTTCGACGTAACGCTCCTTCAGATTATAGGCGTGTAAAGAGTTGTTACATTAATTATACGTACATATTAACAATAAATGTACATGTGTAAGATTTGGTTCTAATGTTGCTTTGCTCACTTGGACTGAAGTTGCACGTCAACCAATCCCTTCCCATTTCCGTTGTCCAACATCTGAAACAGTCAATGGAGTGAATAATTAGTAACACGAAAATGTATGAGGCAGATTTATTTGTTCACTATTTAGATTTGTAATGCAAGTGATTTTTAGAGCAGTTCCATTCGTAGTAGTGTGGCACATTTGAGAATGAAATATGTGTAGTGGATAAAATAAAGTGCTCCCATACTTACACATTTTTCTTGGAGTAAATTTTAATATTGAAGAAAGTTTCTCTTTTGAGGAAAAAGAGCACATATTTTTAAAAAAGAAAGGTTCACTTTCAAGAGGAAATAAATGTTCTCAAAGGGGAATGTTTTCTCCTTTAAGAAAATTTCCTTTTGAAAATCTGGGTGTGCGAGCAGTTTTTCTACCTACTGTATGCAGGTACAGACAGAAGAAATTCTAAAAAACTAATAAAATCGAATTTTGTATGCTAAACTACAACGCTTAACATTAATGCGGGTAACATTTATTTGGTTTATTCAAGTATCGTATACTGAATTTCAAAATAGGAATGGTGAATTCTGAATAAATTAGTGTGTGCATTCATATATTTTATCTCAGCAAAAACAAAAACGATATCTTCATAAATATTGTCAGGCTTTCTGTAATATTGAGAAAGAAGACATTGTTACAGACATGCGTGATTATTCTAGTGTTATTATAACTACGAGGGAACATTGAACTAAAATCTGATTGACTTTTAAAGAGCTGCCAATCGCAGTTTATCAATTATTGTCGAATTCTATCAACTCTATTTGATCCCAGGGGATTTCTTATACGAGAACGATTGAATGTTCGTGCAGCTGCAGCCTCTATTTCTAACGTGTACATCTCGATGTCTTTAATATCCAGAACGGTAGATATTGATGCCCATATCGGTATCGAGCTCTGGCACAAAGAGGTCACATAATCTGACATGAAATATTGAGCGAACCTGTTACCGCCATAAGTGTCGGATATCGACCATATACATATCTGGGTCAACTCACAAAGTTAATTCACGACAAATAACTACTGACATTGAAAATCCTACCGATCTTTTTAAAGCTTGAGTTGTTTCATTCAACTAACACAAGTACAGGATTGACTTATAAGGATTCTGCTTTGTATCGTACCGATTCCTTTTTGTATTTTTATTTGTCCTCAAAATGAGAAGATGTACCAACAGAAAAATGCAAACGCGGAACCTGGCGTTTAGTTATTATCCTATGGTTAATAATTAAATAAGCGTAAGTCTAATTTGCTGCGTATGCTGTTATTTTTTTTCTCTCCCACTTATACAGTCCGAATTTTGTAAAATTATTTGTTTGTTATTGTCTATTTAACTTGTTTGGTGGACTGGTGGACTGGTGGATTTATTATTCGGCATTTTCCGTGCATTTGAAGAAATAAGTTTATGGGTGTGCAGAGAGGGCAGTTGGCAAGCATATTTCCCTGGTCCGCATGAACCTTAAGAGTCTGTTGGACTAGCTTGTCTATGGTTCTCTCTAGTTCCGAGATATTCTTTATTACAGCGCACCCCCGTCGCTTTTATCCCCGTGGCTCACTCTCCACGCAGTTTCGCACCACCGCGAGTATTTGCTTCCCCTCAATTTTTCATAAGCTTCTCCCTCACTCGCTATGCCCTCTTCCTTCACCGCCTGATTTCAGCCTTACGTGCCTCTCATTCCCCATCTTTTTCGCCATGGAATGTTCTTGCCGGCTCTTTCACCGCTGAGATTGCGCACGAACCTTGAATCGGGCTCTTATTTCTTTTTCTGACAGATGATTGTCATGACTAAGACCAAAGTATTCTTTATTCTGAAAATGTTGTTTCAGTAACGCGAGATAAAGTGATACTTCGATTTTTTGGATTTCTTTTAAACAATCTTAATCGAGGAAACCCGCACGAAGGAAAAGCTGCAATGAAACATTCAGAATTTTATTCCTCCATTTCTCTTCCATTCTTCTACTCTACGGTTAATCGTGTATTTCTCCAAAGCTAAGTAATTTGCTGAAAGTAATAGTTTATGAAAGAAAGTAAACTTTTGTTTAACCTGCTGTGAACCAGATGGGGTTGATTATATATTAATTTGGCGGTTTATTTGAAAGTGCATTTTTATTTGAATGATATATATTTGTACATGGATAATATTTGGGCTGAAATAAATCCCACGCGGTTTAAAGCCTGATGGTTTTTTACCTGGTTCGCGGGGGATTAAATGTAAATCTAGTTTGCTAACAGCTAATATTCTTTTCTGTTACAGGCTTACGTATTTACAATCATATATAATTACCTTTCTACAATATTATTGTCTATTAAAACTTAGCCAGATCTGCTTGGTGAATGCTAGATTTATTATTACGTATTATCGAAATACTCGGTATTAAAGTTTATGTTTTATTTTTAATTTTGCTAGAACATTGAATTCGACGTGCCAGGTTGCACACTGTTCAATAGTAACTCCTCGCATACAAATCTGCTTTAGAGTTACATCAAAGCCAGCTTTAAACTTATCAAAACAATTTGAACTATAAGACTCCATTAACACTTTCACAGCTGGTGGTTCTGACCTGACAGCTTTAGCTCCCTTATGCCGGGAGCGCTTTTCAAAAATCTATGTATGGCTGAATGCCGTAGGATTTTGTCTGTCACCTTTGCAATCGAATCCACATGTGTTTGAAAAACAACGGCATATTACAATGCATTTTTGAACCTCTTTGTATTTTCCATTGTTTAGCGTTTGTACTAAAAAACGCACACTTCGTACCATTCTTTCATCGAAATTATTTTTCAACTCCATTCAAACATTCATTTTGATAAATTTGAAATGAATTTCTAGTTAGATAGAAGCTGTAATAATAAAAGCCAATCATGATGCGGTTTTTTCCACAATAAATACAAAATGGTGCAACAGTACGTCACCGGATGCGAATGTTTTAAGATATAAGTAAAAGTTGCGGAAAAGTTGTTGTTTGATCCGAGTCATAATATAAAACATCTCATATTTCCTACAAAAACACAGAATCACATTTATTTAAAATATCTTTTTCACTTTTGGTGTAGGAAAGTTTGTTTGGAAAGGGGAACGCAAGAACGTCCTCCGCAAACTACAAAAGCATTCGAGTTGATTCGATTATACGTGCAAAAGTTCTGCTAGGACAAAGGAAAATACGGTATCCTGCAATAACAGCGAGTGTGCTAAACAAATTGGAAAATTGTTGGTAACAGGACCATTCTGGAAGCTTTCTCTACAAGACAGAAAAGGTTCCATTCCGATCGGCCGATCCGTCGGAGAGGTGTCGCTGCACAAACACGAAAAACAAACATACGCGTCGAATTGGGATGATCCTCCTTTTCGCAGTCAGTTCAAATTGAGTGTATCGCTTGGGAACTTTTTAAAGAAAATATTATTAAACCAGCAAAGCAACGCGTCAAACTGCCGGCACCTTTAACATCACGCTGGATGTAATTAATCGAATTTGATGGGAGTGATTAGTGAATACGCAGAAAATAAATGGAACATTTCGGGAACGAAGGTGGAGGACCGTATATTTTCGAGGAAGTGGAACTTTCGAGGAAAAGGCGCCCGACGCTGGGTCCACGTGAAGTCGTAAAACTTTCAGCGTGTTCTAAATCGAAGCCTGATACCCAGAGTAATTGCTCTCTCATTATTCACGTAATCAACCATGTCGATAATGCTACTGATTTCGATCATTATATATATTGATTGCATTTAAGAGTGAGAAAATATACAATTCAGGGCAAATCATTAACACTGAAATTATCAACGGTCTCAAAATGTTTCCTTCAAAATTTGTTCATTTTTGTGTTGCTTGTTACACGTTTCTCATCGTTATAATATGTGAATTTTGGTAGAAAAAATATATTCTAGATCAAAAAGATTTATTTTCCACCTTTTAGTCTTTGATGTTTCACATCACTTATCTACGTAACTAGAGAAGAATACTAAGAAGCAAATAAAGGAACAGAGCGATTACAACCAAAAAGTGGTTTTCGACGCTGCCATTCACGGAGTGCAACAATTTTTCCAAATTTTTCGAGTTTCTCAAAATCGAAGGATGAGGAATTTGTGGGCAAATCGTGTAATCCTCGAAAGACTTCAATTATAGCTTGTGTATTGATCGAAGACGTTTAATTGCAATTGTTAATTAAATTATTATAAATAATATAAGACAGATCGAAAAAAATATAAGATAACGAAAATGTAGAACTGGACGAAAAAATGTCAGCTGTTCAGATACTATAGGAGCTGAGAACGAAGCCGTCAAAGATCTGGCGATACACGTCTTAAGCTAAGGAAGGGTATGTAAAATTATCCAGACGCTCATTGAAATATAGGGGAAGCCATTGAAATATAAGGGATAATATGCAAACGGATTGTATTCCTAATTTTTTATTGAGGATTTTCTTAACGGTTATCCACTTTCCCGGACTTTCTCGGCAGGCAGTTGATTGTATAAATTGATTTTCTCCTTTTACGTATTTTTTGTTAAATTGCTGTAGTGACTGGAGATACCAGAACAGGGTATTTTGACCATTTTCAAAATATAAGTAAATCTTTATGACATTCATATTTCAAACGATCCTTACAAACTTTTAGAATTCTTGCTGTACAAGATTGTCTGAGAATAATCTATAGAAATTTCGAAAAATGAGACCATGTATGGCCCAATATGCAAAGTGTATTGACATTACTTGCTTTCGGAAAATTCTCGAATCGCGAGTTGTTGAAGAGTAAAACAAATGATCTTTTAAATACATACATTTGTTTTCATTTACGTTTTCTTCGGAAGGGAGATGTTACGTAAGATTGAATTTTCAGAATAATTATCTGACTTGGTATTTTCGTCAAGTGAGTGAAAAAATAAATATAACTACTGCTTCGTTTCTCGAATAGCAGACTGCTCGCAAACAAGCCATTTTCACTTCATCACTAATTCCACTATTAATACAAATGTTCAGCAGCCGCATTACTGGAACCATATTTGGCAAAAGCCGGTAAAGTTTTGGCAAATTTTCCCGCGAGCGTTGCGTCCTACTTACTGGAAGCAAATAGTGGGAAAATCGGGGAAAATAGGAGGATAGGAAAGATATTTCCGGGGCGCTGGAGCTCTCGAGGATGAAAGTCTGGCGGCAGTAGTGTGTGGCGGAACGGTAGGTCGACGTAGCTAGCCGTAAAACTTTCAGCGCGCTGTAAATTGAAGCTTGATACCCCGAGTAATTTCCCTCTCATTATTCACGTAATCAGCGATGTCGATAAATTTCCCTTTCCGAAGGTGGTGCGGAGCCGGCGCGGTGCCGGGGCGGCTCGCGAAGATACATCGCTAAAAGGAGAATAGTGACGCCGTCATCGATCGTCGCCGCGTGTAGTAACGTCCGCACCTGCAGCTTCGCTCGCTCTCCAACTCGACAGTACACGCTCCTGTACAGATGTCGATGGATATAGGATATCGGACTTATCGATCCCCGGATAATCGCTGAACCGACCTTCTACAACCCGCCTTTTCTACTTCTACTGCACTCTTCCCACTTCAAGTACTCCAACACTTTTGATGCCTTCGATTTTTCATCTACACTCCTTTATGGAGATCTCAAAATACCAGTTTACTCTCTTTCTATTGTTTTTCTTCTTTCCCGAATTACTCAACAACATTTCGGGAGTTACTGCATTCGTGGCATGCCAGTTTTATGGGCACGCCTTTATGTTTTGTTTAAGGGTTTCTGACACTTCTGCTCTTGATACTAACCTTTTAAGATTTCCTACTTTCCAACAGAATACTGCACCCAAGAGTTTAGAGAATTATGTCGAGTTACTGACATATATTCTTTTAAACATAAGCCGTCGTAGTATTGAATAATATTGCAAAAATAGTAGGAAAACTTTTAATATCAGCACTTATTGCTTTTATTAATCCTGTTTGCGTCAACTTCTTGGTATCGGAGCTGACTCCTTTTTTAACAATAAATTGTACCGCGTATCAGAGAAAATCCTCCATATTTTTTTAAATGTTTCTTTCTCCTCTTAATGTTTATCTCTCTAGAATTATTTACTTCGTCTTTTTCATACACAGCAACATCCTCACGATTCAATTTCCCTATTCACTTCCAAACGAATATGATTTATTGTCCAGCTACATTTCAAGCAAGAAAAATTGCAGAGCAAAATTACATAATTAATTTTTTCTTGTCACAGATGTTACTTTGTCATACACATATTTATTTGTCATATGCACGAACAATATATTGTATTGCACGATTATGGAATCTGACTTAATATTTAGCTACATTTCATTAAAACAAAAAGAGCAAATTGTAGCAAGAGACATTGAATTAATTACAAAACTATTGACTTTTAAAAAAATCAAAAATCCCTTTACTGCCGAAGAGGACAAGAGAATACCGACATACAATGATCAAAGAATGTCCTCGTGCTTATTATTGCTGTTGGAAGTTGGGAAAGTTGGCGTGGATGCTGGAGTGAAAGCTGCTGGAGTGAAAACACGCGCCCGGCGACAAATCACTTTGCGAGGGTGAGAAGTGAGGAGTGAGGAGCGAGGAGTGAAGAGTGGGAGGGTGTTGATTGAGCCGCGGGTGGTCGAACAAGCTGGTAAATGGGCTCGATTTACCCCCGGCGATCTCTCCATCTACAAAACTCCCACTCCCAACACTGGGTCTCGTGGCAGTCGTGGCTCGTGGCTCGTGGCCCGTGGCCCGTGGCCCGTGGCAGTACCGGCGGCTGGCGCGACCTGCCAACTTATTCGCACATTGCCCGCTCCGATTCTTCTGCCGCACGACTCTTGCTTTTATTTACCCTCTCCGCTATCTAAACAGCCCACTGCCTGTGTCTTTTATCGCTGTCGTCGTGGCATCTTGGTCGCTGATGCTCACCGAGAACAGTCCTACGAATACTATCGGATAGTAGTAGCTCCAAATACACGTGGAAGCCCGTCCTTTAATTAAGGAGGTAGATTCATTTGGAGCCCAATATTCATAGCTAATTTCAACATTTTGGAAAAATATAAAAAACGTTTTTGTTTTAAGCTAATAAAACATATGTACAAGTAGATGATTTAAGGTATATTATAAATTAATTTCATTTATTAATTACATTAAACCATGTACTCGTGCATATATACTTAAAATCAAAAATTTTATTTGTATTTTTTGACAATGTGGAAGTTAAATCACTATTAATATGATATTATATGCGTTCCAATGTAGAAATGATATAAAAAAGAAAAACATCGATGATCGCTGCACCGATCAGAAATCGGAAAAGTTCTTTGAAGGGAATTGGTGGGAGAGGAAGGTCTGTTCGGCAAAGTATTTCTTGCCGAAGTGGTGCAAAATCGACAAGACCCGTGTTGTCTTTTGTCGTTCGGCACTGGCCGGTGACAGATGGCACTTAGAGCGGCGAGCACCCTAAAGAGGGTGAAGTTGGGAGAATTCGTTGGAGTTGTGGATTTGCTGACGAGGAAGGCACCATTAGTGGTCCACGGCTAGTGTCACATGAACAACGGTTCTTTGAAAGCTTTTCTTTTCCTCTCCTATTAAAGCACAATCTCTAATTACCCTTGCATTAGTTCTCCAATGAGGCCGTAAAACATGTATCTATGTGAAGGTTTGAGAAATAAATTAAATAGTCTGAATTTGTGCGTGAAAAAGAAAATATGGTATGGCTCATTTTCCCATCTATGAACAAGTCAAATAAAGTATCAGCGCCTCCAGTGGTTTTAGAATAAATCATCTTAAAAAACAAACGTGTCTCCTCAAGGAAAACGTATTTTTCCTTAAGAAGGACACTTTCTTATTCAAGAAAATGTATTTCTAGGTAGAGGAAAGAAAAGATATGAATTTTTCTGGGTTACTTTCTTGTAGGTAAAAGTTTTAAGATTAGGAAACTCTTCATACCCTGCTTCTTCTGTCAATATGGTACACAGTATACTTTTTTATTAGACATTTAAAATGTCTGAAGCATTAAAAATATGCTTCTTTCACTAATTTAATTCTCTCACGGGCAATAAACACACGATAAGAGTAATAATAATTAAGATAATAATATTATTACGGTCTGGTGATCGTGTTATGGGAAGATGGTTGAAGTTGAAACTACGTTTATTAGGTGGTTTCTTTATCACCGGCGTACCGCGCGCCTTCTACTCACTGTTAACTCAACAAAGTTTCGGCAGGCTCGTCGGCAACTTGATTTCGTGTATTCCTGTTCGAAATTACGCGGCGGGCTGTTAAGGGTTGAGTACTGCGAGAACACTTCAGGTCAAACAGGAGAATCTTGGGGCGAATTCGGGTCGCATGGTGCCTCACCTGTTCCCTGCTCTTGCTCGGCGCGGTAGTTGTTTCACCAACTTCCTTCCTACACATACAACTATCTTGCCGAGCCCGCTGCTTCAGATTCCCCGTCATAATCTCGCCTGCATGCACTTCAACTTATCTTAAAAACCCTTCTTAAATATTAGATGAGTTCTTCTAGAATGTTTTTTGGTCGGCTTTTTACCAACTTCGAAAAGGAGGAGGTACTCAATTCGACCGCTATATATATATTTTGTTTTCTAGTCCTGTGATTTCTTCAGTAAAGGCATTGTAGAGAAAACTCGCAATACACGCAATTATAGTTTTGCCCCGTTCGTATAACGTTTCTAATTGACTTGGGAACTAATTCAGCATGGTTGTACTTTTCTGCGCTACATGTACCATCAATTAACACTTTTAATCGAATTTGAAAAGAAGGTGGTTCTCGGTTTGATATACTTTTTTCCATCTTTGACTAGCGATATCTGTGAGCAATAGACCGATCGAGATCGAATAGTTTTTGTCCCCGTATAACTTTTGAACAATTGCTCCAATCGGAATGAAATAATTTGCATTTTGCGATGGACGTTCTCGTGGCCACATTTATTAAACAAATTTCCTACACTAAAAAACGAGAAGCAACTATTTTTTAGAAATGTGATTTTTTTTAGCATGTGTTTAAACCGAATGGGATATTTGAAGGACAATATTGTAAGTTTTCAACAATTAAAGAAACATTATATGCGTGGAAGGTGTAAACATTGTGATCAGTAAAACATTCTTCTCAAAATATATGGAGAATTTTCTTTCGCATCACATTTGTCCGTTCGTAACAAATGGTTTGCTCTCACATTGTTATCTATCACCAAAAATAAGTGAGATATTTAAAGTTTTAACTGTATGTGTATATCTATGTACAATATTTTGGATTGATTGTTAACGTAAAAGCACAGTATTTGATAATATGAGTGAGGCAATATGAAAGCAGAGAGCTTCGGTCGCTAGGAAAGCAGCGCTCCCACTTAGCTGCGCGTGTGAATATCTTCATAATTCAACGCTGGAGCAGAAACACTTGGGTACATTTCCGGCTTGTCCGGCGTAATTCTGGAGCGCCTCTTCTTGGATAGGAGACAATTTGTCCAGGCTTTTCGGTAACTCGTTTCCCATAAGCCTCCCTTTCCTCTCTTTCCTTTCTTTTCCCTTTTCCGCTCTCCACATTCCTCTCACATTTCCATCATCTTTGTCGTACTTTAACAGTAACTCCTGTTTCCTTTCTCATCTCCATCATTCGATTGTTTTTTATCTACAATGGATTTTATCTACTGGGTTTGTTTTCAGAAAGTATCTTGTCGCTATTTTTCTCCAAGTTCTTAGCATTCCATCATAATTTGTTCTTCTCTTTGCGCAATCTTTAAATGGTTTCATTTGCGATTACAATGAAATATTGGCATGATGCTTTCATTGTTTAATATTGAGTCACTCTTTGAACATTATCATTGTAAACTTACTGTAAGAAATCAACAATAGAATAATTTGTTTTACTAAATTCCGAAAGAATCGAAATAGAGATCATATAAAAATAAAAGTCTTTAAAAGATTTATAAAATACATATAAAATTAGCATTTGTCATTACTATGTGATAAAGAGAAAGGTATGCAGAATATGCACTTGCTAATTGGGAATAGATGAATATCAATAATTGATGAGAGTGCCGTTTGAAAGGCAACTAATTGAGCCTGTCCAGAGTGCAAAAATCGCGGATCCTGACCTAGGCAGGGTAACTAAACGAAAATGTTGTTTTCAAAGTCGAAACCAATTTTTCCAGCAACCTTTTTGTGTCTGCCTCCCTAATTCTGCAATCTTTTTATTAGGAAATTCTAAACGATTTGTGAAATGAATATTTAATCAGAACTTTTAAGTAAAATTATAACGCTCGCTGTAAAGAAATTAATTTTGTAAGAAATAAGAGGAACAGTTTCGAATTTAACCCATCGCATCTGGTCACAATTTTTAATGGTCGATCCTCACCGATCGAAGAGTGTAGAATGACTCTGTATACATAGATGAGGGCATATGATTGTTTTAGACCGTTAGAAGTAACTGTCCGGAGCAATGTAAACCCAACCTAACTAAACGAATTTAAGTTCGTTCTTCGGCAAGCATTTCGCGCCCTTCCTCTTTTTCGTGTCTTCCTCTAGGTTGGCACCCCTCTTTTTCGAGGGTAGGGCGGAGCTGGCTCTATCTGGTTATCCCACGGAGCGTGCACGATATCCATTTCGCGGGGATGCCCCCCGGCGGATTCCCGGCGCAGGAAAGTCGCCGGCAGGCAGGATCCCGAGGGAGGATGCTGAGCGAAACGCAAAACGTCAAACGGGTTCAGCGTCCCCCGTTGCTTTCGAGAGCGTGCTTCCAACCGGCTCTGCATTCGCCTCTGGACCACTCTTCTTTTCCCTCCTCCTCTCTCCTACTCTCTCCTACTCTTTCCTCTCGTTCACTGTCATCCTGCTAGATCGGCCGCGTGATCCGGCCGTTTGTTCTCGAGAACTTTTGTTATCTAGTCCGCCGATAATAAACTTGCTCGCGCGCTGACATGGTACTCCGCCGTTCAACGCGCTCTTGTTCGCCGACTGTTGTTTCGGGATTCCCACCCACCCTGCCACTCACTTTTCAAGATTTAATGATTCCGATTCGAACGCCCGCTTCATATCGTTCGGAAGTTTGGGGCTAATTCGGAATAAATTTGCCGGTCTTTAAAAGTAGTCTTGACATTCGAACGCATGATGTAGGAAAATCACCACGCCCTAGTAACTGAAGAAGGCCATTCCAAAGGGGAAATACACTATAAATATATGTGTCAAAAGAAAAATTAACTATGCTATCACAACGTCCACGAACCTCGAGAAATTATAACAACAATTAACAGAATAAGAACTGATCATACTAATACAGTTGAATCTCTATACTCCAACGGTATTGTTCAGTCTCCGAAATGCAGCTGTTCGCAAGACTAGACCCTGTGACCAAATATCAAATGGTTAACAAACTAGTAAATATAGGAATTAAAGAATTCTCCAAAATCTGTTACCTCATCAAAGTGCCGAACATCAAACCTCTCAAAATCATAATTAAATTCCTACACGAACAAAATATATTTCTGTAAATGGCATATATAAAAAATTCAATTAAATACTCATATATGATGAAATGTATAATAATAATATATCACAATGTAACTCAATGTAACGTCAAACAACCCATGGCACTAACAGCTTAGTGAAATAGAAAAAAAGAGTACTCTTGACTTTGACTTAACCCTTTGGCTACTATTGGCGCCTGTAGGCGCTTTAAAATTTCGTCCACTCTTCACTGTTGGCGCCTATGGGCGCTCTAAAAATGCATTAAGATTGCATTTATCACAGCTAAAATCTCGTCGGTTGAAATTAGCGTTCTCCATTACATTTCGCCGTAGTCAAAGAGTTAAGCAGATCTAATCTGTCCTAACGTCATTTTCTTTCTCTATGTTGTAACAGTTATCATAGAGTGACTCCCAAAAATATTCAGACACTCGTATCTTTCTTTTGTTTTGACTTCATATTTCAATTGTTTATAAACTGTTCGCCTTGGTTGTTTTTTTGTAAATTCTTCTTAAAACAAAAGGATTTCGCTAGGGATTATTAAGATAACATGTGCATCACTATTATGTAGTTACTTTAGAATATCTACTATAAAAATTAAATTATTATTACGCAATGTATATACCTTTATTAAATATATTATATTTCTTATCTTCGCTTTTGTAAAATGAATCCTGATAAGATTTATACTCAATAATGTGATACTCAATGCGACATCGAACTAAATTAATATTTAACCAACTTCGAAAAGGAAGAGAACTCGTCACGTATATTTATGTATTTATATATACTTTAATAGCAAAATCAAGTAGAATACATCGTGATATTATTTAATCTAAAATCATATTTAAAATATTTCCACTATTACTTAGAAAGACCTGCAACAGCATAAAGTAGTCAACTAATACACATAACATTTATTTATTTATAATGCTTTCAAGAGGAAAGTCAATCATAATACAGGATCATATTGTTTAATGAAAAATCTTCTTTCAGATGTTTCGACTGTCATTTAAAAAGTTGTATGGAGCTGTGTGCATGAGAGTTGGAAGCGCATAAAATAGGTGACTATCGCGCGTGGACGAACTGATTGTGAGTGGAGAAGTCCGGCGGGCATGCGAATGATTACGGAGCATTCTGGTGGGAGTGCGAGGCGTAAAACAATTGATCAATGGGCGAATCGAGGCAGAACAAGTGGGTCCAGTGTGTCGGATAGTGAGACAAAAAATCCGGCGGGTCCCTTGCGTGTGAAAGGCGGGTGGGTGAATGGGTGAGCGGGCGAGCGGGCGAGCGGGCGAGGAGAGATCCCGCGGGAATATCGGGAAGCATCGAAGCGGACTGGTAGGGGCAGAGCGATGTACGAGCATCGATGTTGTTGCCGATGCTGGTACCGTTCTCGTTTCGGCCGACCCGGCCAATCGATATTTTTCTCCGAGTGCCGGCGGCTCTCAGCCTGAGCCGCGCACATATCCCACTCTGCTCCCGAGACTCCACCAGGGACAAAATAAATTAAACGGCCTGAAACTGCTGGGACATGCTCCGCTGTAATTTGGTGACGAGGGTTCGATCCTTTCTCGCATCGCTTCCAACCGCCAACCGCCATCCTCTTATGAGACCAGCCCCCAACACCCAACACCCAACACCCAACACCATCCCTCTCACACTCTCTCTATCTCTATTACTCTTTATATCCTATATTTGCACCTAGCCCGATGCATCCTCCACGCACTGATCGCCACCTATGTCTCGAATAACCTCCAATTCCTTTACACAGTTATTGTTTTCAGGTTTGTCCGTCTATATCTTCGCGATGAATGGACCGATCGGGCCCAAACCTCCTGCATCTTGTAGGTTATGTTCGATAAATGGCCACGACATACAAATTCGTCGAATTTATTTAATTTTATTCATTATGATTGCGTAAGAAACGATTTTTAGTTCATCCTGGGATAACTCTTGAGCGAACGTTCCAATTAGAATGAAATTCCTTGCGTTTTATGTCGAACGTTCCTGCAGTGGTCTCCTTCGCACAAATTTTAAGGTACACCGAAAAGCGCGTAAAAAATCGTAAAAAATCGTAAAAAATCGTAAAAAATGTGATTTCCGTTTGGCATGTGTTTACATTGAGTGATTTGAAGGAAAAGATTGCAAATTACAAATTGCAAATAAATTAAACGGTACGAAATTGTTAGGATATGCTCGGCTGTAATTTGGTGAGAAGGGTTCGATCCTTCCTCGCAGCGGTGCCAACGGCCAACCATCGTCCTCTTATGAGACCATCCTGCACCCCTATCACTATCGCCACCCCTCTCGCACACTCTGTTTCTCCATTATTATTTATATCCTGTATGCGCATCGTCGAGTCAGTGATCGCTGCATATGGCTCGAATAAGTTGGAACTATGGGATGGGACTTGTGCCTGGGGAGCTGTTCAACAGGCAATTTCAAAAGGCGAGAGTTTTTATGACTTATCGTCGCTAGTTAACACTATTGTCACTGACGCTCATTTACATTTTCATATTAGAAATCCAGTACTGCAGATACTTTGACAATTCTTCTCATTTTATTTTGTATTTTCTAGTTTAAATCATATGTAATATAAATATTTTGCATTCGACGTATTTTGAACTAGTTCACTTGTCTATCGTGAAATTTATGAGCGTGTTTTGTACTTTGAACATTCTTGATGGTGATTCTATTGATAGAGTTTGTTAGTGGAAAATTTCAATCGTGCCTTATATAACATTTCGTTGCTAAAATGAAAGGTGTGTTGTTTGAGATTGGAAGCTTTAAATTAGAATTATTGTTATTTGTTTAGGTAGATACCTGCGACTCCTTGAAATAATAATCCCATTACGTTTCACGTAATAAATTGTTTAGCGAGCTATATAAAATACAAATGATTTCTTAATATAAAATAGTTTATTTTCAGATAAATAAACAATAAAAAATTTGGATAAAATGACACCTGCAAGAAATTTTGTATGATAAAAAATGTATGATTCACCTGTTCCATTAAAAATATTGTGTAGATTGAACCTCCGGACGCAAACACACAACAGACAGATCAATGGAAATCTATATTTGCATAAACATTCGCAGTCTAGTGAGCACAACTACAGTAAATATTCAGTAATATATTTTGCCCGAAATCACGGAACGTTACTGTATTATTAACAAAGATATTTCCCACAAACCATGACAATTTATTTATATTTACACACCAAATATTATAATATTATAACATTACGCAATAAAGACATTTTATATTATTGATTTCAATTTTTATTATTTATACATCAACCGATATAATTCCAGTAAATCTTTAAATTAACTCCTCACTTCTGATTTTTAAATCATCAACTGCACACAATTTATCAAAGAGTTGCAATTACGTGGCGCTCTTTGACCTTATTTATATAAATAGTTCCTATGGAGGAGTAATCAGTATGTGTTGGAACTAATTTGCTAATTTTGGTAATGTTTTTTTGGTAGGATTAATATAGAACGGTCAAGCGGAGGGCAAACATATTTGTTGTCAATACACAACCAAAGGGAGACGAACTCGGCCGCGCACACAACTATCTTACGGCTGGTAATATTATTACAGTATATGCATATCGTGATGCATGTAGTAATTATGTTTAACTATTCTACACCCTCGAGGAAACACCAGACGCACCAGCCAGCATTTAAACGACGCTGGCCGGCAACGCTCAGAGATTTTGGCAACATTTGCTAACTCATAAATTGGACCTTCACCATATGCACGATGCAACTGAGGAGATTCATGTCGTAATAAATGCGGATTTCGGGCACAATAAACATTAATATTTCATAAACAAGGTTATTGTTCAACGCTTTGGTCGAATTATAAAGTTGGTTTTATTGCGTATTTGCCGCAGCAGTATGTATATAAAAGCAGAAATGTTGTTAAAGTGTCTTTTTGATATTTAATGTAATAGAATGCTTCTTGTTTGCTTACACGGCCTTTTTTATTACGTCATTTTATATAGAAATGAAGCACAAACGCGGTAATTAAATATAAAAGTGTCGTTCAACTTGAAATTGATTTAAATTAATATGACATTTACGATATGTCCAATGTAAAATAATCCACTGCATATGTATAATACGTAATTTCGGTTTTAAACAAAATGGAAATAGCCTTTATATTTGAATTTCAAAACTTTCAATACGTATTTCTGTTCAAGTGGAATGTTTTACTGGTAAAACTTTATTTTATTATATACAAACTTCTTCTCAGGAGTGAAACAGTTAAAGTGACAAGGTTGTAGCGGGAGTCGGAGAAACACTAATAACGAGGATTTCTGTTCAAACAACACAATCGTGTGCGTTTCACAAAAAATGACGGGTTTAAATAAATAAAGAACAAAACTGTGGTCTCTACTTTTACATAGTGATTAGATTCTCGAGTGAGTCAATAATACTTCTAAACACGTATTGCCGATGCATTAACAAACCAAATGAAATAGAAAATAAAAATCATGCGTATGTAAGAAATAATACAACGAAAATCTTTTGACGGGTGTTTCAAGATCGATGGCAATCGTGCCACATCACAGTTTTCTCGGCATTGTTACTGTGTAATGCGCAAATGTGAATGCAAAAATAAAATGTGAAAAGATCCTTATTGAATTAAAACAATTTTTTTCAAAAATAGAAGACGTCCATTTAAAATATTAATGTCAGAAAAATTCTCCTGTAATGTGGCGCGATGAATCTTTCAAGATTGATTGGAATCGCGCCAATTCACAGGTTTCCCGTCATTGTTACTGTGTAATGCGTAAATGTGAGTAGGAAAATAAAAGGGGGGAAAAAATGCTTGGTGAATTCGAGGGGATTTCCGCTCTGGGTGGTGTCTGGCATTACAATTTGGAGGTGCCGGGTGGGGCCGGGCGTCCCGCTATGACGGATTGGGAGTCACGGGCACGGGGGTGTCTGCTGCAATTAAGCCGGAAGAGAGTGGCTAAGCGGAACGGACGCCTACTAATTTGCTCAACTAATTTATTTTGCCAGCTGGCACTGTCGTGCCGAAGAGCGCCAACGAAAAAAAATCGCCGCGTTTCTCGCAATCAGTTTCCAGGGGTCGAACTATTTGAGGAAAGCACTGCAGACTTTTTCATCCCTCCCCTTCACTAAATCCACGCAATTTTATCATTTGTCCGACGTATATTTATTCTTTCTACTTCATTTTGTGTTTCGATACTTATTATTATCTGTTGTTGTTATGTAGTATGTATTTAATAATAATAATAAATAATCATGGTAAATGATGCCTGTAAGTTCGAGAAATCAATCTATATTTATTTATTACGTACATATTTACAATTTTGGGAACTTTCTGTTCAAAATCGAAAGGTTTTCATTGCAATCAATCCATCCGTTGCACGGTTATCGTTGGAAACACATTAAAACAAAACTTGTACAATGCAAACTAGGAGCATTCCCCTTTTCTAAAGCTGCTTAAAACTCATTTGCATCGGAGAAAAGTATAAGCATTGTAGGATTGTGCAATTGCGACGTGCAATACGGCTAAAATGGGAAAAAACAAGTAATTTTGTTGATGGATTTATTAAAAGACGACGACGGCAGCGCTCGACGCGCCGTGGAATTGCGGCGGATTGCGAAAACCAAAAGCCAATCAGAAGAGTGGGAGAGCGATGGAAACAAGCGGACTCTCAATGCTCGGAACCGCATTCCTAATGGAAGTATACTCCTTCATTTGTGAAGGAAGAAAAACAATGCGCCGCAGTACCGAACGTGGATCGATCGATCCATTTCAAATCGGCGCGAGCAAGGATTCATTTTTCATGCCTCCCTCTAATCAAACAGTATGACGGTAATTCACCCATAAAGTGTAGAATACGCGCTGCCAGTGACAGGAAATAAATAGAGAGCAATTCAATAGCGGTAGAGAGAAGATTAAAAGGAATTGAATGGAATTAAACAGAGAAATAGAACGCAATTTAAACTGACTGTAGAAACAATTCTTAGCTTTATGTTAATTCTTATCCCCATCTACGTGTGAATAATTCTAATCACCAAATAAATTATCAATTAATAAAAAAGTGTATCGAAGGAAGTATCAAGAATTCGTTTTTCCTGCTTCGAATCAAATAGTATAACGGTAATTCTCCGATAAAGTATAGAATCCGCGCTGCCAGTGACAGGAAATAAATAAATAAGCAGCAATTCAATAACAAGAGGGAAAGAGAGCATTAAAAGGAATTGCACGGGGTTAATAATAAAATAATAGTGATAGGCGTCGCGGACGTGGAACGCGTAAGCGGAATAGAAATAAAGATGGCTGCAACGAAGAATTTGAATGCGATCCACAAAGGGGTGTCCCTCAGATTGTTAAGTGGTTCCGGATGACAGTCAGTCGAAGATCAATGTTGTTGCTATGGACTTGTAGAAATGAAAACATATAAAAATAGTTATTCCCATGTAAGTGGGAGTAACGTCGACCACTAAATAAATTATGCAATTAATAAAAAAACAGTGGTATAAAAAAGTGCGGTAACATGAAAAGAGGTATGAAAAATCGATTTCTCATGCGTGCCTCGAATCAAACAATATGACGGTAATTGTCTGATAGAGCGTAGAATCCGTGCTGCAAGTGACAGGAAATAAATAGATAGACGGCTCAATAGTGCGTGAGACATCTAAAAAGAACTGACTAGAGAAATGGAAAGCAATAAAAACTCGTGACAAATGATACCGAAACTTAGCCGACAGTTTGCCAAGCATGAATTCTAAGCTTCATACAATAAAAAGTAAATGTGTTTGTACGGTGAGAATGAGAAAATTAAAAAATGGGCGGTATTGCAATTAGGCTATTTCTAATTGTATTTACTAGCAGCTTTAGTTAACATTAACGGTAGAATAACAAATGAAATCAATTGTTCCGAAATCAATAAGATTTTTTTACAAATTGTGATTGTCGCTAACATTAGTAGCACATCTAACAAGGAAAGGAAAAAAAACAAGTTAATAAAATTAGGTTGATACAAGAATATGGTTAAAATGACTTGGTCACCATTTGTTCATAGTTGTAGCTTATATCTATATCAAATTCTAAAATTCGTATGTAATATTATATATCTTGATGACATTCTCATTTAAAAAATGGTTTAAAAGCTTATAGGATACCTCCACTACTGCTGGAGTACTCGGAAATAATGCATAGAAGTTTTAGAGAATTCGGTATATGCAAGCTGTAATGGTATTACTTGCATTCAAGAAATGATTGAATTATGAGTCACTGTAAAGTCAAACGTATACATACATATTTTTATATTTGCATTTTCCTGGGAAGGAGAGGATCTCATGCATGATATTCTTTGAACAAAATATATATATAAATATGATTATATTTTTCGAATAGCATGTTATTTGATAACAAATAATTTTAATCCCACCTGTAGAAGTACATAGACTTTTAAAGACTTAATCTATGCTATTCTAGAATAGTGTTGACATTAATAGGGCATCGGTCGATCGAAGGGGTGTTTGACACGAAAATGAGGAGTTTTCTGGTCTCTGGGAGGAGATGGATCGATTGAGCGAATGGAAGAGAAGCTGGGCGCGCCGAAAGAAACAGGAGCGGAGAGGAGCAATAAGGAAGGCGAGGATATTTAATTAGAAGAATGTATTCGATAGGAGAGAGTACTGGTGGAAAGGTGGGTGGGTGGATGCGGGCGTATCGACGCCGTTCGATGCCGCTCGACGCTGTTCGACGCAGTTGGATGGTGTGCGAGGGTGTACGTCGCCGGGAATATTACGTCTATATCACCGAGCGTAGCACGGTTATTGCCGGTGTACAAGGCCGAGCAATAATTTAGCCGCGGCTCGATGTAGCGCGATAATTTATCGCTAATATTTTCCTCGGTGGACCAGCGCCCCTATTCTTCTTTACCCTCTCGGTAACGCGCGCGTTCTTCCTTATTCCTTCCTACCTCAGCCACCGCACCGCACCGCACCGCACCGCGCCGCGCCGCCTCTTCCACTCTCGCAACATGATTCACGATTCCGGCCATTCAGAGCGCCTACCTTTTATCGAAGCTCGTCGCGCTCCCGAGGATCAGCCAGGAAATCTGTCAACCCCAATGTGTGAGCAAGCACGTGTGATCCGGAAATTTTCCATTATAATCTGTACTTATACCATGCTGATACTATGCTAATGTATAAAGATCCAAGATTGCTTTGAATGTAACGGATAAGCTCCAAAATAACCGACTTTTATGAAATTTTCCTTGCTATATTCTTTGAAGTTTCGAGAATACCATAGGGTAACAATGTTTAACCGTTTAAGGGTGTTTGACAAGTATGTATGCTCGTCACTAGAAAAAACAAGTTACCTTTTGTTATAAAATTAGCAATTATTCTCGCAATTGAAAAACCTGGCTTTTCTGTTGGAATAAAGAAATCAAATAGGCAACAATTTCTTGTTTTTTGTTGAAAATATTGTTATATTTAAAAGAAACAAAGTAAATTTGCAAAAACATGAGTATACTTGTCACCGTGAAAGGGTTGAATTGCTTTTTACATTAGGACTTATTACTCAGAAATGAAGAATATTTTTAGATTCGTTGCGTCATAAACAGCAATATTCCCCCTTTATTGTGTCATATCTTTATAATTTTAAAACATTATGATTACCTTGAAAATGACTAGTTTAGGAAACCTTGTACATGGTGCGATTTAGGTAATGGGTATTCACTTTGGGTTAAGCCAAGTCACACGGCAATTTTTAAAATGATCATTAAAATAAGGATTGTGCACTCAGAGCAGAATTAAATAAATAATTCCGACTTGTAGCGGTAACACATTAAATAGTCTGATATTTTAGATCAGAGAGCGATGCTTGGTAATTAAAGTAAAAGGATACTTTGATAAAGGAAAACATTCGAAAACTCGTTAAAACAATTTGAAATGTTTTACTGGCAAGAATACTTATTCTTAGGTGAAAGATGCGATTTTAAAAACCCGACAATATTGTAATTTTTTAAATGCTGATTTTCTTATTTCGATTTATTTGAAAGCTTCCGTTCTGATTTTCTCATTTAAGTTATCATTAACAAATAGGCTCGACAACGAGCATTAAACGTTTTCAAGAGTTATTTTTATGTTTGATCTTTAAACCACCTGACTTTGGCGCGCCCAAATGTTATAGGTGTGTGCAACGTGATATGATTCGATACGAAGTATTTCAAAACAAATCGGTGACGTACTACGGAGTATTTTGATATTCCGTGCCCTGGGGGATTTAGATTTCCGTATTTCAAAACTCCATTGATATACGGTTCGCAGAGTTAAAGGTATGTTGTGCACTGTGGGCTTACTGTCCAAATACGACGAGTTAGAACGTTATTGTTAAAATATAATTATATATTTTACTGTATATTGTAATAACGTATAGATATCAGTAAGAGTCGAATGCCTGAATTTCTGAAAGGAAACACGTTTGCTACAAAACACCAAGAATAATTATTATCGGACAACTGCGATTATATTCAAGTTAATTAATTATCGAGAATCTGAATCGGTTCCCTCGAAAGCAAATACACTTACTTCCGTTAAAACCTTGGTGAAATCCTTATTCTTATCGTTGCACCATCGAAAGACTAAGAATAATCGTTGTTAGTCAAGGGCAATTATTCAAGCCAATTAACTATCGACAAGTTACATCCGTACTTCTGACAAGCAGCACGCTTGTTTTCTTCGAAAGCATGGTAAAGTCATAATTCTTACCGCTGCGGCTACAATTAGGATTTGCCGAGCAGAGAGCGCCGGCGCCAGTGCGAAATAATTTAATGGATCTGTGTTAAGTCAGGTGTATGCCGAAGTTATTGATATTTAGCCGCGGTAAAGCATCAAATGCCCAGCGAGAGTTTCCTCGGGTTATCAGGCTAGCCTGGCCGGGAACGGAGGAGTTGAAAAAAGGAAGAGGAATTCTGACCATTAGGATTAAGGGGAGCTTAAAGAGAAGAATGAATAAGGAAGCGCGCCCGGAATAAGAATACAGGGGAGACAAAGTAAGCTGAGATCCTTTATGGGCAGCGAAGACTGTTGGGCCAATCAGGTCCGGTCATAAGGAAGAGTAAAAGAAGAAAGCGTCACGTACGATGAGATCCTTCGCTGGCTGGCATATCCTCTGTGTATCTAAAGTCTGAAGGATGAGTCGAAGAAATGCCCTATAATGGAGTGCCGTCGACTATCTTACTTACTTTTAATGTTCATACAACCTGAATCAGGACGCTCCAACCACACTTTTTAACCAACCTCTATCTATACTTACTTCTTAGAAATATTTGAAATTCGAAACTGATCTGTTCAAGATGTCAGCTTTACTTCGAGATTCTGGGGTAAGTGCGGTGGTGTCCGACAATCTCCTCTTACCAGAAACCATCTCACCCTTCCCCTCTTCACAGCCAGATTCTCTTTTATTAAAAAACGCTCGTAAAAATTATGCAGCGGTCAGTGCACTCGCTCTTAAAATCGATCAATATCTGAGCAGCTGCCGGATGCGTTTTATCAGTTCATACAATCTCTATTTGAAAGGTCAAGGAGTATCTAGCAGACTATAATAGTCGACTCCATTTAGACTACCATTTCAGTTTTTCCGTTAAAATACATGTCTGATGTTTATACAGTGGATGAAAAAAGTACTCGCATACCCTGTGTTTTTGGAAAAACGTTCTCAAAGAAAGAAATTCTTCTCTTTAAACAGAAATATAGTTGCTTGAAGGGCAAAGTCTTCGTTTTATGAAAAAATCAGTTTCCTTAGAGGTGACAGTTTTCTTTTTTACGATGTTTTTTTTCTAAAAATACTCGGTGTGCGAATTTTTGTTGTTTCTTTGTATTCATGCGTTTAACAACACACCAGCCCAGTTAATTAGCTGCCAGCTATTTATAATTAGCCGCCTTCAAACCGAACACTTAAGAATGTACTATTTATTTATAAGTTAATAATATTATGTTGTGAAAGTCATGAAATTCGAAATATTATGAAGACAATTCAAAAAATACATAGCGTTAAACTGTTCAATGTAGTAAACAAATATATTGGACATTTACAAATGACAAATAACTTCCATTAAATTTTGCGAAGCACTTATATCTATTTATATACTTCCTATTGTGTCCATTGATGTACAAGTAACATAGTATAATGTAACTTCACGTTTGATGAAAAAAACGGGGTACGATATAGTTCTAACTCTAAAGGAAATGAATCGCCCTGTAAGGGCTTCAATTTACTCCAATTATGATTTTATTCCATGTAGATTTCATAGGCTTTATGATACCACAGTATTTCACAGGCTGATTGCCGCGATGGTCAGCGGTGACAGATGCAACCACTGCATTAATTAAATATTCCCGCAAATATAGCATATTAAAAGTCCATGGCAAAGAGTGCATTGTTGAATGCGTGCCTGAACTAGTTAATTAATTATGCATAATGATCGAACGTGTTTTGCGGACACGAACGACAAAGCGGACGAAGTTCGTGCCGCAGTCAACGTATTAATTATAATTTTATTCGATATGAAATTCATTATACGCGATGTATGATAGTATTTAATTTATGCCTCATTATTCCCTGCGCAATATCTAGTTTGTGGAAAAAATGCTTTTCAGGAATGCGAGCGAAGATAAATTAGTATAACTGTTATGCGCTCTGATTTTTTGGAAAATCGTTACTCTTTCTTGCACAAAAGATTACACGGGTTCTCTTGTCCGGTAGTAATTTTTGTTGCCTCTTTTCTTGTCGACAGGACTTGCCACATTGCAGCGCGCGCTAATACCACTCTGCCTTCTTCTACTTCCGTCTCCTCTTCTTTTGCACTTGTTTCCTTGTGTCGCAATCTCCCCCACCCCCGCGCAACCCCCGCGCAACCCGCGTGCAACCCCGTGCAACCCCGACGAGAGCCGCATACCGTCGAATTCCATAAAACTTATTCGTTCACGTCATACGCTTTCTTGACATTCTGCAGACCATCCCTCTCCAGTGTCCTGCGCACCGTGTGTGTCCTAACACACCCTCCTCGTCCACCCCTAGAAAACTTACCTCCCAGAGTTCAAGCCTTTTGTCTTATTCCCTTTATTCCTCGATCCCTACCCTTCCCTACTTTCACCCACTTCTGCCACTCATTCCAGCATATCTTTGGTCCACGCCATATGCTGCTGGTATGTACGCCCCGGAAATGATTCTTCCAATACCGAACCACTCTGACTCATCCCTTAAATATTCCGACAACCCGATCTTACAATTTTATATCTAGTACTCTAAGTGTATATGAATTAATCATTAGTGTTAATATTTGTTAATATTCTGTCTGTAATATAAAAACAGTTTAAGGATTTCTGCGATTTCCATCTTTCAAATAAGTAATGCTTCGCTATACCGTTCCTTTCTATCACCAGAAGGGAGTGAAAGTAGTAATGGAAGATCTTTAAGAAATTACGAAATGCCGAATAACATGAGAGTAATGCCTGATTTATGAAAATTCTTTTGCAATGTGATCCAATTAACAGACTTTTCGTCATTCTCAGTCTGTAACACAGACATTTTAATGCGAACAGTAAGGGGTGGGAAGGGAAATCTTAACTAACTAAACAAATAAAGGAATAAAAAATGTATGGATTTTAAATAGTAATAATACAGAAATTCTTTTGCAATGTATTCCGATGAATCTTTTAATATTAACTGCCAATTGCACAATCTATTGGAAAATTCCACAAGTATCCCAAAACGCAGAAGAATAGAAATTGCAAATTGTCGATTTCTAGTGGTTTTCTATGAAGAAAGTGACATATGTAGAATGTATTTGAATTCTGATCGGATCGAAGGGAAGAGGAAGATCAATGAAAGGGCGAAGGCGGGCAGCTGGACAAGCTGTAATAGAGGATGCTGGTATTTGCAGTAGGTCGGGTGTGCATAGAATTGAGTGTCAGGTGGGGGAAAAGGAAGGAGAGAAGGAGAGAAGGAGAGAAGGAGAGAAGGAGAGAAGGTGAGAAGGTGAGGAGGAGGGTAGGGGGGAAAGAGGGAAGGAAAGGTATGGGTCAGGGTGGACGGCAGGGGGAATGTCTCGCATTCCAAGCCACTCTCGGAATGTACATAGATCGCACACGTATGAATGCTAAAAAGAGGGTATTTGCGCGAGAGCCATGTCGCCCTGCTCATCCATGTCTTCCTACAAAGAAGCGAAGCATCGGTACACACAGCCTTTGTACACTGCGCCTCGTCGCTGCCGTCATTCCCGCACGGCTCTGCTCTGCTCTGCTCTGCTCTGCTCGCCTATCCTCTCCTCGAGTGTACCTACCTTCATTTCATTGTACTTGCCACCGCACCGTTCTACAATTGCGCTCATACAAAAGCCGGCTAATCCGCAGAATTTCGGCCTTCGGGATTATCGCGCCCTGGGAGAGCGAACAATGAGATTTACCATGCAACGAATGTATCCAGAGACAAAAGGGGATGTCGAAAATTGAGTAAACCACTGCGCCGCCGAGCCGCCGCACCGCCGCACTGCCGCGCCGCGCTCACTGACTTCCCTCAAGGTCGATGATGATTGCGCGTACCGCATTGTGTTTTCGTTCGTTGGATCCTTCGTGCTAGGTCGACTCTCTCATTTTTGGATCTTTTCAATCTTTTTCAATGACAGATGTTTTAGAAAAAAGAAACTAATTTAGCAAGGAGACTTTAGGATTTAAGCAGAAAGTACTAACAATAAGGCCTGCAAAATATAACATTAGTGTAAAATCATTAATAGAGAAATTGTCATGAGGTATCTTTGTTTGATAGTATTAAGAATGAATGATACATATTCTAGATCATAATATATGCGTATACGTAATAAATGTACAATATACATATGTTTCTGTAACAGAAGTGAATGAAAGTGAATTGAACTGTATTTCAAGGACATTATAGCACGTTTCTTATCACTTTTGATGTTGTTCCAACTAATATTTAATAGCTTATTTTAATAGTTTATTTTATTTTTCGTTTATTTAAAAATGAACCTTAAGTTCAACAACTTGGCATGTACATCTTTGGTGCAAATAACTTTACGACAGATTTGGTTATATTGTATGTTACACTTTAAAGTACATGTTAAATTATTTTATAATCTCAGTGACATTGACGCGCGAATATTAATGAAAGGCCAAACAAATGTAGTACATTCTTTGTGTCAACGAAATTTAACAAACTATCCTTTGAACTGTCACACACAAACGCGGAAAAGATGAATCAAAATGAATAGACATTGACATAGAAATGGAGAACCTAGAGTTTGTCCACTTGCGACGGAATCGAGTCTCCTCTCTCTCTCTCTCTCTCTCTCCAATAAAGAGATACTTGGGAAGATTACAAGGCCGTGTTTCTTTCGCACGGTTCTCCGGTGGATCGCGCTACATTTTCGATCTTTCGCGAGGATTCGCCTGCGGAAAAGTTTGGCGGCCAAGGCTGGGGGCTAGGGCTTCAGGAAGTTTCACTCAACGCTCCATTTTTGCGGAGTTTAATCGAGTTGGAAGTTCGGACTATGGCGTCTGCGGTGGCGGTGTCGGTGGTGGCGATGGCGATGGCGATGGCGTAGAAAGAAGGAAGGGTGGAGGGCGCTGCTTTGTGAGGCGGGGAAATTCTGAAAATGGAAAGTTTTTAAGCGCAGCTACCGGGAGAGATTAAAGGAAAGAGTAAAAGTGTTCATTGGCGCGGAGAGATCGTAATCGTTCCACTTACGACGCTCGCATCTCCCTAGTCAGCTACTTCCCGAATTATTCTTGAGTAACCCTTCCTTCCTTCCACCATCACCGCCACCGCCACAACCACCATCTAACACAGCCACCTTCTTCAATTCTCCCGCTTCCGTAGCCTTCTGCTTAAGGGGGTAGCTATACCTGGAGGGCAAAAATTCACAGTTAACTTCAACATTTTGGAAAAATATACAAAATATTTTTGTTTCCAGCTTATAAAATATATGTACAAGTACATGATTTAAGGTATATTATAAATTAATTTCATTAATCTATCAGAAATAATTACACAATTATTGTCATGAATGCATAGATATTTTTTGACAAATCAGAATTTGTGGTACCCGTTGTGAGTCCTGATTTTTATCCTTTTAGTTTTGAAGCAAACAGTAGCCCTTTAAATTCGAAAAGTTATAAAAGTATAGTAATTTTCTAGGGTGAAGAAGCTAGTTTTGGGTTTAAGGGACTGCCGTTCCGTTCAAACCTAAAATTTTGAAAATTGTTTCATTTGTTTCGGATGAAAATTGTGTGACCTATAATGGGTACCGTAAATCGTGATTTGTACAAAAACCTATACATCCACAAAAATAATTGTGTAATTATGACCGATAGATTAATGAAATTCATTTATAATATACCTTAAATCATTTACTTATACATATGCTTAATAAGCTTAAAACAAACATGTTTTTCATATTGTTTCAAAATGTTGAAGTTAATCCTTAATTTTTGTGCTGCAGGTCTATCTACCCTCTTAACCTGTTTTGCTCCCACCTCACATCGAGATGATTCCTGTCGGAAGCGGGCGAGGGGAAGAGACTGGGGCTGCATATTTTAATTTTATTGCAGGATTGCCGGGCACCCTCACTCCCAAACCAATCATTTCAACGCGATTCATTTGGCTAGATTCGAATCGGCATAGGGGATTCGAACTTTCGCCTAAAAAACAAGGATAGCACACGACCCATTCTGGGAATGTTGCTGTTTGTTGCGAAGTTAAATTTTATGTTATTTGTTTCGATCTATGTATTTCAGGTTTCGCAACTAGAACAATATTTGCTAACTAATGTTTTAGCTTTCAGTGCATATTCTATTTTTAATTGCGTTCATCGTTTTGTATTTACTCGATAATAAGAATCAAGATCGCGTTAGGAAGTAGGTCGGTTAGCAGAACAAATAAACAGTGGCATCCTCTGCGAAGGACTGGCAATACCATAATAAATTAATGAATATTGCCGCGTCAGATATCAAATCTTGTTTATCATGTCGACTAGGAAGAGGTCAAATTTTTCCCGCGGCCTTGCATCTTCATTATTTGCGTTGTCAATAAATAAAATAGCGGTGCGTGGTGCGGCGCGGCGCGGTGGACCGGAAGCCAGCGTTGCTGTCACTCTGGCCCTCTGGCGAAGAATGGGATGTAAATGGTGAGGTGGTGCGTGTACCTGATAGAGGGGAGACGAAATTTCAGGGCGAGTTAAAATGTAAATCTTCAAAGAGAGCGAGAGGGGATGGTGAGTGGTGGCGCCGGTAATACAAGGGCGTCGTCGACACTAAAGTAATTCGATCTCGCGGCAAAGTGGTTTCTTACGGAAAATAAGACATGCTCTTTATGCCACCGACGAGCCTGGAACTTTCACCCCGAGCTACCATTTCAACTTTACGTGATCGCCGCTGCAGCGCCCGCTCCCTGCCTGACAAAATGCATTAAAAATGCGAATGCATTCGACGTCTAGATGCAATATACATCCTGACAAGGAAAGGCCTAGCCTCCGCCTCGGTCATATGTAGTGGAAAACTTCCTGCCACCGTGGCAAAAGTGTATTGGACTTGAGGCAGACCGAAAAACTGGAAAGAGAGAAGAACACTGCTCAACTGTTTTAAGTAAAATGGCCTTTATTCGAATCGTGTAACTTATTCTTAACCTTTTCTGCCTCGGGATCCATTTATTTGCAATTAAATGGAATTTAGCTTTTAAAAAACATTATTTTGACACAAATTTGTAGTCAAATGAAATTTCGTAATGTTTAAATGCAATTATTTGTAGAATCAGTAGAATCAGTATTGCGACACTAGAATCAGCATCCTCGCACATACATATAAATAGATTATGATACATCAGGAAACACAGAATTACGATAAAAATCTTACACTGAACTTAAAATACTAAATTCTCAATAACTAATTTCAAAACCCATTTCAAAGACTCTCAGTTTGATTGGCATACCCTTGTTAACCTACAATTGACAATGGTACTACTTTGTCGAACTTCACATCCTGCTACATTTCGCATGCGAGTAGGTAGCTTTATAGCGAAAATGGTAGACAGAAAGCTTTCGATATTCCACCGTTCTCATTTCATTATGGCCTGTACAATGGACAAAAGTTCGCTGGGAAAAGTTCACGACGCAAAAGCACCGCACGTTCAGGGTTAGCGTTCATTGGCAGTGCGCAATTTTAATTTAAACTCGGGGCAAGGATTCGGTTTATTCACTGCACGATCGAAAAAGAGGAAGTACGTCGGTTACAGAAATATTCCGGTCGGCGATATTAAAGTCAGTTATAAAAGTGCACGCTTGCGGCAAGTGAAATTAATTTTCCTTCGGTGGTAGTATTGTGCCGAGAATTCCTTCGATTTATGAGTATTTAACGATTTTTTTTCAAAGCATAGGACTGTAATATTCGCACTTTCCCTATAGTATATCAATATTATAATCTTAGAAAAATGGTACATAATACATGATTAGTATTTAAATAGAGAAACAAATATATGTGTAAATATGTATGGGAGATCTTAACATGTTTAATTATTGAAATTGAAGTATCAAAAGAACTGAATTGTTCCAACAGATTAGCATCATAATTAATTTTAAACAGAAAAGGCGACTTTATACTTTATATTTTGATATGATAGATATTATCTTCGCATGTTTTCATACCTACATGCTGAAATATATCAGCATTGAAATGTTTATACTTTAGCAATTGAGTGAGAACATTCTTTATTTGCTCTTAATTAATTCATTTATAAAGTGAAGCTGTAGTTAATCAGATTTGGTTTAATCGACAAATAAACATTTACACAACATTGAATAATGTGCTGAAATATACGTTATGAAAAGGAGCATTAGAAAAATCTCCATCGTTGCAAAGTATTCGCTCTTTAAAATTCATGTATTGCTTGTTTACATTAATAATAGCGTGAAAAATAACCCTGTATTATAAATATTACAGACTTTAAACATGTCATTTGGTTATATTTTTCTTCTTAACGCAGGAGCTTTGAAGCGTACATTCTTGGAACTCGTTTACCTATAATTAAGCTTCAATGTAAACAACATAGAAGGTAATATTCTTCTTTAATTCCCATCGATAAGATCGTGATCGGAAAATCTACTTTGGCGAACTTTAAGTACCCCTTTAAGCGACGATCTGATGTCACCCGGAAGACGACGCTCCCAGTTAAATTACACCTTAATTGCCGCATCAGCTTTCACAGCAGGCAGACGCAGCTCCTTTTGTAATGGACATTTCACGTAATTGTTTTCTGCAGTTTACGATTGCAATAATAAACTTCAAGTGCACCGGATACAACAGAATGAAACTGCTCGATAGCATTGTGGCGTTTAATAACTGAGAATGAAGAAGGATGTCAAAAATTAAAAGGAATTTCAATTTTGACGAACTAATAATACAATAAGTTACTATTGTTTAATTGTAGCAATAGTTGAATTTGGAGGTTTGTTTGGTATTGCTTTTATACTGTAATAACAATAATTATAAAGGGAATACTTGTTTTACTGGATGGTAGCAAGGGTATAAAAACGTGAGTAAATGTAAAAGTTGTTATTAAGTTATAAACGCGTAGCAGGAATTAGTTTATTTGTCTAAACAAAATAATTCTAAATAACAGATTCGTGGCACGTATTAATATTGCGCTGCAAATTTTAAAAACTGCCTAAAATAAATTAAATTAGCCGAATTAATTAATAGATGATACAAGATGCATTCTTACATTGTTATTTACAATCAGATTCATAGAGGAGAATTTTCTCGCAATGAACCATTCAATGCATTAGTATTGGTCGAATAAATTTTATAAAGCAAATGAAGCATACGAACGAATCAAATATTATCAGAATGTGTATTACTTATAATCTAGTTTACAATCAGAATTTATGGAGAATATTTAACAAATTTCAAGTTCATACTACATTTTCTCTTCTAAATCGTATTGTTTTTTAAAAATAGTAAAAAAATGAATTACGCAGCTTAAAGATCAACAACTTCCACTTTGGCGTTTATTGGAAGCGAAAAGAGAAATCGAAAGCTTAATTTCTCTTATTTATTCATTATTATAATAAAGCCTAATAAAGCTGTCTGTCATAAATAAAACCATTTTAATGAAAATGCGTAGTAACGACATGCCATCACAATGCGCACTACTTACAATCTACGTTACATTCAGAATTTAAGGAAAGTGCCTCCAAAGAATTCTGGAGGGTAATTGAAAGCGTTAGTGCGGTCCACAAATTTCGAAAAGTTCCTAAAGCAAATAAGATTACGCCCTTCTTGGCACAGCGCCGGCGTCAGGTGGGACGGGCGGCAGGTTAGGTTAGAACGTACGATAATGCGGCGGAGCGTTCTACGAATGGCGAAAGTGAATTATAATGGTCGTTTTCACTCGAGCTGTTATGGATGCGAATCGTTTCAGATTACGATGGTGAGCGCGAGAGTGAGCGCGGGGGTCGAGCGGACCGAGCGGAGCGGAGCCGGGCGCTGATAGTATTTGAAGCGGCGCCAAATTGTATCAACCCGTGGAAATCCGATCGATTAACACTTGCAAATCGAGCAACCCAATTTGGCGCGGTCACAAAGGTAGACTCGAGCACAAAACCGGCTGGATTAAGCGGTGTAATACAAGATCGATGAGCCGCAATATTAACCCGTCAATGTCGATAATGAAATTCCGTTAGTGCTTGTTACTTCGCACGACAGTCAACTATTTTTGAATAATACCGTTGTTTCACCCGACTCTCACCTTCTCCCAGCCAATATCAACTTCCCTACCATCACTGTTAATTAAACAAAGCAATTTCACAATTCTTCTAATAGAAAAAAGTTCCCACTATCGCGATTGGACATAACCTAACTTACAAGATTCTCCAATCCCTATTCCACTATTTCAATCTATAATGTATGTAGAACAGTATTACTTAGCAGTAATACGTTTTACAATACATATAATTTCTACATCGTTTTCTTTCCGTCCTTGCCTTTTTGATTCTAAAAGTATTAAACATGTCGTCTACAACTGACCAGTTTCCATCAAGAATAAGACAGTAACAAATATCACCATCGAGAACATTCGAAAACAGGGGTTTAAAATAATAAAGTCTTGTATCACTTGTTCACGCTGTAAAAAGGATGTTTCAACAAGTACTAACCGGTACTCAACACGAACGGACTATGTGGTAATGAATCGATAAGGCCTTAATCACTATTAAACTTGTTCGATCCCTTTAGTGCCGCGCGACCCGCCACCCCCCGGAACTAACCACGACAATACAAAGCGGCGCGGCGCGGCGCGGCGCGGCGCGGTGTGCCAAGGGATGAGCCAATAATTTCCGGGGGTGAATTTTAATCAGCGCTTTTCACTCGAACGGGTTCGAAAGTAAAGAGGAGGCGATAGGGGAGAAAGAAGAAGGGGTTAGTTGGAAATTGATAGATCACCAGGAGGAGTAGCGCGCCCGGTCGGCCGGGATCCATCGGGTTTGCGGTTGCTGCAAATAGTCTTGCAAGGAGTGGCATGCACCCGGCTAGAAGCTCCCGGCCCCGAGAAAAGAAAGAGGAAGAAGAGATCGGGTGTAAGGCGACCCTTCTATGGGCGCGCGCGCGTATGTGTGGATGTGTGTGGATGTGTGTCTCCAAGGAGGGAAGAAAGCGCAGCGAAGCGTGGACGCGATAAGGGCCATCCGAGTGAAGCAAGACCCCTTTCTAACCTGTTAGTAAGAGGCTGGAAGAGGACGCGCCAGGATTCACGGACCTGAAACCAGAAACCTTGGGAATTTCGAGGGTAAGTCCATCCAGAAGCTACCCACAATTTATTCCGATATTTAGAAGGTACGGCCAGCGAGGAGAATTAGTCGAGGGGCGCCACTGTCGGCGAGCGGCTTCTTCAGACAGTTTCTTCTCGACGAGAGTCGAGCCAATCGGACTTTCACCGAGCCGTTTATACCGTTGCTTACCCCTTTCAGAGTTGATCGGGTCCGTTCGGAAATCACTCCGTTCTCTGCTTTCCGAGCTCCGAGCTCCGAGGGATGAGAGGGGCCAATGGGATTTCGGGGTGGCACTCCACTGACCTTCCGTAATGGAAGCCGGGAAGCTTCCTGCCCGAAGCGGCCACTCTTCGCCTTTAGTCTGTGATTCAAATCCTTTGCCTTGCCTTCCCACCAAACCCACTCCCCGCCGGAAGTATTTCCCATTTAGAGTGCCTCTTTAGCACCTTTGCTTTTCGTCATAGGACCTTTTGTTTGCTACGTCATTCCTACTTCATGGTTTTTCAACCTTTCTTCCACTTTGAGAATTCTTGTAATGTCTGTATATCTAACAGAGTGGATTTTAGTGGCAACTATACGATTCTAAATAATATGTAGAATGAATTATAAGTCAGACTTTTCCTATTACTTTCGGACTGTTGATAAGTTTTTGAGGTTAGTCCACATCTTCTGTTTTTTCGACAAACTTCTCATCACATCTTTATCACCTTTGCTTTTGGTCACTTACGCTTTTCTTTATTCCGTTATTTCTCTTTAGTGGTTTCTAGGCCTTGTTCGGCTTTGAAAATTGTTGTAATGTTTGTACTTTCGAAAGTGCAGATTCTATGACAAATATTTAGAATGAAGGTTTTTGACGTCAATGTGTTGAAGACTGATTCTATAACCGCGTGGAAAGTTATTCAACTGAATTATATGTGTAGATAATCCTTATGATCAATAATTTATATCTGCTTACAAATTTCATATTGACACAAGTATAACATTATTCTCAAGCAAAATTAATTTTCTCATTATTAAAACCGCAATAACCAAGAAGGAGAAGAATTTGAAGCGGGTCAAGTGCTTTGTTCGCAAATTGCAAATTAAACGTTGAAAGTACTCTACATGTGAGTATGCGATAAAGAGGATATCGCATTAGGCTTGTAAAACGTTCAACCTCGATGGCACGAGCACTTACTACAGCCTCTTTGTGTTAACAACTCGTGAAATCTTGTCAACGTACAAGGAGAGTAATTTTCCTGCCACCGCTTTAGACCTTCTTTTTTTAAACGAGAGATATGTCACGTATTTTCATTGCAATTTTTTGTGTGTGTTTTTCTATGTAAATTAGGAAAGTTCAACCTTCGATACTCGATTATACTTGAATTTTTCAATACGAATTAGTGTACAAATGTAGAAATATACTAATGCAATGTTGAAAATGTGAAAAGTTGATGATTAAAGTACTTTTCACATATTAAATAGAATAATTTTCAAATATAGTTGGAGAAATTAATTACACAGCTTAAAGATTGAGAGTTTCAACTTTCAGGGTTTGATGAAAACAAAAAGGGAAATCTAAAGAGTCTAATTAAATACAGAATAATTAAAATGTTTTATTTTTATTCGTTTAGTGTAGGTAAATCGTTTGTAATAAGAGAATTCGTTTCCAAAAACTGCATTATGCGCAAACTTGGGAATGAAATACTTAGAGTTATGATCGTACCATGTCGAAGTGACTAACAATTTCCAACTTAATTTCCTATTTAAACTTCAAGCTGCTACTGGCGCGCATACACCGCTCGTGAATTATGATGTCCGCATTTTCATCAAAATTATATTGCGAGCGGGTCTTGATTAAATTTTGTAGCACCACGGGAGCGCCGTGAAAGATGAAAGTAAGGTCGGATTCGCGAAACTGTGCAATGCGTGCAATATCGAGAACTTTCTCTATCATGTTACTAGTAATTAGTTGCGAACGATTCAAAATTCTTGTTGACTGCCGATCCGCTCGTCATTGCTATTCACTACCACTATCTACCATCAAAATAATCGAACGGATTTTTTAAACTTTATATTATATTAGCTGTCCTAACCAGCTTCACCAGTATGACACTTTTTATACGCGCTAAAAATGATTTTATTTATAGAATAATAGGTTATTGCAAACATCTTTCAACGATGTATAGGTTAACCTTCATTTCTTTTGAACTATTAAAGTTACTCTTGAAACACACTGTATAAGTAATAAATATTCCCGTATTTTATAGGTTATAATTTATACTCGCTAAAAATGATTAAACTCGCGATGATATCAAGTTTTCTGTGCGTAAAAAGCTCTTTTAATTCACTTTGTAGGACATTCATGCAGACTGCTCGCCTCCCTGAGGAGTAAGCGATATATGACGTAGTATACATATGTCCACCTTGAGCAAGTTTACTTTCCAGTGATCGAAGAATGATCTAAATCGGTTCAGGAGTTTCTGAGATTTCCATGGACACACGCACACCTAAACTTCCTCGCTTTATACAATATTAAGTATAGACGTATCGGATATATTAAGATTAGTATTAGTAATTAGTAATCAGTATTAGTATTAATACACAATTGCATTAGTGTTAGGCCGTTTAATTCGACCTAATCTCTCCAGGAAGACACGCGCAGTCTAATTTCTTTTCAAATTAAATTGTTTTTCATAGAAAGAAGCAAAAATATGACGGACAACTCAAGTCACTAACTACCTTGCAATGTTAATATGACAATAAACATACTTAGAAAAAAACAAAAATATATATATATATATATATAACGGTCGAATTGAGTATCTGCTTGTTTTCGAAGTCGGTAAAAAAGGCGACCTACTATTTTGGTTTATCTGTTGGCGTTAGAGGCTTTTTTATTGGTGCAACTTCTACTATCGGTTTGAAATGAAATCTAAGCGGAAAGTTGGATTGTTTATTTTCGACCTTAGGAAAACCGTTGGTGAAGAGGTTAATTACTGATAAGCACCCTCGATACTGACCCAATTCGACTCAGCCAACAGAGTTACTTCCAGCTGATTTGTGTTTGAGGACCGTGCCAGATCGGACCTTCAGATATCCTTCGCAAGAAACTTTCCATGCTCACGGAATTATAGTAACTCGCCAGCAGATGCTCGCGCGGCAGGAACACGCTCGCCACCAAGGAACTTCATCCCGGAAAAGTTCCACAGCGGCAAACTCTTTTACAGAAAGCTGGCTTTGAAGAGACGCGTGCTCCTTCCACATTCACCAGTCACTCTCCTCCATTTACCTACCAACTAGTCGGCTTGGTAGCTAACCTATTCAGTTCGATCCAATAAATTTTTGCTACAGTGCACCAGTCCTTTGATTTTTCCAACCGTTTCAGGGTTAAAAAGTTGCACAGATCGGGATTTACTTAAAATGTATGCCACTAACTCTCCAGCCAAGTCGAGCTAAACGTGATACGCAGGATTATGTTGATACTCAAAAGAGAGTAATTTCCAAAGTAATCTACTTCGAATTAGCAGTGATAAAAAGTTACATTTCTAAGAACGAAAGATTATGAATGTAGAAGCCCTGCTGAAACACGCAAAGCTTTTGATAGTTTCAAAACTTGGTGGAGACAAACTTGTTGCTAAGATAAAGGAAAACAAAGCGACAGAGATGGGTAAATCACTGCAGAACTAGTGCAGGAATAGGATGATAAAGGGAACATCGAACATTGCAAAAGAGTTTACAAAGGAAATAGAATATTTTCAAATTGGTACCCCTTCTTGTGGTTCTACTTGTATGAGATACTTTAAGAGAAGATAAAGATACAATGTTCATAGAATATTTTTTCTACTAATTGCCGTAATATGAACATTAAAAACGCAATAAAGAAATAATTGAAAAGTGACATTGAAATAATTATTACTACCTTTTTTCTTAAGGAATCTGTTTCGGTTAGGCCTTGCATACATACTGCTGCTAAGATGGGGTACCTTTACAGTATAATAAATTATGCAAGAATATTAATACCTCTATGCATATTCAATGTTTAATACAAGCGTGGTCTTGTCATCAAAGAGTTTAATGCGATGCAACCTATTTTGGCTATAACGTGAATACTGCAGCATTAAGGCACAATGCCTGGATAAAACTAAAAGGTAAATCTGTGGAAAAAGGAGGGCAAAATTTGGCAATATTTTCTTTCCACACCAATTTTTATTTTCAAACATTATCATATACTTACTAAAGTATATAATTTGAATTACATATACTTTAAATTTCATTACGATATTTACGGTAACTGGCAGCACAGTAGAGAATATTTTTTTACGAATGTCAGTCATACGAACTTGAAAAGCCGAATAAAGAAACAATTGAAGAGTGTCGTTAATACGAAATCAGACTAGTGAAAGTAATGGGATAATTGGTAGAGTAATGGTTAAGTTAGTCGGAAACTTTTAATGCCAACTGTATGTTTTTTACTTCATTCTTAAGCACTGAAAGAGGAATCATGATCCATGTTTAAAGGCCAGCAATGTAATTGTCGGGATTAATGGCCGATTGGGAGTTAATGGGAATCAGTGTAACACTAGCTATTCAATTCCAGAGTTCTTATTCCTCGGCTCAATTATTCGTTCCGGCGTCCCTGCAAATCGCTTCAATTTGTATGCAAGTGTTTGATTGCGTCGTTCCGGCGGAATGACTTCTTACACGCCAGACCCTTTTCCAAACTCCTCTTTCTTCATTTCATCAACGAACTTATTACGAATCTTGTCTTCCTTCTAAGTAATAGCACCCAGAAGCTTTCCAACAATTCTTTGTGTACCTTGTGTAATTCACGATTCTTCAACTGTTCGACGATTTGTAATATGACAAAAATAAAGGAATTGTACCGGTTTACAGTGAGGTAATAAAAAGTCATTTAAATTGTTATATTTATTCATGTTTAAAATAGAGTTACATCTACTAGACGTTTGGCATAAAAGTGATTTGACTACCAAAAGCAAATACTACTTTCCTTATAATTATACTACAGATATTTCTGCAAAAATCGGATAATTAGATTTTGAAAAATTCACAGTATTTATAAAAACCGAACGAATTCTGAATTCAACATATACTGTGCGCTCCGCATGAATAAAATATGCAATAAATCTTGTTACAATCACCATATTTAAATCAGCAATGGTAGAATGAAAATCAGTACTTGCATAGAAATCTGCAATCAACTTGTGACCAAATGACTACTTTAAAGTTCGAAGGAAGTTTCCCACTAAAATGCTGAAGGAAACACAGGAACTTTTGATAGAGAAACAAACAAGGGAAGCTTTAAGAAATTACTACTTTTGTCGGCTAGAACCAACTGGAATAAGATTTGCATATTATTTTATAATACGAATATATCAAATATTAGGCTGCAGTCCCACCGACCATTGTAACTGTAATGCGAATGAAAAGTGGACAATACAAAAGTCTCGTAACCGGTGATAGTACGCTACATGGTGTTTCGGCGCATGAAATTTTCACACGCCAGCTATTCTATTAGTAACAAGTTCGCTGAATACAAACCAAAATATAAATGTTAACTGCGCAACGAACCTTGAACCTCGTAATGAAGTCGCTAATTAAACGAGATATCTTTTAGTTTTGTGGTCTGTTTACTTCAGAGAACTATACATATGTATGCGTCTTAATGTGTGAAGCATCGACGCTCCATCTAAAATGTACAGGGTGGTTCAGTTGCCTCTCATCATCACAGTCGGGATATGCCGAGAATTTGTCCAGTCATTTTAATTAGACATGATTTTTTACATTCTGTATATTATAATAATATAATATAAACTTGTATGCGTAACACACATGATATAATATAAATAAAAGTCTAATAAAAAGTGGGGTGCAATAGGCAAGTAAGGTAAGTGAATTATCTGTAATTATTCGGGAAAGAAAACCCGAAAGACAGATTGCTCCAGATAGAATTAATGTTTCGCAAGCATGCCGGGAAAAAATGTTGCCAACCACTAAACCCCGGAGAAGAAGTACGTTGCCTCCCAAGAATGCACAGTACTACCTCACCGGGCGATGTTCATACGGGATTAGATGTTAATCGTGCGTGAAAAAGCTCGCCAGAGATATTAATCTTCCACCGGAAATCGTAGTCGTAGATGGAGTTTAACGACCGGGATCGAGCCACCTCTTACAAAATAGGTTCTCCCTGAGCGTGTCACCTTGAGAAGAATAATAGCGTGGAAGAACTTCCGTAATTTACGGTATTGCCAAAAATTAATTACTCAATAAAGTGTTTGTTTTCCTTAATGCATTTGCAGTCCTCTAATGCAAGTATTAACCTTTTACGTTTTTTTATTTTATTTTAAAAACGTGCACTTGTGTGTTTAATTATTTTTTAGCGACGATGAGTACTCTCGGCAGCATCAGAATAAATGCACTCGTTCAAATATTGGAATAAATTATAACAAAATTATGTTTTTTTAATTCATATTTTTAAAATTATATTATATTATTTGTAGGAACACTTAAAATTCAAATAGGTAGAGAAGAAAATTTGAAACTTGATGAATTCATTTTAAAAAAAGGTAAAACATGAAATATTTGGAAAAATTTGTTAATAATTATTGACATCGTGTCGACTTCATTTTCTTATTTACCTCCCATTACGAATACATGACGACCAATCCTGGAAGCGAAACTGGAGGCTCTATAACCAAATTTGCACGCGAGCTACTTTCGTATTATTCAATAGTTCAATACGTGTATTATTATTAAAGAATATGAGAAATTGTAAACATCGAACGTTTTATTAATCCTCCAACGATATTACGCGCAGTAAAATTTTTCATATCGCCTATGCGCATGTTTGCACTAGTTTCCCGCATTTTCAAAGGGAACCTGCGCTGAAAACTCAAGAGGAAATATTAAATGCACTCGTTTCATTGGCGTTTTTCAATCACTGCGCCGATGCTAATAAAGCTCCGCTTAATTATCGCCGCGTATCGCTCTGCGATTAGATATTCGGTTACCAATTCAGGTGTTCTTATAAGGTATTATTTGCGATTGGATAATTAGTTAATGTGCGTTTGCAATCCACGCGGATGCAACTACACTGCGCTGAGCAATGACTGGTCGGGAAACTTATCTGCGCTACTAAATTAAGCGCTATTTTTAATTACCCGAATTCTCTACCAGTTAATTAAATCAAAGTTCCAGAATTAAATTGCATTTACTGATATTTATGTGCATTTACAATTACTCGCGTAATGGTAATTAATAATACTTGACTGGTTTTATTCAGTTGCGTTAATTTGTCAAAAGCCTTCAAACTGACACGGTATTTAATTAATAAAGTGCACAAACATTAATAAAATTAGTGTAAGCCAATAACGTTCGGGGTATCGAACGGGAAAAGTGTTTATTAATGATCTTTGACTCTGAACTCTTTGAACCCTGCTCTTTGACGCTCGGTTACACAGTGGTTACATATAATGAGTCCTGCGCCCGAATCCGGGACTTTTATAACAAACACACATTCACACAGATACACACACCGATTCTCAATTCACTCTCGTAGCGCACTGTCCGCATCCATATAGATAGAACATCCACCTAGAGATACAGTCTCCATCCATGCACGTCGTCTCGATCATTCTCCTTAAATACATTGTCCAATCATTCTCTGATCGCTCGCGCTTCCATTGCAAACTCTCAGCTATTATCCTACATATATATCATTAACTACATCATTAATACTAAGAAACAAATAAAAATACATAAATATACCGTATCGTTGAAATGCGCTGAAATAAGAAAACTGTAGGTTGCTGTTAAGAGTGTAATTTTGTCGAGCGAAAGCTGCTAAAGGTTATGCGTGGCTCCTCGGGAGTAGGAGAGACCCTATCCGTATGTATCTATGTATGGGGTTAGGAGGGGAAGAAGATGTGCGAGCATCGAGATGGTGTGGCGTGGCGTGGTGCGGTATGGGAAGCTATGAAGTAGAATAGGTGGCTCAAGTGTCCACGGGCAGAGGGAATCTTGGTTAAACGGTAGCGAGATCTGGCTGGCCGATATAAATAAATAAGTCGGCGCCTCTTTCTGCCGGCTGCATTCATATTCTTCCTCTCCAACTTCCGGCCGTATCCCGCGTCGAACCCACTCAGTTCGGCACTCCTCACCGTCAGTCAGAGCGAGAGGAGATGATCCTCCTGCTCGGCCAAGAAAGGGGAAAAAGGGATTTGCCCGCAAACTGAAGCCCCGCGCCTCGCCGCTTAAATCGAGTTTCCTCAACGGCGATTCTCTCTCCTCTTCTCGCTTTCTCTCTTTCTCTCGACGTTGCTTCGATCCTGCCTCTGGTTTTTTCTCTCAGGGATTTCGTAATTGGCGCGTGTGTGCCCAAATGTAAAGCATAAATCACAGAGTGGAAGGTTTCGCCTGGAAATCCTCGTGTGCGATTGGGTGAGATTAGAAGAGGCGAGGTTGATTTGTTCTATTCGAGTGTTGTACAGTCAGGGAGAAACGTATTCGTGGAGTAAGAATGCAAAAAGAAAAAGAATCGCAGCATTAAAGTGAAGTTTTTTCTTCTATTTAGTATCAGTGATGGTGGCTATGTTACAAATATTACTAATTTTGTTGTATAGTGGTTATTAAATGTATGTCAATATAATCAATGCTGCAGAAATTGAAAATTATTTCATTTTCACATTCCTATGGTACGAATACTTTTGTCCCTCGCTGTATATGGATAAGTAGAATTCTCTAATTAAAGTGGTTAATTCTAAATTAATTCACATAAAAAGTAATACTTTTTATGCCGTAGGAGCAAAGATAATTTTCATAAAAACACCTTAAGGATTTTTATAATTTTGCAAAAGAAGACATCTTATCCATTAAAAAACAGTAAACATTATCAAACGTCAGTTTGACAGTTAATAAGGATTATGATAATATTTCGTTCTTCCAAACCGTAATGTTTTACTTTAATGTTCTTTTCTAACATCAGAAAGCGACATATTGAAAGTGGTCGACGTCAAGTGACAGTAGTAATATTGAAAACAGTAAAAAATGTCGATGCAAGTGACGCTTATAATTTACAGTCGCGTATACAGTCAATAAAAAGAATATTCGCTAAGGTCTTTTTTCTTGAAACAAATTCTGATGTAGAAGAAAGTTTCTTTTTTAAGAAAAAAGGCTTCCTGAAAAAGATTCCCTTTTAGGAGAAAGAAATGTTCTTCGAGCAGAATCTTCTTTCGTTTAAGACCATTTACCTCAGAAAATCTAGCTGTGCGATTACTTTTCTTACCACTGCATGTGTGTATAGAATTCTTTATAAACATTTATGCTGTCAAATTGAAATTGACATTGTATATTTCGGAACATTTTAAGCGCACAAACCTTTAAAGGTATTACAATCTTGATGTTTGAAATAATGTTATTATCATCATTATTAATTATTGCTCGATGTAATCCTGCACTATCAAGCAATAGGAAAATGATTGATTTCCGGATATGTTGACCGAGGAAAGATTTAAAAGTCATTGAAAGGTTGATTTTGAAAAGCGGTCGAGCGAGCGGACAGTATTCTAGGATAAAAGGAGTGGCATACATCCTTTCTGCTTGATAACAGGATCCCATTACTCAATTACTGCCAAAGCATCCACCTTTTTTGAAGGTTTCGTCCATATTTCACCGTGGGACGCGGGCGAGCGAGGTGGCGGCGGTTTCGATCATTTTTATCCGGGACTTCTGAAATTGTAATATCAATCTTACGTGTCTCTCTTTGCCGGTGTGGCGCGGCGTGGCGCGGCGTGTGTATATCGGGAGATTGGGCGGCATCGATCTCTCCAAGTGGCAGGAGCCCGAGCGAGGAGTACTCGCCGCAATAAATACGTGCCGAGTGCCGCTTTATTGTTGGTCGCATCATCGTAAAACACGGCCACTGCTCTTAGGTGCTCCTCCGTGCGCTCGGCACGCTCACTCAAATCATTCCGGCACACAGGAAATGTGACCGCCGCGCCACGGATCACACTTACTCCAGCTTTAAACTCGCCATTCCTTTCTTTTGCCCGTCGCTATGGATAAACCTGGAATCCACAAGTGTCTCAACCGCACTCAGATTTCTTCATCCTTTTCGATGATTTCGTCCTGTCAAAATGTTGGTACGTTGGCTAAGGCAAAAGTCTCGTCATTTATTTCTCTTTTCTTTTCAAAATTCAAACTTTCAGGAAACTAGATTTTTTCTTTACACGTTCAATTTCTATCACCATTTTTAAAGCTAAAAAGTTTGCCTTTAATATCTTTGTATAATCCACTAAAATTGTATAAAATACCAATGTAGCAATATCATTTGCGTCATAGTTGTTTCTCTTATGATATCGAAATGCATCTAATTTTTAGTAAATGTGTATGAGCTTAGTACATAATACCGAAATGTGCAAAATAAATAATATGTGCTATAGACTCTTCCAGATCTGTTTAAAAAATATTTGCAATACACACGAGTTATACAAAATACTTAAAATAAAGAAATACATGTTTCAAATTCTTTAATCATAAAAGACATTTGTGTCCTATTAAAGTACGGAATGCGACGAACATATTGAATCAGCTACTTACTTTGCCGATATTGATTGAATATCTGGAGAAATATAAGTGCGAGCCGATGGAAAATTCGCAAGTATGCCGGATGATTTTGGGTGATTCAATTACTATGAAATTAGCAAGCAGGAGCTGCGCGCGATTCCCTTGATTGGAGTTGGCTCAACAGTGAATGGAGCAGACAGCTGAATGCCTTCGTTCAGGAAGCAGGAAGAGACAAAGGATCCGTTCGGGTGGCTTTCGAGTGGCAAGGAAATTGATTAGGGTCGCATCGCAATTAAGTGAAGGCGTTCGAGAGCCATTCGACTAATTCCGCTACAGTTGCAATGATCATAACCACAGAATCATTTTGTTAATTCGACCCAACTATTCCGAACGGCTCCCCTCGCAGTCCCCACTTAATAATCAATGCATGTGTCGAGAATTTTGAAACTGGGTCGAGTTTAAACGTGGGGGCATTTTTATTCCTCGTTCATAATCCACTGTCGCGTCTTAGAAAATAAAAGTGAGAGCAGAAAATGTTGGAAGAGAAGAATGTGTCAGCCAGAGTACTCTCGTGATTGACAAATGCTGTGCGAAGCAGTGCAAAATGTCACCATTATCAGAATTGCTTCCCGGCTGACGTGAATTGTCGTTTTTTAAAGCGGTGTAAGTTTAGCTTTTAACAGAAATAAATAAAACGTAGCTTCTATTACAGTCTTCCCTTTGCTTTGTTTTATTTCACCTTTTAAAATCGCTCCATTTGCACATTCTTATGAATTACATCTCTCAAGTGAAAATAATGGATTTATAACAATTTCAAACATTACTTCTCGCTTTACGATACTTTATAATTGCAAATTGGAATCATTAATACAGGTTAGAAGATCCGAAGAATTTTTATCACTCGAGTTAAACAAAGATTCATTGTTAGACTGCACCAACAAATGTATGTTTAATCTGAAAAATCTTATACAAATTCATTTGCAACTCTTAGACAGTGTGTAACATAATAATTGTCGTGTAGTACAACATGCAGAATGTAGGAAAGATATTCATTAATCTTCATAATTAAACCAATCAAACATAATACGTCCAGTTTGCTGGTAAAGTTGAGCCGACTCGAGTCAATCTTTCTCAGGATTTGTTAGAACGCTATATGAAAGGTGAGTAATATATGTTCCGGGGAATAAGAAGTTGAAAGCGAAACGAGTAGTGTAGTTGAATAAAATACTGGAGTGGTTATTCGGGAGATTGAAGAGAACGTCTTAGGACAGTAATACAGTAATACAGTAATACAGGTTGCATCCCGCTTCTTGGTTGTAACGGGAGTCAGTTCGAGTAGCTTTTATCATTAAGAGCTTTACTGCTGATACTTACTTCTATCTAGCTCGCGGGCTTTAACTTACAGCGCCTCCATAAAATGCGCCGCAACGAGAACTAAATCTACGCCCTCGGTGCGGTTTATCGCCCAGTCCTTATACCGGAGACCACGATGAATTTGCATTAATTTACAATTTGCATTTCCCTACCGAGTCTACCTGCCGCTGCGCCGCCCAAAAGATCTACGGCGTAATTGGTTACCTTGGCGGAGGACAAAAATCTCGATCAATTTCTCACCGACTTCGAAAATGGTGTTTAGACGTGTACATCAAGCATAAGGTTTATATGAGAACGACTCATGCTTAAGTCTTCAACAAATATAGTAAAAGTGACCCCCTGGAAAATACGTTTTTTCACTACAAATAGTATACATGCACCAAATTTCAGTCCCCATTTTATTAAAGCGTTTACCAAGTTATATTATTTGCCAGCAAAAAGATTTTTTCTTCACCAAAAGTAGTAAATGTTCACCTAATATGAGACCCCATTTGACTTGGTGATCAAAGGTATTTTTCTAGTGGTTCAAAATTTAATTTGATGACCAGAAGTAAATATTTGGTGAGCAGTTTAAAATTAAATGGGATCACAGATTTGGTGAACGAAATTATTTTTCTGGGGTTTATATTTAATTTGGTGAACACTTGAGTTTGTCCCCCATGTGAACCAACCGCAAACTTTATACTATATATGCATTATAACGAATTTATATGTTTAGACATCCGCTGTTTTTTTATTGATCACTAATGCGTCTCCCTAACGACTCGAAGATTCATTGATTCAATGAAACCTATCAAAAGGAGATGAACTTGGTCCGCTCGTCTTAATTTGAATACATAACAGTCAACATATGTATGTATGTTCCGCAAAGGCTTCTTCCTACCAAATTCGGCATAAGTATTCTTTGATACCTTCGAAAAATAATATAATGGTCCCAACCTCCAAACTACCCTTAAAGCTCACTCCAGGCACATGAAATGCCATCCGAGCGAAGCCGGGTAGGAAAGTTAGTAAGATTTAAACCAGAACATTAGAAGATTCCAAGAGTACCATCATCAACGTAACTAGTATAATCAGACATGATACTCATTTACAATTAGAGATGAATATCTAGCCATTACTTCTAGCAACTGATAGAAATATTATTATTACAGGCGCTTGCCTCCCCCATAGACAACGGTCTATTCGAAACAGCTTTTCATTCCATCTCCAATTAGGAGAGTTGCAACAGATCAACTTCTACTCCACCACTATTTCTTTGGCAAACAACTTCCTCATTCAAGTTAATAAATGAAAATTCCTAATTTATTAAGACCTATTTATTGTGTTGCAATTTAGCTTCTCTAATGGAGTCTTTCATTTCATGCTTGTCCAGCGGAATCTCTGCGATGGATCCATCAATACGGATGAAACATTTTTCTATTTTGCAGACAAAGCGGCCAAAATGTTGCAGTCACCAAAAGCTTCGCAATTTATTTACTCGTGCAAGGTAGAATACCATTTATTGGTTCCTTTCGAGGAAATGCAAGTTACAGCCCGATTTGTTGAACTACTGGCCAACTTCTATTATCCCAACTACGGTCGAGTGTCACTCTAGTTGTATGAACATTTGGAACGAAGGAATACTTGAACGCAAATAGTACCGAACATACAAAGCACAATCATGGGTCGAAGTACAATCAGTAACGAAAATATTCGGACACTATAGTTGTTTGCTAATATTATAACTTGATATTTCTATTGTTTATAGAGCAATCGTTTCAGTTATTGTTTTTAACAATGACTAATTCAATCGTGTCAACAAAGATATACACTTTGTCTAAAATAATTCCATTACATAGTAACAATTGATAAAGAAACTGATGCCTCATTTTCGGATAACAAAAATATTCGGACCACATTCAAAATAGATTCTTCCGGATTAATTATAATGGTAGGTATTAGATTTTATAGTGGCATACGATCGGTTTGCAGTGGTGTCACTAAGCCATTCGTTGTTAGTGAAAATACCTAAAACGGTTGGTTCGTAACGTCAAATATCAAACCAGGACGTTTCCCATATATTAGTTAGTCCAATGTTTTCGTCACTTACTGGACAGGCCCGAATCTGTCACGAAACAAATTTCAGAAAATTTGAAAAATGAATAAACATATAATTGAATGCATTTGTGGTAGCGTTGTAATCAGTGCAAAACATACTATAATAAGAGATTCTGCTTATCCAAAGTATATGCTTAAGTTAACAGAGTTAATGATTGCCAATGGGTCCTCCACAAAATCTTGACACGTGATAAAAATATGTGATCAATTAACGACTATAAAAGAGCAATAATCATTAAGAGATAATTTATGATTTGACACTAGTAATGCAACATCTATCCAACAGGTACAATGGATAAATTACCACAAATTAACCAATTCGGAAATAGTTAACACGCATGCGATTAACAGAAAAATAGTTATTAAACATCTGTTAAACAATTGCTATCCGTTAAACACTCTATTCATCATCAACCAATGAAAGACATATAAAGGCATGTTATTATGTAATTTCAATCCTTATTATTATCCATAGTTTGTGGTTTTTGAGATTTATTTGATTCGCGAGCCTTCAACAGGCGCAACACCTGACAAACCTCTTATCAGCTTAACGCAAATTATTTAACAAAATCATTATTTGAGAGGGGCGAACTACTCAGGGGTATAAATACGGATCGCACAGACGATAGTTTTGGTTTGAATTTGACTACGAACTAGCAAGGCTAGAAGAACCCTTCGGGAAGGTTTCCGCGTACAGTCATACGTAACTATTCACAAGTCTTATCCAGCTCCATCAAAGTCGCGTTATAAAAAGTGTGAGCATTGTCAACCATCGCCAGTCCACAACGTGTATTGACGTTTGACGACTGGTTTAAAAACCGGGGCGAAGACAGTGTAACGTTTCTAGAAAATAAAGCTAATTTATCTATTCACCAACAGAAAATGTTGTTGGAGACTTTTTTCCTAAAACGACTATCTATTATACGATAGGAAGACGGTCACACAGATCTGAAGGGAGAATAAGGGTTTTCCTGATCTGCAGCTGACGGTCACGGACCGAAGAAAATAGAAATAAAATAGATTCTGTGTCGCAATTCCCCGGCGTACCGTCAGCAACCCACACACTCCTTTTTGGAGATTTTTCAACGTTCTTGGACATACAAACTAAGTGGCGACCGGGTCAAGCTTGCGAATGATCGTGAACCCAAACTCAACGAGCTACAACTAGGCGAAGAGCGGTGACAAAAGTCCCGTACTAACACTCACTGCCTCGTAAGGTAGCAGCTGGGCGGTCGCAGTGTGTACCTCAGTCCTCAGTCACTCGAAAGAAAATTCAGAAATATTAGTTGGGGGATGCATGTAATTTTTTAGGTGATTATTTGTGAATTGTGTTTTGATAATTATACAATCCATAATTTACGTCCACCTGCTGAATTTGATTCAATTTTATACTTGACTCCGTTTCAAAGTTATAAAAGTAATAGAGCAGTCAATCCTGGCATCCACATGAATCAGGATTGCCAATCATAGATTGTGATGATTTTATAGAAGTTTGTATTTAACTTGGTTGAAAAATAGGATATCAAATATTACAAATACAGTATAGCAATGGATTATAGCATCGATCAGTGACATTTGCGAGTCATGCTTTAAAACGAATGAGTTCAATGTTGTATTTAAGTTTGACCGAAAATTGGAGAAATAAAACTGATATGCATTAAAGTAGTGAGTAGTAGGAGATGAATATTAGTATGTGTAGTAGATGGGTGGGGTTGACGAGAGCGTACTAGTTTAACCGCTGCGGAGTCTACGGGAAACGAAAGGCAATCCGAAGATATTCGATAATTGCAGGAAAACCTCAAAGTTGACCTAGCCGGAGGGTTGGAGAGCGGGGAACACATTTCACCGAGCTCCGGGGATACCTCAGCTACTTGCCTATTTGCGCACGTGTGTTCCAAACGCCAGCTGCCCGTAGGCTTACACACACACTATGTTAATTAAGCAATCTCACTTACCGAGGAACTACTGCTCCCGCTCCTGCTCCCGCTATCGCTTCACCCGAGTACAATGACTCCCCAGCATCACCCTATTCAATTAAATAGATATAACACAAGCAATTCTAGTCCTGATACTCGCACAAACATTTAACATTTCCTTCACTCATTAGATATCGTGCAGCAATCTATGGAAAATTAAGTTTTCAAAGGTGCGAGTGTAATTATTCTACTTCTTAGGTTACGATTGAAGTTTTCAAGGGATTCTTTAGAATTATTTCGAATTTTTGGATGTTTTATTTTACGAAAATGAATAACCAGATTTCGATTAAAGGTTTCCCATAATAATAAAATTGTATTTAGTCATCCCAACTACTAAAATGGAACAAAGTACTTTACTGGATGCTCGAAAAGATCAGAATTGGCAGATTTATCGAAATTCGAACGGTTGAGTTTTATTCTTGTACTTCAAAGTTTATTACACAACACTCTTTTACTTTATCACTGGTTATTCTTGTTGAAATTGTAGAACTCCTTAAAGTACTTTTGTCGGTAAAGTACATTTTTTTGTTTGAACTTAATTACAATAAACACTTTAATTTCAAAGTTTTGCACAGGGTAATTCACTTCTCCTTGAATCACCGAAGTCGAGTATACTAGAATGCTATATGTATATAATTATAAACTATTTTGTAATTTTTAAGAGACTCTGCACGCTATACATTAATTATACCTACATAACATTATACAGTGGGTAAGCAAAGTGTTCGCGACACCCAAAATTTTTAGAATAAATTTTCGTAAGAAAGAAAATTGTTTCCTCCAAGGTAATGTATTTTTTTTAAAGAAGGATACTTGTTCAAGAAAATATATTTCTATTCAGAGAAAAGAGTTTTCTTCTATAAGAACATTTTTTCTAAAAACACTCGGTTCGCCAACATTTTTTTTACCTACTGAATGCATCGTATACACAATATGTATAATAAAAAAATAGTAAAATATTTTCTCCAACAGACTATTTTATGCATACATATAACCCTGATTCGAAGACAAGATGAATTTTCGTCAAACCAAGATTGTTAATTACAACTCAAAGTCCCAAAAGGAATTCCTGCGTTCACCAGAAAAGTACTTCCTCTTTGGAAGGTGGTCGGTGGAGTTGGAATAAATCGGTGCGCTCGGCGGGAAACAAAGACGCGCGTCATCCTCACGATCGGGCCGGAGGAATTTATCGGGTGTGCGCCTGCCAAATCCTCGAAAAAGCGGAGGAAACGATCGGAAAGAGGCGGCGTGGCGGTGAGTATCCGAGGGAACAAGAGCGAAAGGGGTGAGAGAAGGGAGAGAAGGGAGAGAAGGAAAAGAAGGAAGAGAAGGAAGAGAAGGAAGAGAAGGAGGGTGGAAGTGTGGCCGGTCGGTTCGGGGACAAATTATCCTGAGGTCTCTGCTACTGAAAGGCAGAGTCGTCCTTCGACGCCACCACCGCGCCGCGCCGCGCCGCGCCGTGCCGCACGCCACCATCCAGTTACTACCAGCACCATCCGAAGCCGCTCGTAACTATCGCCGGAATGTTACCGATTCCGATTCCGATTCCGATTCCGATTCTCCGCTCGCCGTTTAACGACCGGAATGGAATTCTCGAAATCATACGGCCACCCCTTCTACCTCGGCCGCCTCCTACCTCTTCGCTTCTGCCGATCGATCGGGCAAAATCGAGCGGTAGGCATCATCGAGCCTCCGCCACTTGGAAGCCACGTGGAACGAGGCAAACTTTCCAACTTCACAAAAAGCTTGCGCGAGAAAGTACCCAGTCACTGGAACTACCCATCGGCTGCCTGTTTTATCGAACAAGCCATTCTGCCTTTCCTAGAATTAAAGAAAAGTCTGCCCGCTCCTATAAACCTTCAGCCGTTATCTTGAATAATTACGAGATTCTATTCGCCTTAGATGTAACTCGTTCTCAATGAGAAACGAAACTATTCGGGCACTTATGTGTTATTAACGCTATGATTTGATATTTCGATTGTTAACACTAGAATTACCGATAATTATTAAGTGTGCCTATTTCTATTAGATCAGTCAAAATGTCTGGTTATTGATAAAATGTTATATCCAAAGAAAATATAGTTTTTTCATAATTATTCAGCAAATCTCAGGGTGACGTATTTATAGATCATACAGGAAATATTGATATCTTAGGTATGTCCTATTTCATTTTTCATTGTGCATGTACATCATTTACATTTATATGTAATATTTTAGTAAATACAATCTTAGAAGGATTATGAAGTGGCAAATAATATTACAACGATTATCTGGTATAAAAAGATTTGTAAGTCGCTTATTTCAAAATGCGAACTATACTCCATCAAAGTTTTGTGTGACTAACGGGTAATAAGAAAAGAATGAGATAGAGGTGGTTATCGAATGGAAACAAAATACTGCACGTATCGTGAGAAGCGCCGGTAGCGACATAAGAATGAAACAATAACAACTGCCATCCTTGTGTCTTTTTCTAACACGTTTGCTGATGGTGTATATACCTCTATGTTATAAATATACTCGTTTTACTGTTTCTCTAATTGATATTCTTTTTACTGAGGTATTAACGTAGTTGGTGCATAAAATCATTTTCTTAAAATTCGTTTTAAACTTTGATCGAACATCCTTTATAAGGTTTTACAACTACTGGGAAAATTTTATTCGACTTGGCCATGCCGTTTCCGAGATAATAGACTTTTAAATTGATACTTTCAACACGGAAGACACGAGGAAAACCAGTTAGTCCCTCACATTATCAATTTTATCTGAAAAACTTTTTTTTAAAATCGCATAAAAAACTAACCCATGTTTCATCACCATTCTACGAATGCGTACAAATATTTGCGAAATTTATTACCATCTCGTTTTTGCATAATATAGTTAATAAAACTTATATTTTCGAGGAATTGAAGACGCGAGTTAATTAACAAAGCTGGGCGGCATTTCCTCTATCGCCTTCAAATGCGTGCGAATGAGACTAGAATCTATCGGTATATGCAAGCTTGTATGTGTTGAGGACAGGGGGTCTGACAAAAGTCTAGCCTACCAGCAGTGTACAAAGCGAAGTTACCAGTTCCTCCGGCGAGCAGCGGACTTTTGAATGGTACACTACTGATACAACTACCTCAACCAGTCACTTTAACTGGTTCTGGTATATATCTAGGTATAGCGTATGCATAACTTTGAATAAAGGAAGGAAGATGGTAAGACAAATTCATAAATTTCATCCTTTAAATATTGTAATAAAAGTTGTGTAAATTTTTGCGGAAATTCAACGTCATGAATGTGAGTAGTTTGTGTAAAAAAAATTAAAAGCAATTATTTTGTACAATTGCGGGTGATGCGGGTGACAGAGAAAGGGAAAGTGGGGAATAAAGAAAAGGGAGGGAGTGAGAGGAGGATGAAGCGACGGCGCACAGTGAGTCAAAATGATAAAATACTAGGCATTTGAGAGAGATCAGTTTTTTCCTTCTCTATTATTATCTATAATGATCTATATTTATTATAAATATAATGAACGTAATAAGGATAAAAATAATAATAATACAAATCATATGTACCATAATTTACGCAACTGCAAACAATTTGCGGTACTGTATGCGGTACTGTATGTGGTACTAATATATATAATAATAATAAAGAAAAGAAGAAAGGTTTTCTGTCGAATACCTAATATTTTATGATGTCGACCCACTGTGCGGCGCGCGGCGCGGCGCAGCGCGGCGGTAGGGTGAAACAGGCAAATGAGGGAAGGAGCATGAAAACTTGCGGGGCAAAGCAGACAAAGGATGGTGGAGAGGGAGTGGTAGAATTAAGATCGCAAAAATAGGATGGAGAAAAATGTAAGCGGGGCGAGAATCCGTCTATACCCCGCCATGGAACAGAATATATTTATCCATCTATCTATTTATATAAAAAGAATTGATAAAATAAATCATGCCTTATTTTCGCATGACAAAAATTGTCGCCCATGATACAAAATAATTTATCCTGCATTAATTAGCGTCGTATAGATTTGATTGGTAATGAAGCCATTTTTTGAGGACACTGTTGGAAAGAATAGTTAAGATGGTTGTTTTATAAACAACGGAAATATCAAGCCATAACGTTTCTTATACCAGACTCCTAACATTTCCCTTACTTACTGTATGTAAACATCATTTAGCTATGAACGCATGCATCTCTTCTTAAATAAACGCAGTGCGCGATCGTTCTTGTTCTATTAACTGAAAGCATCTAAGATCGAGGTTAACGTTATGTACGCGAAGCACTAGTTATGCTTCCAAAGAGAGTTTTGATTGAATATTTGTTCTTGGCAAAATTACTTGTATTTTATAGATTTTAATGTTGTTGAGAGGATATCATATAGTATAATTTAATAATTTCGTAAAATTTGCACTGGACATTAGTGAGACAGTGGAACTACTCATTGGCAGCCTATTTCGTGAAATAAGCGATTTATGCCTTTGTTAGAATTAAAGAGAAGTCTCCCTCCTGCCAACCCATGAGAATACGTTCTCGAATAATTACGAAACTCTCCTTGCCTTGAGGTGTAATTATAGTTCACATAAGCGCAGTTTACGTTGTAAAGCATACGTCTCTCGGGGGATAAATACATGTGGAACTGTTTCAGGAACATAATGAATGCACCGTTATGCTGCGTGTAAACAATAGTCTTGCTTGTAAACTGCTCGCACGTTTGCTTTTCAAGAATTACTCCTTCGCATTTCCAGTGCCAACTTGTGGTTTATACATATCTTGTTATACTACTGCATTATAAAAGATACACTTGCACTTGCACGTAGACAAGTTATTCATCCGCAAATATTATACACAATAATTATAACGGAAAGTCAAATTGAACGTAAAAGGAACTTTGTCTGGAATTGTGTGAAAAATATTAGCGGAGTAATAAATACCAATAATGCCAATTTTGTATTCAAACAAATTTAATGCCTTAGTAAATTATATTCAAAGTAAATTTATTTTTCGAGTGACACCGAGAAACGACCACTTTTAAATATTAGCAAAAGCAGCCTGTATGTAGAAAAGATTTTCGCAATGCTTGGGTTACACTTTCACAACCTTTTGCGTCTTTGCTAATCGGAATCTTAAATTACACTTCGATATTACAATCGTGTATCGATGTAAAATATATCAGGAGAATTTGTATTGTAAAATCATTTAATCACTCGAAGCGAAACGAATGATAACTTGGTCTTATTGGTTCTACTACTATAAAGGGTTGGATAGTGTGAGTGTTGCTCTAGAATGGATTCACTAGATCAGGCAGATATCCGGTGAGCGGACGCTAAACGGAAATTGAAGAGTAGGGTCTCAGTAAATAGGGAAATATCCGACACCGAGTCTCGCGATATACGCTCGTAGAAAGCTCCTACGTATGGCTATGTATTCGGCAGAGTGAGTGTGTGAGAGAGGGAGGAGGAACGTTGCAAGGAAAACATTTGCTCTATCATTCGAATTTCTCAATCCATGACAGTAATTTCCTCCGAAACGGCTACCACCCGGTATCCGGTATAATTCTAATCCGACCAGTACCCGCCTCGCCTAACCGACATTTTTCTTCCCCAGGAATCTCCCCGCTGCCGCTGGCAGCGCCGCCACCGCCTCGACCCCGAAGTTCCCGGGTAATCGCGGTTATTACCTTCAAGTGTACTTGCGAACTTTTCGCGGTAAATAACCCGTGAGCGGATTAGAATTATTGTTCGCCGGAAAATAGTGAGCGCTTCCGGAGTTCCGGGAGAGTTTGCGCCCCTCCCTGCTTCGCCTAGCCACGGAAACTTGGAAGCGACCCGATTTTAATAAGACCTTATTAGCAAGTGTCACGCGCCACCCGAACCCAATTTTGGACCAACGACACTCCTTTGCTAACTTTATTGCTGATAATGCTTTTTTTCATCTCCTTCTTAACCAGAGCTACATTGGTAAATGTAACTTTAACGCCACTTTTAGATGAGAGATATTGACTGGTTAACCTCTCAGCATTAGCTCACTTTAACATAGTTGTGGCGCAGATTTGTATTTTCAAGCAGTTTTTTCACTTTTTGTACGTGTCGCTTATACCAGGTATATGTCAATGATGTGTACAATTAACTTTTAGTGTTTTATCTACTGGTAGAATTTGAATGAAAAACTACCCGTTAATAGAAGAACACAATACAAACATTAGCAAAAAAATCAAAACCATTTTGTTTTATTTACAAGACCCGAGTATTTAAAGTATGAAATTTGTAGTGGTCAGTGTGCATCAGTATGCACACACTTAACCGTATACACAAACTTCAATATGTAAATGCGCAGTAAAATTACACAGATCAAAGGTCTACCATCATTTGATTCATATTATTCGTCTTGATATTTGAAGTTTATCTAAGAATGATTGCGTTCTACATTGTATTATCGTGTTATATTTGTTGGAGCAGAGTACAAAGTGCTAGTGAGCATGAATGTGTCTGTGATCGCCATCTTCGATACGGCATGCGTTTCTTCCGTTTCTAACTATGTATGAAATCGTTATTCAGCCTAATAACGAAAATGTATGTGTTATACCGAAAACGATTCGGACGAAATTAATTATAAACCAATCTACGACCAAATCAACAATATTATACATATACATTATACAGCATAGGGGGTGAAAAGAACGACACGATTCAAGTTTCACGCTACTCAAAATTCGTATGACTGTTTTCACCCAATCCTGTACATACAATGTACTGTCATACATATCTGTATAATGTATAGAAAATAGAGAAGAGTTGGGAGACATTTATACAGTGGATAAAAAAACTACTTGCACACCTAGTGTCTTTGAAAAAAACGTTCTTAAAGAAGAAATCACTTCTTTTGAAATAGAAATACCTTTTTTTGAATAAGGATGTACATTTTTTTCTTAAGAAAAAATAAATATCTTTGGGGGAGACGGTATACTTTTATAAGCAAATTGCTCCTAAAAATACTGAGTCTGCCAATACTTTGTTTAGTCTCTTTATAGTTATCCTGTATTGTATAGCAGCCTACTACATGTGATAGCGGTGATTGAAAGGGAAGTGAATTACCCTGCACGCATCGAGGAATATTGATACCGGGTCAGTGGTAACCTGCATGGCCTGGGTGGCAAATTACATAAAATTGGTGCGGCAGCCAACGCGTTAACTTAATTGGTATAGTTGGTTTTCTGGCATTTCTTTTTAACGGGCGCTTTGTTGGCAAATTTCACTTTAACGGCAATTGGAGATGAGCGATTTTTATTCTTTAACTTCACCGATGAAGTTAGTTTCCTGGATTTCCGTTTGTACGATGGCTTTACTGGTAAATTGATTGGAAATTAGTTGTATCTAATGGTAATTGGTAGAATGGAAAAGAGATGGTATATTGCACAACATGACTGCAATTAATGGCCATTTGTGGAAAGGCTTTGGAAGATGAAAAAAAGACCGAAACGAACTAACCAAATGGTTTTCAAAACCCATGGAACTGGATGCGTGATGAAATACGTGAGACGAATCAATTCGTCGAAATATTTGAATACGCATGCGAGGATACGAGTACAAATTTGGAATACAAATGTTTACCAAGGTGAATACTGTGTCTCACCGAAAGCACATGACATTCTTAATCCGCATTCTTTGTACCAAACAATATTAATTAAATGTACAGGGTAATTCACTTGTCTTTAAATCACCACTGTTGATTATACTTCACCACATGTAAGACAATTTTAAATAATCTAGTGATTCTCATTAGACACAAGTATTTGCCTGTTATATAAATTGTATGTAAAATTATATTCTATATACAGTGTATAGATTATAACACAGATAAATGCCTGATAAAAGTGGAGTAAAACAGTGCTGGTTGAAGGACGAGTGAATCAGCCGGGATTGTCTATTTTGGAATGATAGAAAATGCATGGGTGTGTGTTGACACGTATGATAGAGGCGAGGGACTAAGGGAAGGAAAAAAGGATTCCGTGCAGAACGAGAGTATTGCTGGTAGTAGGTTGGACTGGTGGCACGGGAAGGCAAGTTCATTTTCAGAAAATAACTTTTTACGAGAGATCTGATAAGTTTTCTTACTCTCTACGGATGGTCGCCCGAGAGAGATCTCGGGGACACGATAAGTTTTTCGTAGCGGCGGCGTTCGATGAAAGGCCCGGAGGACGGAGGTCATCCTTTATCATAAGGGCGAAAGCACCCTTCGACTTCGACCAAAAACTGCTAGACTCAGAGGGACGCGTCCTGCATCCATTCAACCAGTTAGCTATGTCCTTCAGTATTACCGCTATTTTAGACCTTTCATTCAAATAATTCATCAATACCCAACAACTCTTTTAACGAATAAAATAATTTGCCGAATCCTCTTAAGTATCACTAATTAATCATAATTAGTTGAAAGTCTATATAAAAACCTGTCAATGATATTTAATTATAATTGTCTTGGCTACTTTCACTTACTTGTTATTCCTGCTGAAACCAAGTTTACTTCACTTGGGACAGTCCAATTATATATTTGCCAAATTACAATTACATCTTCATGAGAGTGTTACACTGGCAAAGCTTTGAACTGAAAAGATAAAAAAACACGAGATTATTTTAAAAGAACATGTATCGAAATTCTGATAAATATGCTTCTCTCTGTTCACTTGATATTCTACCAAAGTTCTATTGTCCCTGATCAAACGGTGTGTTTGTAATAAAAATAGTTACATATAAGGTCTGCGTTTTTTCACCCTAAGTAATTGAAACACTATTAAACGATGGAACTATTTCTCTAAAGTGTAGTATAATCGAAAGAAATGATAAATGATATAAAGCAAGCTATTCTCCAAAATAAAACGACAATATTCGAAAGTGTATAGTTAAATTGAGGAGCGCAGCAGTATTAAAAACTTCTCGCGAATGATGTGTAAAAGTATCCAATTCGAGGGATTCAATAAAAGCATTACGCTTCGAAAGCAGTACGTACTTCCCATTCTTATAGAAAGGATGTTTGCTTCACTTAAGTCCAATTACAGATTTGCCAATTTCTAAGGGAACCGCCCCTTTTGAAGGATGTCCCGCAACCTCTCGGGCTCGTTATTCCAAGGCGGCCGAAGAATAAGTATCGTTACCACATCCATCTCCCGCTTACACAAAGCCTCCATCATTCCGCTCACATTCAAGGAATAAAAAAAGCCCCACTCGAAACATTCCCACGGCGTTTCCGCATGAGGGAAAGGAAGAATAACTGGGCGATAGGAAGACACAAAGGTAAGACGGGCGTGTATTCTCGAGCATAAGGAAGGAAGGAAGGAAGGAAGGGAGGAAGACGAAGGAGTGGGAGAGAGAGGCCGAACAAAGAAGCGGGAGAGAAGCTGACATAAGAGAATGTCACGCAGGGGATGACGCGGCTGGTGCGGAAGACGTAGACAATGATAGAATAAGAATAAAATTACGTTTTACGAGGGTTGACCTAGAGATTATTCGAGGCCGGATTCTGTGGTATCCCAGATCTCGTTTCCCCCCCTACAGACATCCACTAAAGCTCATCTATTCCAAGTAAATCGTCAATCTTCATGCAATAGCAAACCTTGATTGACTCGTAGTGGACACTAGTCCGGAAATTCAAGAGAAATATTTCTCAAGTACTACGGTGTTTTTTGGCAAATTGAATAAATAGGAACGATGGATCTTTACTAACTGCGTTTGTGATTTTTTAATTCATGAAATTTATTTAAAAATCATTAAAAACATTATAGATTCGGTAGATTTGAATATGTGAGAATAAAGATTTGGTTTTTAATTTTCAATGATATTCATTTATATTTGTGGCCAATGTTGTAAAGTTGATTAAATAAAACACTGTTTATTTAATATTGGTATTATAATTTTTGTACGAGATTCTTTCTAACTCGTTTGGATAAATACCTATTTCTCTCTTTTGTGTCATACAAATTTGCATTTTTGGGAAGCTTAGCGAAAGAAAATACCGTTTCACGTTCCATTATTATTAAAGAAAAATTCCTGAAAACTGAATCTTTTCCGAACAATATACCGTGATCCTTCTATCGATATCATTTATAACTGAGAAGCAAATATTTTTCAAAGAAAAGCTGGATATCTAAAAAGGACAAGATACCTTGGCAGTTCCATTAAGAATACATTTTGCTGTTATCGACCTTTCAACAATTATTAGCATTAATAATAGGTATTCGATTATCAGAGGAAAGAAGAAACTTGGCAGATGGAAAGAATATATCTGTTTTCCGGCTGTCTGTATATTTCTATCGTCCTGCTCGATTCCGGTTCCAATCTAGCAGTAGCAGGGACAGGATCAAAAAGGATGGAGGCGTATCACTCCATATGGCCATCGGCCCTGACCTCTTCTAGCTATTCTTTCTTCGGAAAATGCTCGTCCTTTCTAGAAAGAAGGGAAACAGCGCGAAAGACTCGTCTCTGTTTGCAGAAGAAAAACTATTCATGAGAATGGAATAACGTATCATCCTGTCTGTTCCAGCTTTCTCAATTTGATTTTCCTCTTTCCTAATAACACCATTCCTTATCCTATCTTTAATATATGCAATTGCATCTCCATATTAATCTCCTAACATTAATATTGTATGACTTTGAAATGTAAACTAAACTTAAAATGTAGACATATATTTACATTAAATGTGTTAGCGGTAATTTTTTTAGATTCTATAATATTGTAAATGAATATTTTATAAAACCAATTTTAAGCACAGGAGTACTCAGTAGATTTTTACACGATTTATCATAATTATTTTAATTTGATAATCCTCATTACACTGATCTTCTGACTTTATCAATTAGAGTTCTGTTTAACTTTATATTTGCTGGCCGCAAAATTAAAAGTCATATCCATTTTGTCTTGCATCGCCTTATCCTGTGTTTCCTCATCCTGAACTTCATTTTCATTTTCCCCATCCCGTTCTTCATTATCTGGATGCTCTGCACCTTGGATGGAATTGGATGGATCGGCTGGAAGGCGAGCTACCTTATTTTGTGAAGAATCTTGAATCTGTAGTGGCAGCCAGAATTGGGTTTAAGCAAGTGAGAGCGTCCAATTTCAATTGTGCTTGAATTAGGAGGCTGGAAATTGGGTCTCCTAGAGAACTCCTTTCTAAGAAGGATCCCTGCCATTCGCCTCCTATGCTCGATGAAACCGCATACAAATGAACTTCCCTTACATTTTTCCAATGCGTTTCTTCAGCGCATTACTCTCACCCTGATGATTTGTAAACCTCTGAGCGTTATTAACTTGCAGTAGGGATTTTGGGGATTAAAATAAGTACGTGTGATAAAGGATTTTCAAATTCAACATCGCAAGAATACAAAATTATTTGTAACAATGGGTTATAATTTTATGAGAAGTACAATTCAAACCGAATAACCTATGACATGCCAGACTTCTGAATGATTTTTTTCATTCATTCATATTGTTCATTTTACTTAAGCAGTAATGAGGACGAGCAAGTTCTTGTTGTATCAACATACTACAGTGATGAGCATGCAAGAATGGATCGATCTTCTTTTACGACGCACGCAATATTAAACTGTTAAAAATAAAAGGAGCTCGTATCCGATACTCCCTTATGTTTCTTATTTGCAAATAAGAATTACAACAGTTATGAAGTCTTGATTAATATTTCTAAAACATCTCAAGGTGTTTATAACTAGCTGATTCTAGCCAAGAAATTAAATGTTTACTATTTAGTCATTTCTTTGATATGTGAAAAATACATAGCTTCAAACTGTGTGTAATGTAATGCAACGAATATTTCTAAAATCTGCAAACTAAAATATTCAACGTCAAGTTTTGCAAAATACTTGTAAATAACGCATTGCAAACATTGCCCACTGTAAACATTACAAGGTGTACGCAAGGTTCATCTGATTTCACTTAACAACCCTTTTTAATCTTAGTTAGTCCAAGTCATTGGTTATTTGAGGAAATAGTAGGGTTGACTTTCATCTGGTTTCGCCTCTTACGACACTTTTGAAATTGACAAGCTGTCTTTAACAAAGTCCAGACGGGTCTAAAAATATTCGCCACGCTCGTTCATTCTACGGGGGTTCTCCCTCTCCCGCTCGGTTCCACCTTGAGCCGGAGGATTTCCCGGGAAATTGTTCGTTGCGAGGCGCATACCGTTACCTAATTCTAACCGGGGAAAGGCTTTTGCCCTCAGAAGGATCGTTGCGGGAGTAATCAAGGCGACGCAGCTCCCTCGAAATCACCTTTCAAACTCTATCGGTCGGAATATCCAATGTCATTTATGAGCTAACTTTGCCAATCGTTAATTGTAAATTGTGAATCTTAAAGCTGTCCTGGTTTGTTGACGAAAATGAGATATTTGAACAATTTATTAAGACGAAAAAGTGAATATTTTAATGCTAACTTGATACTTGTGACATGAATAAGAACAACGTGTGTATCCCGATATTCAATAATTTATATAACTACTGTACTTCTCCTTCATTTCGATTTAATTAAAAAATGATGTATCGATAGTAAGCATCCAATCGCGAATCTTTTGTAACTTTCTTGACCTACCAACTATTTTTAATAACAAGTTTTGAAAGGAACAGGATTTTCTAGTAAGAATATTACAGATCGTTTTATCGACGAATCGTAACATAAAATGTACAAGTCTCCAAATAGATTTTCCTCCCAAAATTCCAAACTACAAGTGACATTTTCCCGCGAACATAGCATAATTCCTGCAAGTTAGGACAAAGGTGGAAATAAAATAAAGCATTATTTGCGCGCGGTTACATTGCATGGGTTAGAATTGCTGTGGCATTAAAATGTAGCGGCTAAATCCCAAGCAGAACGGTAGAAAGTGATGTCCCTTGAGCGAGGACGATTTAATACTCGACTCGAGCGACGTGCAAGCTTCACCGGGTAAGTTTTGGCGATTCTCGGTGTCGGGAAGCATTTGTAGAGATTGGCGGGTTGCACTGCAATTAGGAAGAGCAGGTAATTCGGCCCGACAAATCGAAAAGCTCCCATTCGAAAAACAAGTGCTCAGCGCGCTGGTGGCTTTTCTTCCGCAGTAGTGTTGCGAACGCTCCCACACTTAGCCCGCGCGTATACCGGGAATAATTCTGGGCGAATAATGGAGTGAACCCGTTCAAAAGTCCCATAAATTCAACTAAATGCGCCGCCTCTTATGGCGCGTACTAGCCTCGAGGATGTAGCTAACCGACTCGAGCCGAGCCGAGTCGAGTCGAGTCGAGTCGAGCTTAGGTTGACGTTAGCAGCCCTCCATGCATGGGGTGGCCAGAAATTGTTCGCTCCTACTTCGTAAGAGCATAATTCACTCTTTGACGGGGGAAAGTTCATGCCGAGCAGTTAAAACTCTGTTATAACAGCTCTCCCCACTTTCCACTCATTTAGTTAGTTATTTCTTATTTTCCATACGCGGAGAATCTCGTGAAATTGAAAAGGAACCTTGAAATCGAAAATGCAAGGTATTAATAAATCAGATTTGCCATGTTCTGGTGTGTCGATTTAGATACAATTATATGATGCTTCCTTTGATCAAATTTTACTCAATGCACCAAATTACTTAAAGTCGTAAAATAATCACATGACACGCAATTTCTTTTACACATAATAGGAAAGTCATTAGATATTGGTTTGATTTCGTACTTAAGAAAACGTTATATTTTTTTGTATAATTTTTCCTCGATACCTGTCGAAAAATTGCTGGAGTTCATCAAAAACTTTTCCTTAACCGTTACAAAGGTATAAACTATATTCTGTTATGATTATTGTCAGGGAGCTCAAGTGATTTCTCTAAATATACATTATTTACCATGAAGAAATATCTGAAATTTGTGTCGTCGTACTTGACCTGGAAGACAGATTAAAATCATTGAATCTTCGGCAGGCTTTAATTTGGTAATTGGGATGTTTGGACGAGGCAGTTTTTGCACACCCAGTGGATGAGTGAGCCGGCGCTTGTTGTAGTACTTGGTTGCAGGTGGTAATGGTAGTTGTACCTACGGAATTCTATAGTGAGCAAGTGAGTTAAACAGCCGGGGGCTACCAATTCCCCGGCTACTAACTGCTTTCAGTGTGTAGGCTAAGTCCCCTTCCGTAACCCCCCACAACACTCCCTTGCGCCCTCACTCGCCCTCCGCACACTCTTTCTTTTCCCTTCTAACATTTAGGAACATTTGCCTCAAACATCTTTCACTAACTACGATTATGCGCTAATGATTATAGTGATGTGTTAATTTCATCCTACAGTATTTCGATCTAGACTTTTGACACCACGAAATTTCATCCAGAACGCTAATTTCAACCGACGGGATTTTGTAGCTGTAACAAAGAGTTAAGTATTCACAAGGGACATTCACAAATACGAAAATGGCAAATCCCTAAAATTATGCAATTTCTTGGAAGTATAAACAAGTTCACTCTAAACACAGAATTATTATTTATTGCTCCCCAAGAGCAGTTTAAAGCAACGTTATCTCCGAAATGGTTGAAGGTATTGGAAAACTTAAATGATGAATGAAACGGTATCATATGTAGTCTAAAACTGTGTGAAATCAGCATAAAGCCTGAAAAAATATGATTCTATCATGTATCATATGACTGCAGTAAGGACGGGCGATGGATTATTGATAAATATATTTTTTGAAACAAATGGCTTTTATGTTGTAATAAATGTTGTAAAAGAAAAAATCAACCTCCCTTTAAGGGACGATCTCGCCCCTTTACGCTGTTTGTGAGCAGTAATAACAAATAATTCTATGCTTGGTACAAGCTTCTTCATATTTCTATACAATTTCATAATTTTCTGAATTTTTGAGCTCATAAATGCCTCTTATGAGTGTTGGTGTCACCACTGAAAACCGAATGTTTCGTTTCTTTAATTTTTCTTAATTTGTTTGGTTCAATTCTATGACGAACATATTGGTTATTAAATTCTACTGAGTTTCGATTTGAATGGCATTAAAGTTTAATGGGAGTATGGAGAATTTTATTGCAAATTTTTCGCTATACGGGTTTGAATTCTTACAATGAGAATTTTGGTCAACTTTGTTATTGTTTCTGCATTGATTTTTTATTTGATACTTGTACACGCGTATTTCGATATTGGTTGTTCGGTTTTTGATAAGTGTTTAATCCTGTTTAATAAATAATGTTTCTTATTTACAATGAAGTTGATCCGTAGATATGAACATACTTCTCATAGAGCGGAACGTTTTATATCCACTTTCTGTATTGAAATTATGAATGTGGTATCAAACCAAAATATGTATTTTCGAACGTGAATATACCATGTCTTTAAAGTTATTTCTAACACAGTTTTATTTCTTTCTGCTAAAATACACATAACAGTCAGTCGAGTTATACAATTTATTTACTTAATGCCTTACATTTCTTCAGGTTGCAAGCGATAAACTGAACTACGATCAGATTTTATATTGCGAAATAAATATTCAGAGAGATGTTACATTGGAATAGCAGTAATGAAAACAATATATAACACAGCTTTCAGCATTTCACCCTGCTCTTAACTACATTGCATGCGCTAAATATGAAGTTGTTTGCTTCTACATTAATGAGAAACTTGAGCGGGATTAAAATGTTAATGAGTATTTTCCTTCATCTCCAGTTCGTTCAAAATCTATACCAATGTGCATAGTATAATATAATGTAATGTAATTTGTATAATCATAGAGTTATCAACCAAGAAAATGATAAGTTATAAAACATTGTAACATTTGCTACATATACAGAGTGTTTCAAGAGTAGGTTAAACATGTTAGAAAATGAGAAATAGGGATGAGAATGCGCGTGTAGAGCAGGCCTCGCGGAGGTTGTGCAGGGCACCTCTCCCCTACAGGGAAAACCCAGGGTGTCATAAACCCCTGAAACCTGGCCACGCTGACGCAGGTGACAGGTAACCCGACGGCGAGTGATGTCCGAGAGTATCACTCTTGAACTCAGTTCAGCCTTGACACCACTGTATTACTGATTTCCAAATATCAATACATTTGTGTTTCACACTTTGTTATTCGAATCTCTGACCAGTCACATTTATTTTCGAGCACCCACACATCAACTCGAGACGCCGTATAGTCTTACAAACGTTTCCAAAGAATTGGAAAGTCGAACTATACCTAACTCAGAAGATAATTACAACAAAGATAGTCGGAAGAAGTTAGTATTAATATCGCGGATGAAACATCTGCCGGATAAAATCAGCCAGGACAGCTATACCAAATGTGAATGTGAAATATGGGAGTGTCCGAATATTAGTGAGCGTAACTGTAGTATGTATATGTGTTTAGTATGTTGTAGATAGGAATATAGGTGTCCAGAGAGTTTGTCTAGGAAGACGCAGTTATAACGATGGCGGTGTAGCGTCCCATTCGACTGGCGAGCAAAACTGTTGATCCAGTATGGGCAAGGTGGTAAGGGGATCGCGAATGCAAGGGAGCTTACTGCCAATCGGAGCAGAAGGTCAGAATGAGTTATGACTAGATTGATTCGATAGCCCTCTCCTCCTGCTCCTACATAATTCACTTAACCAACACTCCGCCAACGGTGTATTAGTTGCTTACGTAATAAAATCACTGTACCTTCTCTCTACAATTACGGATGTCCAATTTGAACATGGTTGCCAAGTCGGATAATAGTAAATCTAACTTTGTCAATGATCTTTTTCAAACAGTAATAGATGTATCATTACTTTATTTCTTTTAATATACAACTCGTAGTTCCTAAGTGGAGTTCGGATTGAAATTGTTGTTATGTAAATGTAGTAAATTTACATGCTTTAAAAGAATATACCGGCCCACTGCGAACGAAAGTATAATTTTGAAAATTCTGGCGTGATAAAAATAAAATTTCACGGTATAATTTGTTGTGAGTTATAATCTGAAATTATTATATATACAACAGTACAATAAAATATGGAATGTAGTTGCAGAAGATGTAAAATGTAATAATTTTGTTCGAAATAATAATTTCGAGCACCCGATTTTAGAGGAAATGAGCAATTAAGACAACTGTAATTCAAATATTTCAATCAAACACTGGCTTTTGATACTTTATCATATTTTTAAATAAGAAGCCGTTTCCACGACTATTTACAGCACTCCAATTCCGGTTTCGCAATCTATTTCATGACTAGTGGACTCAGTAATCATTTCTGGTGGTGCAAAGTGTACACCTGACAATGTGGCTGTAGCCGAATTCCCCGTGCAAGGGGCTTTCACTGCTAGCTGATGCGGAATGGCAGAGCAAGTCATAACTAAAGTGATTAAATAACTACCGCGGGGTACAGGTAATCTCAGTGAGAGCTCGAAGCCAGGGTTCACTGCCCGCGCAAACAGAGATTTTGCATGTGGCAGTGAACCTATGTCCAGTTTCCTCGATACAACCCATGGATATGATTTTTTGCGCTTGTTGATCTAACTTATAACCAATTACTTACCACTCACTAGTTTCAACACTTCGGAAGGGTGGAATAACGTGTATGTTGACACTCTAGCACTACAGAAAATTAACCTATAACTATTTTTAGTTGAAGGGTCAAAATTACTTGTGTTCATATTAATGTATATTTTCATATGGATTTTGTGAAAATACGCAATAAGATTATTACTCAAAACAGTAAGTCACACATAAGATTCTCCTTACTAAGAAAACACAAATTTAAACAAATTCTTCATGCTTTACTTATCAGAAACTCATAATTCGATCGTTCCTCGAACGCCATCCTAGAAGCCGAAAGATAGCGCAAAATTCGAATGCGCGTTCTTCTTGAGAAAGTGGAAACCGTGAGACTATCGATCTTCATTAAATCAATGACGAACAGTAGCGAGGCTGGTGGGCTATTGCATTTCGATCAGCAAGGAATGTCGGGTGATAAAAGCATCGAAGGTATGGAAGCGGCAAGGAATCTTCGGGCGAGATAGTCCCCGCTTGGCCGACCAAGGGGTGAGGAGTGCAAAAAGAAGTGGCCTTGCAGCTTGCAGGGCGAAATGAGCTACGAGGGGATAGCTCCTGCAGGTAAGTAGCTAAGGGAGAAGAAGCATCCGAAGAGAAACGAAGAAGTAGCGAAGAAGGAGTCTCGAATGGAAGAGTAAGGTTAAGAAGGGACTAAAGTAGAAGAGGATGAAGGGCGGTTGGTAAGCGGGAAAGATGAGGGCGTAGGGCGTAGGTCGTCCTAGGTGGTGGCGGGGGTGGCGGGGAGTGGAAAACAATTAGCCCAGTACTGATCTTACTTCGGCATGCGTCGGAAGGCGCAAGTAAGTCTGGCGGGGAGTAGGGCCAGGGTGAAGAAGACTCGGCACCTTCTCGAGGCGGGAGAAAAGGAGTAGTCTGTTGGAGATGAGCCTCCATGAATATATCGATATCCCATTAGAGGGGTTGCAGCCTGAGCGCCGGAGCACTTGGTCTCCCAACTCTCCCCCTTGCTAGACTGTTTAAAGAGTAGCTGCAAGCCAGTCCCGGTCCTCGCAGTCGAAGGAAGGATGCTCGGGGATTCGCCTAGGGATGTTAGGTTCCTGCCGTGGCGAGAGGAAGAAGGACAGGGAGGAGGACGAAGAGGAAGAGGAG